>CM076574.1:25823505-26423505 GCA_034641835.2 Pinus albicaulis | reverse complement strand
TACACAGGTGTCAGAGAAAAAAATTTAATCAATTTTAAGCATTTTTGTTATTTTCAATGATTTTTGCATAATTCGAGAAATTTTGTCTCCACAGAAGCGTCGTGCAGTGATGCGACGCTTTCTCTCAGGGCATCAAAATGAAGAATTCCTTATATGTATGGGTTCATATTGATCATTACATGCCATATGTGGAATTTATTTTCCATGAAAGTATATAGTTTCAGAGAAAAATCCAAAAAAATGTCTCATTTCGATGATTCTGCCAATGTTTTTGACCAGGCACGGTGCTTCTGGAATAAGGTTGGGAAAAACAATTTTTGGAGATTTCTTTGTGGGTGTTTTCTCAAAATTAAAGGTGTATTATAAGCTAGGCTCATAGGGATACTCATACCAACTTTAAGGTTTGAATTTGGATGCTTCTAAGCAGTTCAAAATCGCCCTTGAACATGCTCGATGCTTCTGCTAGACAGGAATGATGCTTCTGCTAAAGGTGTTATATTTCTGCATTCGATTCCTTTTAGACAGCTATCATATGAGGAAAACTTTAGAATTTGATGCTATTTGTTCCATGAGGTGTCATTTGATGTATTTGAGTTTGTTTTTTCTTCTTATGATGAGGAAACATGTAATTTAATGGGGGAGACACAAACTCCTAGTCATTAAAGCTAAATAGGGATTAGTTTCTAACTTCCTTACATTCTAAGAAGTGATTCCTCTGATGTAATTATGATTATTTTTGGATATAATTTCGACCTTATGATGTGTCATGAACTCTTTTTTCTGTAATTAGTCCACCTCAAGTCATTTTAAAGGTTGGATAGTTGTTATTTTCATTGGAGATATTGTACAAGTTTTTTTCTGAATGAAATCAAAGAAAGTGTTGCAAACATAGTGTTGAGACTCCACTGGTATGCCTTTGAGCATTTTTTTTCTTTGTAAATTTATCATTTTGTATGTTATTTTATCCATATTTCATATATACTATTGATTATGTTAAATCTTATCGGTTTATAAACAGAAATCATGCTTTCCATGCTCTATTTTTTTTAAGATTTACATGAACATGTCTCTTCTCTTCTGATGAATTAATTCAGCTTAATGCTCATTCTTACTCACTTTCAATTAATTCTATACACAATGAAAAATTAAGCATTCTTCTAATCTTACCTGCCTGGCCTCACCCTTACCTCCGCAATCTAGTCTTTTAAATATGACCTAAACCCTAGACCTCGTTCCCTTAGTGTCATTCCTATCCAGTAAAACTCCAAACAAACAAAAACCCAAATCTACTGAGCATCATAACTAGTCTAAGATCAATATTTTCAGTCATACCATTGGCTGCAAAGTGACTTTGAGAGATCCCTCTTTGGTTGTGGTAGGGCTAGCTACCTCACCTAAAGGTTTGTTTGTGGTTACCTTCCTTCAACTCCATTCTCATCCTTAAGAAGAGAGGGGGAGTGATAACTAAGAGAACAATCATGAAAAAATTATATAACATGGAATACAAAAGTATTATTAAAATCCTCTTATATTCCATCCAAAACCACCCTCATTTCAATGGGGGATTGGAGGAAAATTATAATTCATATGTGTTGGTGAGGTTTTCATTAATGGAAAAGGGTGTTGAAGGTATGCTTGTTGAATTTTTCCCATGATTATCTAATCCCCAATTGAATATAGTATGATGTTGAGTATGTGTTTCTTGTCAGAGATTCTTGTGAGCAGCCACAACCATTAGGATTTAGGTCTAAGGTTTTCCCTAGATGTATAACATAGGTATGGCCTAAACATGTTGCTAGTCAGAGATGGAAAAAGTATTGGATGATGGTGTTTTTCTACACAAATATTTTGTGATGTAAGAGGATGCAAAACTGGGTGAAGAATTTTTATTTTTCCCTACTTCATGGGAGATACGTAGATTAGATTTTGGCTACTATTGTTCGCAACTTGAATTAACAATGGATTATCAATGTTTGTAACCCATATCTGTAGTGGGTAACCATCATCCATGTTTTGTAGCATGGATAAAGGAAATATCAGGTTATCCCCATAAAATTACATGTTCTTGGAATGATACAGGATTTTCTGGGTTTGTGTTATATTCTTTCCACGACTATTGACGCACAAGGGGGTAACAGGGGGGGTTGTATCCCCCCCTGCCAGGGTTCGGGGCAGCACCCCGGGAAAAAAATTTTGGTCCTTATTTTTCGGTGGGCAGACTTGCCCATGGTTTTGGGGCATGATGGTTTTCGGCCCCTGGTATTTTGTAGATTTGGTCAAGGGAACTGCGGCTATGTTCTAATCCAGGGTTAATCGATTGGGGTTTATGTATGCTTCGGCATGTATATATATGTGTTGTAACACTAAAAGGAATATAATGAAAAATCAAGCTAGTCGTCCCGATTTGGGATCCAGGGGAAAATCTCTGTGTTTATATGTTTTATTTTTTATGCTCTCACTATTATTTATTTTCTGTTTTAAGATTCGTTTGCAGATAATTTATGTCCAGGGTTAAAACCTACGTTTGGTATCAGAGTAGTTTCGGCTTCAAGGGGATGCCTTTGCTGCTGAGGGGTTTTTTGCTCGAGCCTAAGGTAGACCCTATTCAGTGGGAGATCTGTGGGATCAATTCTTGTAGTGAAAGAATATGGTGAGCAGCAGGAAGATAGAGATCGAGAAATTTAATGGTCGAATTTTTGAGTTGTGGAAGCTCAAGATGGAGGATCTGCTGGTGGATAAAGACTAATGGATCATGGTAGATCCATGTACTAAACCAACGACAATGTCATATGAAGATTGGAAGAAGCTGGATCAGAAGGTGAAGAGAAAAATACGGTTGTGTGTCACAGATTTAGTATTTTTGAATGTATCTTGGGAAGCTACGAAGAAGACCTTGTGGGACAAGCTAAGGACTTTGTACCAATCTAAGTCTCTGGTGAGTAAATTGTTCCTGTGGAAAAAGTTGTATAACCTGAGGATGAAGGATGGAGACTCGGTGACAGAGCATCTAAATGGCTTCAATACTGTGGTAACTCTACTATCATCTATTGATATTAAAATATCAGATGAAGATAAGTGCGTCAGTTTGTTGTGTTCTCTACCAAATTCGTGGCAGAGTCTAGTTATTGCAATAGGTAGCAATACAACTACCTTGAATTTTTATGACATTGTCTCAGCCTTGCTATCAGAGGAAATGAGACAGAGAAATATGGAGGATCAAAATGGAGATGCCTTATCTGTATGAGGAAGGTCCCAGAATAGAAACAAGAATAAGGTTTTGAGTGGGAGATCTAAATCTAGAGGGAGATATAAATCTCCTAAAAAGTTTGTAAAGGTGTGCTGTAAATGTGGAAAGGAAGGGCACTACAAGAAGGACTACAGATATAAAGCTCCTGATAAAGGAAATGGATTTGATGATGCTCCTTCTGTAGAGGCAAAAACAACCTCGGATGAAGGTGGGGATGTCTATTTAACTTATTCTTCAAATACACATGTAGATCATGAGTCATGGTTGATTGATTCAGGTGCATCCTTTCACTTCACTCCCCATAGGAAGTGGTTTTGTGAGCATAAGAAATATGATGGCAGTGATTTCTTCTTAGGTGATGATGGGAAGGCCAGAATCATCAGACGTGGAAAATTAAATTTGCAACTGCAAGGTAGAAGGATTAGAACACTTCCTGGTGTTCTGCACATTTATGCATTAGCCAGAAATCTCATTTCTGTAAGCAAGATGGCTGATGTAGGTGTAAAAATAGTGTTCAAGAAATATACCTCTAAGATGTTTCAGGGAGCACTGGTATTAATGCAGGGAGTTCATATTGGAACTATGTACAAGCTTCAGGGTAGAACTATTATTGATGGGTGCAACAGTTCTTTGGTTCCTGAAAGTGGAGCGGAAATCCTAGCGGTCTCTAGAGAAAAGACCATGCTATGGTATCAAAGGCTTGGACATATTAGAGAGAAGGGCCTTCAGATACTGCATGGAAATGGTATGGTGGAATATATTTCTAATAGCTCTCTAGATTTCGATTTATGTGAACATTGTATATATGGGAAGTAGAATCGGGTGAGTTTTCCTTCTGGTGCTAAGAGGGTGAACAAGATATTAGAGCTTGTGCACAATGATGTGTTTGGCCCTGTATCGGTTCCATCACTGGGTAAGTCTGGGTACTATGTTTCATTCATCGATGAATTCTCAAGTAATACATGGATATATTTCTTGAGGAAGAAATCTGAAGTCTTTGACAGATTTAAATAATTTAAGGCTTTGGTGGAAAAACAGACAAAGAAGAAGATAAAGGTGCTGAGGACAGATAATGGTGGGGAGTTCTGCAAGAAGGAATTTTAAGAGTTATGTAAGAAGTGTGGTATAGCACGGAAGAAGACTACTCCATACACACCTCAGCAAAATATATTTGTAGAAAGAATCAATAGAAAATTAATGGAAAAGGCAAGAAGCATGCTCAGTGGTACTGGGTTAGGACAAGAATTCTGGGCAGAGGCAGTGGAGACTACATGTTACTTGGTTAATAGATCACCTTCATCAGTGTTGGAGGATAAGACTCCACATGAGATATGGATTGGTAAGAAACCCTCTCTTTCACATCTGAGGGTATTTGGATGTGATGCATATGTACATGTTCCAAAGGAGAAAAGGAGCAAGTTGGATAATAAATTTGAACGGTGCATCTTTATTGGGTATAAGGATGGTTTAAAGGGTTACAAGCTTTGGAACCTAGAAACAAGGAAGGTTGTGTACAACTGAGATGTAGTGTTTAGAGAGGTGCAAGATTTTGTTAAACATGAAGTCCTATGAAAGGAATCTAAGAAGATAGAGTTTTAGCTAAAGGAGGATGAATTAGACTCTACAATAGAAGAAGACTCAGAAGAGGAAGAGCCACAAACTTCAGCTGTGAGAATATCAGTTCGGGAAAGAAGACAACCAGAAAGGTATAGTCCATTTTCTTTCTATTAAATTTTTTCTTTAACTATAACTGATTATGATCCCAGAACCATTAGGGAGGCAGTAGATTCAGAGTATGGAAAACTCTGGAAGGAGGCCATGGTTGATGAAATGGAGTCCTTGCATAAAAATGAGGCTTGGGATCTGGTGGAGTTGCCGGCTAGAAGGAAGCCCATTGGGAGAAAACGGGTATTTATGAAGAAGATAAATGTAGAAGGCAAGGTGAAGAAATACAAAGCTCGGTTGGTAGAAAAAGGTTATTCCTAGGTGCCAGAAATTGATTTTGGTGATATTTTTTCTCCTGTTGCCAAAGTTACTTCTATTATATTACTTTTATCTATTGCTGTGGCATTTGATTTTGAGGTAGAAACAACATTTCTTCATGGGGATCTAGAAGAGGAGATCTACATGAAACAACCTTAAGGCTTCATGGTGAAGGGGAAGAAAGATCTGGTATGCAGGTTAAAGAAGTCTTTGTATGGGCTAAAATAGTCACCAAGGATGTGGTATCAGAAATTTGATACCTATATATGGGGATTTGGATTTACCAGAAGCAAGGAGGATCACTGTGTTTATTTTAAATTAATTGGTGACCGTGTTATTTATTTGGTCTTGTATGTGGATGATATGTTGTTGATTGGAAATGACAAAGAAATTATCTAATATTTGAAGACCCAACTATTCTCCAAATTCGACATGAAGGATCTTGGTGCTGCAAACTATATTTTGGGCATGGAAACTAAGAGAGATCAGGCAAAGAGGAAGCTCTGGTTAAACCAGAGGAAGCATGTTGAGACTATATTACAAAGGTTCAATATGTAGGATAGTAAACCAGTGAATGTTCGGATTCGTGTAGGTACAAAGCTGTATGCTGAACAGTGTCCCAAGACACAAGAAGAGGAGGAGGATATGTCTCATGTTCCATATGCAAGTGCAGTGGGTAGCCTGATGTATGCAATGGTATATACTAGACCAGACATTGCACATGCAGTGGGAGTGTTGAGTGGGTTTATGTCAAACCCAGGGAAGGAGCATTGGACAGCAGTGAAGCGGGTTTTCAGATATTTGCCTAGCACTAGTGATTATGGCTTGTGCTACTAGGGTAGGCCAATATTGGAAAGAGTGTTGGACATTCATGGTTTTTTTGATGCAGACTGGGCTGGAGATATGGACCAAAGAAGATATACAAGTGGGTATGTGTTTAGCCTATTTGGAGGTGCAGTCAGTTGGATGAGTAAAAGACAGTCTGTCGTGGTTGTTTCAACTATAGAGGCAGAATACATGGCAGCCACTCATGCAGGAAAGGAAGCAGTTTGGTTGCAAATATTGTGTTCAATTATGGGGTTGGTGCAGCAAGATATAAGGATAGATTGTGATAGCCAAAGTGCAATTTTCTTGGCTAATAACCCTGCTTATCATTCAAAGACAAAGCACATTGATGTTCAATATCACTTTGTGAGATATATGGTTGAGGCTAAAAGGGTATTGCTGGTAAAGGTGGACACTTTGAAGAATGTTGTATATGCATTGACAAAGTTTGTGAGCACTCAGAAATTCTCTTGGTGTAGAGAAACAATGGGTGTTGCAAAGCTCGACTAATGACTCAGCTCTCTTGTGGCCGCTTGTGGAAAGAAAACGTCAAGTGGGAGAATGTTGGAGTTGTGTTATATTCTTTCCACAACTAGTCACGTGTGGAGGGGTAACAGGGAGGGAGATAGTCCCCCCTATCGGGGTCGGGGGTAGCGCCCCAGAAAAAGAAAAAAAAAATAGTCCTTATTTTCCGGTGGGCAGACCCACCCATGGTTTTCTGCATGGGTTTTCACATGGTTTTGGGGCATGATGGTTTTTAGCCCCTGGTATTTTGTAGATCCGGTCAAGGTAACTACAATTATCTTCTAATCTAGTGTTAATGGATTGGGGTTTATGTATGCTTCGGCATGTATATATATGTGCTGTAACACTAAAAGGAATATAATGAAAAATCAAGCTGGTCATCCCGATTTGGGATCCAGGGGAAAATATATGTGTTTACCTATTTTATGTTTTATGCTCTAGCTATTGTTTATTTTCTGTTTTTAACATTCGTTTGGACATAATTTCTGTAGAGGGTTAAAACCTACAGACTTATGCAATGATTATAGTTGGTTGGTGCTACTCTTTCAATTAATATTTGGTGGATTATTAATCTTGTTTTGATATTTAAAGTCTCAAAATGTGAGACAAGTAACTAGAACACACTGAAGCATGCTTTTCATTTCAAATTACTGCATCGAATGCTAATAGGCAACAAGTTATGTTTAAAAGAATATGTATTTTTGGAAGGTATAGTTAGTTGGTTAGAGATTTTATTGAGTTATGTGAGAGACTTAGTTCTTGAGTTACCTCACACAAAGAGAAAGATGAATAAGAGAATATGTGAAGTTGATTTGAGGAATAGAAGGTAAAGACAAAGAGACGGAGGTATGCAAAATTAATGACCATGTAAACCAACACATTAAACCTTTTATGTACCAATGGATTGTTGTCTCCTTTTAGGTATTAGCCTAAAAAGTGCAAGTTGGAACCTGTATAAGAGGACGTAGGATCTTCCAAACAAGTTGTAACTTGTAGAAGAAACTCAAGGTAGGAACCTCTTGTAGATAGAAGCCTACAAAAAATTGATGCAAGTGGGAGTGGGAGCTTCCAAAAAGTTGTAGCTTGAAAAATAGTAGATAGGTTGGAGCCTCTACAAGCTAATGTAATAGATCAAGTAGGATATTTCCTTTACATCATAACAACAACAAATTCGTCGTTTTCTCCTTGTGTGGGTTTCCATTTACATCTAGTTTCCACATGGGTTACTTTTCTGCAATATTTCTTATGATGTAGTTAAATTATGCTCATATGTTGAATCTAATCTTTATATAATGTATTCCTACTCATTTAATAGGTTAGATAATCATTAAAAGGAAAAGTAAAAATTGATTTGATGTCCATGAATGCACTATATTGTTTCACCCCCATATAAGTATAGTCAGGTCTCTAAAAATTGGTATGAGAGTAGGTTCCTTTTGTATCAACCTAACAATTGGAAGGTACAACTAATTGAATCGTGGATTATCAAATTGTATATGTCCTCAATAGTAAGAAATTTCAAGAATGGAGAAAGAAGGTAAAACATCAATGTATAGATTATGGACATGATGTCTGGAAGTTAGTATTCGATGTATATAGTAAATATTCTCCCTAAAAGAAAGGACAGAAATGGAACAGTAAGGTTAAATGTGAAATTTACAACAATATTCACAATTTGGATCTTGAGATGGTAACATATCTCAAATCTGAAAAGGAAATATGGGATAGGTTGAAGGTCATGCATGAAGGACATTTCAATAGTATCAGTAGAGAAAAAGAGAAAGAAAGGAACAATAAGAGAAAGACATCTTAAAAAGAACTTGTTTAGACAAACGAGACATGTTTTGTTAGTATGAAAGCACATGATTGTCAGAAAGAGAGGTTAGTTGAAGATCAAGCTAAGCTGCAATCTGGCTTGGTTGAAATAGAAAGACTTGCAAATGAAAATAGAGATAAAAATAAATTGTTGCAAATATGTGATGACAAATAATATGAGTTCAAATAAGAAATCATTAGCCTGAGGACACAAGTGGAAGAAGCGATGAGAGTTGAAGAGGTGATCAACATCCGACTGAAGGAGAGAGATGAACAATGTGAAATATTAGAAGATGAGGTGATTTCGACAAGGAAAGACCTAGATAAAAAAACATAGACAATATGAAAAGCTAGAAGAGGAGGTTGTCTCTATGAGAAAGAAGTCAGAAAAGACAAATAACTCAAATCCAACCAAAAAATATAATAAAGAAGCTATGAAAAGGCCTATAGTAGAAGATGTCAGCAACATGATTAGTAAGGAAACAAACAAGAACAGGAAAACCCGTATTTTGCAAAAAATGCAATCTGCACCTAGAGATGAGTTTAGGAAGCCTGCAAGATTTCAGAGGAGGAATAAAAACTCCTTATCTCCCTTATCGCAATATGTCGAGTGCTTGTATTTCCATAAACTGGGGCATATAGCAACTGACTATAGGAGTAATCAAATCAAGTTTCATTAATTGAAGATGTGACAGGCAATGAATTTGCCTCAAGTAAGAAAAAAAGTGTCATTCCCTACGAGAAGAACATCTACCATTAGGTATACACATCATTTCTATGGATATTTCTATTCGTGTAATGTGCTTTTCCATAAAGATGTTGATTGCAATTACCATACAAAGAAAATTAGGAATGCTTATTTGGATAATAACACAAGAAGATACAAATCCTTTCCTCAATTTCTTGGTTACGCAAGAAGTTATGTATGTGAAACCTTGGCCACATGGCCAAATATTGCACGCTACCATTCACCTTAAATAAATATAGAAAAAATAAGGAGTTCATTCGAAGAATACTGAACATTTAAGAAAACAAAGAATAGTATAGTCAGTGTTTATATTAAATCGACAGTAAACCATTTTCATATGTTATGTAATTGAAAACGTTAAGAGGAGAGTAGCCTAAGCCTTAGAGATGATGTTTTTTTTTAAGAAAAAAAAATGTGTTAGTCTAAAAGCCAGCCTAACCCCAAATTTTTAAATGGAGGTGACAAATAAATCCCTTGAATTTCTTAAAATGAACCCATTAAGCATGGTTTCAATTTTGGAGGCACCAGAGGGTGTAGTTGGTGAGAGTAATGTTATTTCATGTTATTTTACACGATTGAATGATGATAGCTCGTTTGGATGTTTGGTGATTGATTATGCCCATGTTTAACAATGGATATATTTTTCTACTTTAGAAATTGAATTTACAACTCGCTACAAATACCTATCTAGTTGAGAATTCCATAACATTAGTTGACATTATTATGATATATAATTTGTATTTTGGTTTTACGAAATGCATGATAAAATGTGTCACTAAAGAGTTATCCATGAATAAAATATCAATTTAGAGAGCTTTGGTATAAATGCAAGTTATCAAAAGGGTGGCCGACTTTCTTGACAGTAGGAATAGAAAGGTTTAAGGAAGCAATCTCATGTCATGAAAACTATATTTACTATAGTTTTCATATTTCTGTGGTGTGAGTTTTGAGTTGCTGAATTCAGAATCTCCACAGTGTGCATTTTTGCATCTACAACCCATCATCAGATCAAATCCTTTCTAAAAGAGAGGAGGTTAGCTACAATAAATATACCAAAGGAGTGCATGAGGTAAGATGACAACATTTCTTTAGGAAAAATAGATCTGCCTCCCTTTTCCAAATTTTAACCCTAGTTTTTTTTAGATTACGAATCTTAGTCTAGGTTTCCATTCCATACACGGTACCAATTATTGTTTTCAGATTTCTGTGGTGTGAGTTTTAAGTTTCTGAATTCAGAATCTCCACAATGTGCATTTTTGCATCTACATTTTGGGTCTAGAACAAGACCCATCATCAAGAAAAATCCTGTCGAAAAGAGAGGATTTTAGCTACAATAACTATACCACATGAGTGCATGAGGTAAACTCACCGCACTGCACTATATTTACTATTTAAAAAAAAAAAAACTTATATAAAATTTTGAGCCATCCTAACACCACTTAAGCAATCAAATGCTCACGTATTCTTACGACCTTCTACAAGAAGCATCGAAACCCTGATTTTTTGTTTGATAATGGCAGAAAAATGTAGTTTGACATAAGTGCAAGTGCACATCATAAAAAACACAACCGTCAAGAACGACTGAAAAAAATTGAACAAAAATGACATTTCTCATTTGGGGCGTTTTTCTACTATAAGCAACAAGTGATACTTCAAATGCGAATATTGAAAGCCATATTTCATAAAAAGATTAAAAAAAATAAGCTAGTGCTACAGAGAAATCATAAGAATCTTATGGAAATTTATTAGGCTTGGCTTATGAAAGCTATTATGAATATTAAATTAAGAACAAAACGTAATGATATGCAATGTGCTTGTGAGGAGCTTTCCAATGCTGATCTGAAGAAGAATACACACGATAATTTTAGTATTATCCTTAGAAACGTTGGGAGAGTTGCACAGTAGGATGGACCAGAGCAACATAAAAATTTTGGAATTGAAATTTTCCAACTAAATTCAACAAAAGGACCATGTGAATACAGCCAATCATGGAGAGAAAATCATCCTATGAATATGATAATTTCATGTGTTACACCCGGAGCGGACAGGAGAAAAATAATATTGATGCCAAGCAGAGGATATGAAAGACCACCAGAGGTATGTTACAGTCAGAAAAGTTTCAAAGTAATGAAGGATTGTTCCCGTGCATATCCTCTGCCAAGTTGGTGCAATCGATGCTTGGAGACTAAACGGTACATTATTAGGTTAAGATATAAGTGACAAAGAACGTTAACTCTCTACCAAGTATGAAAACCTAAGACATTACATAGACTAACCCAGAATTCGATACCTACATAATTCATAACGATACCATGAAAGTGACAAAGCAGTTACCAGACCATTGATTGAATACTACACTATTTTCATAGACTACATTGCAAGTATGCTTTAAAGGATGGAATACCAGAGGATGGCAGGCGAAAGGATGATAGGAGAAACCGTATAGACTTGTAGGATGGTATGTGTCAAAGGATGGCATACCAAAGGATGGAAGGGCAAAGAATATACGTCTGTGTATTCCAGAGTCAATGACAATGTCGTTACAAAGAAGAATGGAGGGTATGTATGCCAGGTTCGTAGTGCTAACACTGCCTCTTTTGCATCCTCGTCTCTTCACACCGCTCGATATGTCGATGCCTTCATTTTTTTCAGACTGCAAGCTACTTAAAAGTCTCACCTTATTTATTTATAAAGAACCTTTTAATATTTGGATTATGTTGCCAAGTCAAATCAGATAACCTTGCACTAAAAGTTTCCTTTATCGATACCTCATGGAAGGACAAAGGCAATATTTCTAACAACAAACAACAAATGGGGATATGTGATGTAGTTTACGACGGGTTCACGGTTCTATGTGTGGCCACCTCGAAGCACATGATTGTGACAATTCTCCAACTTCAAATGTATGATCTTAGCACGGTTACACTTTTACATCTAAAGCCTTAGATATTGTTTCACATCTGAAGAATTTCTTTGCATGGTAATTTTGTTGTCTTGTCTAAATACAAATGGAATATGCAATTAGAGCACTCGACAATGTTATGTAACAAGGATTCTACCTACAAGAGTGAAGATAACATATGTCCACGCTCCACTATCTTGGTATTTGAAAAATGTACTACTTTTATTGGGGAGTTATGTAATCGTTACCATTGCACTCTTTTCTCATCGGAAAGCTTTCAATAACATGCCTATATAATTCCAATGACTACACTTTGAAGTTAATTTTCAAGCATTGATTTTTGTTCCTTATATACGCTATAATGGAATTTCTCTCTGCCTCATGTTTCAACTCTTGCACAATCACATTGATTGAATTATCGTCAATGCAACCGTTAGAATAGAGGAAATTCCCTAGCTTCATCAAATGCAAGTCTTTTTGCAAAACAATATGTCCATTCAATATTTAACCCTAGCTTATATCATCGGTGTTCTCAACAAAGTCATAAACTGGTTGTCATGGTAGAAATAGACTACTATAGTATCCTTGTATTTTGCAGAATTGCAGTAAACCGGAAAAAAAAAGGTGCTTATCGAAAATTGCAAGACAATGTCATCTAGATATAAAAACGATGCACATGGTAGGGCATGGATAGCACTACCACAATGTGGCAGGAAATAAATACTTTGGCGTATACAGGTCATATGAATATGTTGTGATTTTTCAAACCATTTTTGTTTGTCTGGTGAACATTATAACTTTGTTACAATGTTGCAAGATTCATAACCAGTTTTGTTTCTGTGGTGGACGTTACAATTTTTACAATTATACTCTGATAGATATTATAGTTTCTTTACTATAGTGAGATTTAGAATCGGTTCTGTTTATCTGGAGGACATTCGAAAACCAACAATTGTTTTTGAATAAAAGGAGGCATACTTCAAAGTAAGCCTTGATGAATTTGAAATTATTATTGATGATGTTTTGGCACTACTGATTACTGTATACAGGGAAAAAGCTGGATATTTTTTTAGTGATTGTGTATATTTTTACATTTTTATAGTGGTCTGTTGTAGATCATGAACTTGTGATGACCGTTTTCTGATAACACGATATGAAGGAAAGTTATAGAACTTAAGAAATTCAGTTTTATGTTGTGTTTACTCATGTGTATGAGGCCTGATACCAAGGCTTTGAGAACCTGAGTGCAATCATTGGAGTTCATATTTTTTAAAAGTGTTAAGACAAATATTTTCTTGTTGATTTTCATTTCAGCTAGACCCCCTTGCCATTGATGTCAAATGGGGAGGTAAGCAGAGGTTAGGAGAAATAATGAGAAATGTTTCTCAAGACAAAACTAAGAGGGCCATTGTGTTGCCATCAGTTTCAAAGAAGAAGATTTTTGGTAAATTTTTGATTGATGGAAAAAGGTGTTGAAGGTATACTTGTTGAAGTTTTCCCATGATGATCAATCGAAGCCACAACTGAATATGGTCTGATGTTGAGTATGTGTTTCTTGTCAAATTTTCTTGGGAGAAACCATAAAGATAAGGTTTGAGGTCTAAGGTTTTCTCGGATTTCATAACATAAGTATGGCCTAGATGTGTTTCCAGTCATAGATGTACCTAATATTGGTTGATGGCATTTTTCTACACGAAGATGTCGTGCTGTAAGAGGATGAAAAATTGGGTGAAGAATTTTTATTTTTCCCTAGTTCATGGGACAGACATAGATTAGATTTTGGCTACCAGCATCCACAACCTAGATTAACAATGGATTATAGGTGTCCACAACCTAGATTGGTAGTGGATTATCAATGTCCATAACCCAAATTTGTAGTGGGTAACTAGCATACATGTTTTATAGAATTCATAAAGTAAATATCATGTTATCCCAATAAAATGGCATGGTTTTGGAATAATGTTGGCCTATGAACTTATTATAGTTGGTTGATGTACGCAACTAGCATACATGTTTTATAGAATTCATAAAGAAAATATCATGTTATCCCAATAAAATGGCATGGTTTTGGAATAATGTTGGCCTATGAACTTATTATAGTTGGTTGATGTACGCTTTGAAATAATATTTGGAAAAGCATTAATCTTGTTTTGACATTCAAAATCTGAAAATGTGAAACGAATAGCAGGAATAGAAAGAGGAAAGCTTTTCATTTCATATTCTTGCATGGAACACTAACAATCAACATGTTATATTGATAAAATAATAAAAACCCTTTTGGAAGGTAGAGATAGTTGGTTATTGAGTTGATTAAGTTATGTGAGAGACCTAGTTCGTGAGTTACCTGGCACAAAGAGAAAGAGGAAGAAAAGAATATGTGAAGCTTATTTAAGGAAAAAAGACAGATATATAGACGGAGGTATATAGAAATAAAGACCACTTAAACCAACAAATTAAAAATTTTATGTATCGGGTGATTGTTTTCTCCTTTCAAGTAGTTTCCTAAAAAATATTTGGTTGGAGCTTGTATAAGAGGGAGTAGGAGATTCCCACCAAGTTGTAACTTGCTAAAGAAAATTGAGGTAGGAATCTCATGTAGGTAGAACCTTGTAGAAAATTGATGTAAGTGGGAGTGGTAGCTTCTAGAAAGTTGTCACTTTCAAAGTAACATAGATTTTGGAGCCTCCAAAAACTAATCTAATCGCGGATGTATGATATTCCCTTTACATCACAACAATAAAAAATTCATGGTTTTATCCCTTGATGGGTTTCCAATTATATCTAGTGTCCACATGTGCTTATTTTTTGCGATGATTCTTATGTTTTGGCGAAACGTTGTCCATCTATTAAAATTTCTTTTTATATAATGCATTATTCCTCATTTAATAGATGATCAGTAAAAGGAAAAGTAAAAATTGATTTGATGTCCATGGATGCACTATATTGATTCACAATCCCCCCATTATAGTCAAGTGTCCAATAATAAGACTAAGTAAAATAATTTAATTCTCTTCAAAAATTAGAATATTTACCTTAAAAAAAATTATGAATCCCGTAACATTGTGGACACCATTTTGAATCCTCATGTAGAGGATGATATATTTTCTATGGAAGGCATTCAGTTTTGGGTTATTAAACTTGTTAATGGGAAATCTAAGGACAAAGGCTACTAAGTTGAAATTTTTAAAATGGGAAAACTTATCCTCATTGTACACATACACAAGCTCTTTAATTTGGCAGTGAAGGAAAACTTCCTTAATCCTTGGACATAGAGCTTGATTGTTCCTATATTTAAGAGTGGGGATAAACAATTCCCTTTAATTATAGGGGCATTATGATTAGCCACATTTTATCCAAGCTATATGGGCTTATTTGGGAAACGAAGATTAGGCTTTGGCTTTGAAGCCATACTAAAAAAGATAAATACAAAGCAAACATGGTTTTAGAAGATAATATTCAATCATGGACCTTATTTTTACTATTAGAATAATTACAGAGGAATGTTGAAATAATAAAATTGATTGTGTATACTATTTTGTTGAATTTAGAAATGATTTTGAAAATATTTCAAGAACAAATCTATTAAAGAGGCTAGAAGAGATAATGGTTCCTCTTTAGTTTAGAGTTATTGTGACAAGATTGTATGATAATTTTATTTCCAAGTTTAGAACCACTTAGAGTTGGTTTGATGAAATTAAATGCAATATTAGAGACAAGCAAGGGTGTCCATTATCCCCTACCATTTTTGGCATATACTTTGATAAGATACAAGAGTGTTTATAAGATACAAGTTTTGCTGGCTCCACACTCATTGACATGGTCATAACTATTCTCCTTTATGCTAATGGTATTGTTCTTTTTCTAAAGATGAATTACGATCTTCGAAATAAATTCAAAATCCTCCAAGCTTTATCCTCAAATAGGGGTATGACTGTTAACACCAATAAAACTAAATTCATGATAATTTTATCCAAAATGCTCACCTATGATACTTTCATTTATGACAAAAACTCCTCGAAGGAAGTGCCTTCATACAAATATCTGGGAATCAACATCAATCATAAGCTTACTTGGAATTATAACATTGAGAAAATGATAACTGGAGGCTAGAAAGATTACTACAAGATTGAAAATAATTGTAAGTCAAAAAATCATTGGCTATTGGATAAAAACAAACTCCTCTGTGAAACTCTTATCACTTATGTTATTTTATATGGACAAGCGGTTTGAAATTGCATTATATCTATTGATATGTGGTGGAAGGTTGACTAGATCCAAAAGTAATTTATAACCTACAACCTCAAGATTAAGGAAATACTCCCTACCCTATCCTTCTTAATGAAGAAATTATTTCACACATTAAAATCACGGATATGGCTACGTATCCTATGTATAAGAAGTTATACAACATGGATACCAAGAGGTTTCCTAAAATTGATTCTAACTCTAACCAAAACCCCAACCTTTGGCTCAAGTAAGGGTGGCATAAGGATTCCTAATATTAGCTATATAATTGGGGATTAAAGGAGGAGATCATCTTGCATAATCCAAATAATATTAACAATATCATTACTTCCAAATTTAAGGAAAAATTGTCAGGCAAGCTAGATCTAGAGAGAAAATGTAAATACATTATTATAAGGAGGTGATTAACCCCAATGTCAAAAACAAAAGTTATTTTTCTATCTTGACTAGTGCTAAGAAGAAAAGGAAAATTTCCAAGATATGAGCTAATTCTTGTGAGTTTCATATTGAGAATGGGAATTGTTCAATTTCCAAACATCATGGAAGAAAGCGTTTGTCACGTCTTTTATCCTAAAATGGTTGAAGATGAAATTCCTTTGATCTAATTTTGAATATAATTTGGAATGTTTCTATCACTTCCTTTTGAGCATATAAATAAAATAATAAATAATTTTGATTAATCTCTCACCTTCTTAAGTTTCATAGGCCATATAGATCTTAGTGGATGCATTTTCTTTTTGTACAGAGGAATCGACAACTAGGCTAGGCTCATACTCATGTGATAGGGTCAATTTTGGGCACTACCACTATAACCTATAGGTTAAACCATAAGCACACTTGTGCATGACCCACATTGTACATCAGAGTGGATTTGAACCTCAAAATTAAACTTTATAAAGGCTTCATATCACGATGATTAGTAATTGAGCTTCCGCCTAGGAGGATAATGGATGTTGATAATCGTCATCATATATTTGAATTATAATAATTATGTAAATAAAATTAATATATGAAAAAAGATATGTGTGTGTGTGTGTGTGTGTGTGCGTGTGTGTGTATTCTTATTTCCTTTAAAAAAATAAATTACATGAATGTATTGGAAATTCTAGGTCGACCAATCACTTGGAAAACCCAACCATATCCAAAAAATAACCCTCCCCAGAGAGGCATAAGACATCAAAGTGCCAAGAAGTTAAAAATTTACCATATAAAGACTAAAATATAGGAATTTTTAGCCATGGAAATAAAATAACAAAACATGAGAAGAAGAAACCATGTACTTAGTAGGAGACTAGATACAGGGGTCTGAATGAATGGTTGGGACGTAGATGGGATCCTTCTTGTCACCTACCATGCCTCCAACTAAGGGAGGGATTCCAAGGATTTTTTCACTACATTCAAGTAATTTATATAGTTCCTTCATGTGTCGATGAAAGTGGTCCAAGGAGTGGAGAATATTTCTTCTATGCTCACATTGGTAGAGGAGAGCCTTTCCTAAGAGAAATTTTATATTCCAGTATAGATCCATTGTGTCCATGTACTGGTTAAATCACCCACATATTTTTCTGATGTATGGCACCAATTAAGTAGCTCACCTAGAACCTCAATATCTAAGAGTTGGTGCCTTTAGGTAGGTCCCCTCTCTCTCGACACATGTGAGCTCATCCTGAATAGGGCCTAGAGTAATTTTGTCGAACCAAGAAACAATTTCCTCCAATTGGTGATGAGTACATGTACTATATCGAGTGTCTCATTCTTGGTAATATGATTCTCATGTTGAAATGTAACTAGTGTGAGTATTCATAAATCATACTTGAGTCCTTACTTGAAGTAATTATTGATGTAATTTTCAAAATAAAAATTAAAGATAAATTATTTGTAAAAGAAAATTACTATTATTGAAATGGGTTTGTTTCCCATCATCTTGTGCTCTTAGGTCAAAGAACATGATTGAGTGATCTAGGGATATTTTTAACAAGTGAAAAGGTCAATTTCATGATATAATAGCACTTGAAGGGCTCATGTAACCAGAAACAAATATAATAAATGTAAATTGCATTTTCTAGAAGCCTCCAAGTGATGAGTCAACCAACACTCTTCAAGTTGGCCCAGAGTTGCCCAATTCATACTCAAGCAAAGGCTATATAAAGGAATTCTCTCTCTTAATTTGTAGACACGTCCATTAGGTAATATATCTCTTATCCAATGAGATAATTAAAGGAGATATGATCCAAGGGAGAACAAAAGGAGGAGTGAATTTTTGTGGAAGCCATCAAAGGAGGAAAGGAAGAAAATTTTGTATCTTCCTTTTCACACTTGTGAGTTTGAAGGAGGAACTATTCTTTCCTTAGTCTTTTTTTGTAGAGATATTCTTTGAGATTTGGCTCACTCATAACTTGGGCTTTTGGTCTTGCGTGATGGTCTTGGAATTCTTCATTGAATAGATCATACGTGGTTGTCCTCTCTAGTAGTGGTTTTGGTCCTGGCTAGCATCACACGTCTGGTGTTATTATCTTTTCATTGTAATATTCTCATTGGGATTTGTCTTGATGATGAAAATAACTAAATAATGATGATAATATCCTAATATAAATCGTAAGAAAATTTCAAGAATGAAAGATAAAACCCTAATTGTCTGCTCTGGATTTCTCAACATGGTATTAGAGCTAGGGAATTGAAAGAAGGGTAGAAATAAGGTCAATTGGGCTTCATATCTTAACATGATAATTAAATATCCTAGACCAAATTTTTGGAGGAAAAATATCATTTTTCTATGAAAATTTTTTATCCCTAATTGCAGAGATGAGGCAACAATATACAATGCAAAATAAAATTGATTTGCAGGGTTTACAATCCCTGATCTAAGGAACATAAAGGATAATATAATATTGCTCCAAAATCCACTACTTCTAGTAAGTAGATATAATATTTAAGGGCATTCCTATTAGCCCTAATATTTGTCACAAGGCTGCAAACCTACTTCACTAGAGCGAGGTCATAAGGAGGTCATTTGTGAAGGATGAGAGCCTTTCCAAGTGGACCTAAGGAATACACATTCTTTGGTATGGGAATGAAGGTAAAAAATGGCACCACAAGGTCTACAAAATCCTCCAAACTTATGAATCTATCTCTTGTATGTATGATATATTTCTATTTCAAATTGTTCTCAGTATTGAAAGGCACAAAAAGCATATTTATTAACTTCTCCAAAAACCTTTGAAAAGGAAGAAAACCCTCTACCAAAAATCAAGGTTTTTTTGGTATTACTGTTTCCATCGAAAGCCCTTGAAAGGAACCAAACCATCCAAAATTTCTATGCTATGGTTTTGTGCATACATATATTTTGTAAGCCCTAGAAGAAGCATCAAAATTCTCACTCTACACCTCTCCAAATATTTGATCCAAGATCAATTTTGATAAAAAAATATTGAGCATGAGTCTTATTTATAGACCACTAACAAAATTACCAAAGTTATGAAGCTAGGAGAAGTGATATCCATGCCCTACACCTGTATACATTCACTCGAGTTATTGAGACTGATATTCTGAGAATATCTATGGGAATTCAAATTTGTATTTTGTAAATTGAAATAGTCCTCAAAGATTTTAGAAGATATGAATTAGAGGCTATTGCCATCATATAGGGAGGACCCAATATATCCTTCAAATTAGCTACAAGTATATTGTTCAGTACTATGAATCTATTCACAACAGGAGATCTAGATCGAGTTACTCCAGGAATATATTGAAAGTATAGTCACCATTGCTCAAAGCTGATTGATCTGAATAAAGGAACAAGTATAAATGTGAAGCTTTGTTGAAATCATTTGTGATAATGTTGCCACATATATATACATAGTTTTATCCCACCAAAATTCAATGAAACGACCTCAAATAACATTGATAAGGTACATATATTTTTGAAATTTCAGTGGTGTTATTGGAATTGTTATTAAAACCCTATTTTTGAATCATTCTTAAAGTGGTATTATTGGAACTTTCTTGGAATCCCAAATTCAAGGGTCTAGTAATTTATTTGGCCACATTTTGAAATAGGGAAAGAAAAAGACAATGGGTAAAGTCACATTATGGTGATGGTGACACCATAAATACAAGATAATTTTGGGATTGTTGCTAAATAATGCAAGTCAAAAAAATTTAAGAAGACTTTTCAGAATATTTCTACACCTATATTATCTAGTCGAGTGTGTCTTGTGAAAAATGGATTCAAAGGAGAAATAATATTTTCACATTGAATAAATTCCTAGTCCAGAGGAAGTCTTAACTCAAGAAGACCATCTTGAATGTCTATCTCAAGCATCCACCATATCTATGTTGTGCATAAAGAGAAACAAACTTTGTTTAACACATAAATACTAAGGGTGGAATAAGAGGTTTGAATTCATACACATATAAAATGATGGCATGGACATTGTTCGGGTAAAGGCTACAAAATGAGATAAGAAGAATGTGGATGAGTGGAAAAAGTACTACAAGAGTGAGATAAGATCCTTGATCAAGGATCACCTTCTACTGTTTATTGTAGAGCTAAACAAATCCAAGTACATTTATTTCAAGTTGAAAAAATTATACTGTTTGCGCAACTCAAATCATAAAATATCCTTGAGGAGTAGCTTGTACAATATCATAATTCCATTTGAGGAAAACATTGCAACTCATCCAATAAAGGTATCTCAATTAAGATACCAATTGCAGGCACTTGGTGAAACAATTTCTGATGCAAAAATTACAATAGTCATCCTCAATGCCCTACCTCAAGGATGGAGTTCATTTTTTACCATCATTTACTCAAGAAAGGAGATTTATAGTTTTGATAAGTTATGGTCTCAATGTGTGATGGAAGAATCCTGATTGAAGGCCAGGGATGAACTGATCCCCCTGGTAAATATCAAGCATATGTAGCATGAATGAACACATTTAGAAAAGGGAAATTTGGAAGGTATCATCATCCAAAGAAGAAGCAAGATGTAGCTAATTTTAAGTGCTTATGCAGGAATGCAACATAATACACATATAACCATAAACACAGAGATGCAGCGGAAATAATGCTTCATTTTATTAATCACAAATTTCTGAAATATGCTTTAATAGAAATGAATAGCTAGGGCACTGGTAGAATTATCTTTGAGAAGAGATGTGGCGGCTATAGGTTGCTAAAATGTGTTACATTGAGGCTCAGAGGCCTATTACAGACATCATGGAAATGAGCGGGCGAGGATAGTGGTGGCGTATCTCTGAGAAGAGATGTGATGTCTATAGGCCCCTCCACTATGTTACAATGAGGCTCGAAGGCCTATTTATTTTTGAGAAACAATGTAAAACCTAAAACATCAAAAAACCTAACCCTAGGAGATCAAGAGTCAAAATTGTGGGTACCGTTTGGGTAAATTAGCGTTTCAACTTCCCGGGGATGTAACTTTGGCATCCGATCTCCATTTCATGCACTCAATAGCTCGTTAGAAATATCTATCCAACAAATACAAGTCTTGAGTGAGAAACATCAGTCCATGGACCCATGTTGCTCCCGGTTTTCCCAAAACACGTTATTTAGGGCCTCAAAATGGATCCGAAAGTTTAGGACCGAACAAAATGCTAAAAATAGTAAGTTGTGTTGCAACTTAAAAATGGAAACAACTGATGGTGAGGGTTCAAATGGAGTAGGTAGGTGGCCACCAATATCCACCTGGATCATTAAGGCCCCAAAATGGCTCCGGGAGTGCAGGACCCGAAAACCTGCTAAAAATAGTAAGTTGTGCTCATAGTGAAAGGCTGAAAGAATTGATGGTGTGTGTCCAAATGGAATAGGTGAGTGGCCATCAATATCCACTTGGATCTTTCAAATGTAATGAGCTTGGTAACTATAGAAGGAATTTCTCGAAGCTCACAAAAGAATATAATAAAAGGAAAGGTTCAAAGAGAAAAAATGGAGCCCATAAAGTAGAAGTGGTAAAGGAACCTGAGATGACAAAGTCATAGGAAGAGGATCCTAGGGATCTATTCTTCTGATGAAACTCCATATTATTGATATTTTTTATAGTTAGACTAGGGCATATATTTTAATTGACATAATGCATGGAATCATGGTAAATATCATGTGATATTTGAATATTTCATTGTACATATACCGATATACGTTTTGAGAGTCGTCTAGTTGGTTCGTGTGCAACATAATGAGATAATGTGCAGGATGATATTATTGGTCGAGGCATGACCATTAGAGAAATTTTTAGGTCTAAAATGGAATCCTGAGGAAATTATAAAATAATTGTGGAAATAATAAAATAATATTAGATTATATCATGAAATTTTAGAGGGAAGAAAGGAAAAACTATTTCTTCAACTAGTATTTTCAACTTATCTCCCTATGGGTTTACTCCAATTTTTAGTAACAAAACTCGTTGGATGAAGAATTTGATTCCTCATCAAAGGAGTACCCATGTTTCATACTTTATATGGACCCTACTACATGAAAAATGAGAAATACATGAAAAACGTACAATCACATTTTTCATGTATATCTCATTTTTCGTGTAGCATGGTGTATATAAAGTATGCAACATGGGTACTCCTTGGATGAGGAATTAATTTTTGCATCCAACGAGTACTCCCACTCCAAATTTGAGTAATATATTAGGGGGATAAGTTGAAAATACAAGTTGAAAAAGTAGTTCTGTTATTTTATTAATTTTTAATCATCTTACTTTTTTACTCCAAAGATGGTGATTCATCTCCCATGGTTGACACCATCATCTTGAATCCAATTATTTCTTTTAAATTTTATTTTGGTTGTACATTTTTCATAAGAGGCCCATTTTAGACCTCATAATTTCTCTAATGATCAATGTTCCGCTCAAGACCCTGGTGATTATTGAAAGAAGACCATGCTGCTCATGATGACATGAAACCTTGAGAGGCTCTACACAAGCCTACTATGAGAAGAACATGCGATAGTCGTTATATGATTCCATTGGGTTGTTGCCTTGGAACTTCGTTCGAAGGAGATATTATACACCATAATGAAAGATATAAGAGTAGGTTGCAGGTGGTTCAATAATCATGTCCTAGATCACTTTCCAGATGTATAGAGGGAGCCACGTTTGAGCTCTACGATGATTGGTTTGTGAATATGTAGAAAATGCAGAATGAGGATGTGGAGAGTGATGGTGGGCCCTGTTTTGAGGATTATGTTGTATATGAAGGCATATTTGAGTATCAAAGAAACATCACACATGTGATTGTTAAGATAAGTCCATAAGAGGTACTACCATAGTAGTTTATGATGGGAACTTCTCCCTAGTTGAGAGGGAGCTCCTCCCTAATTGAGAGGGAGTGAAAAATATGGTTCTCTACTTCATGTGTCATGCAATAGACAAGGATTAGCAATATTAAGTCTTAGTGAAGGCCATGAGGGGTTAATGGTGTCTGAAGGATTGGGCAAGAATCTCAGATAAATATTCCTTGATGATTTGGAATCCAAGATAGGAAGTAGTATAGTGACCAACACTCTTTGAGGATATGAGAGGGAATATAACAGGTAAGAGTAATCAAAGAGGAAATTCCTTGAGGATGTGAAAATCAAAGATAGGAATGGTCCTATAAGGGCATACTTTGTGAACATCCAGATGGGATATATGCCTTAAGAGGTAGTGTGGTGTCCCACATAAAACCTCCCAACATTGTGCTATGATCTATGGAGAAATAGAGCTTCTTAGTCAAGGTATTTCCTTGTTGAAAATCTTGGTTTATATTGATAATAATTTTGATGCTTAAGATGGCTTACTAATCTAAGTCTTCTTATTATAATGATTTAATGAAAGTATTGTCCTTGTACCTGTGATCATTTATGAATACCTCCCTAGTTAAGAGGAAGTGTTGAAATGTAACTAGTGTCAGTCTTCATAAATTATACTTGATTCTTGACTTGATGTAATTATTGATGTACTTTTAAAAATAAAAAGAAAAGAAAAAATATTTGTAAAGGAAAATTATTATTATTGAAATGGGTTTCTTTTCCATCATGTTGTGGTCATAGGTCTGATCACTGATTGAGTGGTTTAGGGGTTTTTTTGACAAGTCAAAAGGTCAAGGTCATGATGTAATATCCCTTGGAGGGCTCATGTAAAAATAAATACAAATTTTATTGTCTAGAATCCTCCAAGTGATCAGTCGATGAATCATCTCCAAGTCAGCCCAAGGTGGCCCAATTCATCCTCAAGAAAAGCCTATATAGAGGAATCCACTCTCCTCATTTGTAGACGCATCTGTAAAGTAATATATCTCTGATACAACAAGAGAATTAGAGGATATCTAATCCAGCAAAGAAGGGAAGGAGGAGTGAATTCTCATGGAAGCTAGCGAAGGAGGAAAAGAAGAAAATTTTGTATTTGCATCTTCACACGTGCAAGTTTTAAAGGAGGAACTATGGTTTCCTCAGTCTTGTTGTGAAAATATATTTTTCAATATTTGGCTGGATCATCATTGGGGTTTTGGTCTTGGGTCATGGTCTTGAAAGTATTAATTGATCATATTCTATAGGAAGAGATATTTGTTGGATTTCCTCTCTAGGAGAGGTTTTGGCCCTCGCTAGAATAGTACATTTGGTGTCCTTGTGTTTGCATTGAGATATTCTTATTGGAATTTGTCTTGATGATGAATAGAATGAAATAATTATGATAATATCCTAATATAAATCACAATAAAATGTCAAAGATGAAATATAAATTAAATTAAATAAATACCCTTATTGTTTTCCCAACATTTCTCAACATCTCCCCTGTAGACACGAGTGCATTGACGAGGCATGTGTAACAACCCCTGGTTGATTTACTATGTAAATAAAATAAGAACAAGTCCATGGGACACATATTCCAAGCTAAATGTTGGGTAAAGCATAGCGATGGGTATCACCAGTTCTTCATAAATGGCTACGGAAATTAGGAAAGGCATTAACAAAGGAAACATGGCATTATTTAGCATTTATTTATGAAAATAAAGGAAAATATGAGAAAAGGAAGATGAAGGGTCGTAGATTTTCATGAGAGGGAAATTTAAGGAAAAATGAAGGAAAATGAATAATATGCCTAAATGATAAAAAGGCATATGAGGATCATTTCACAGCTTTTCGCTCAGTTTTATCCTTTTGATATTTTTTTATTTAAGCTCTCATCCATTATCTCATTCTCTCATACTCTTGCACACTTAGAGCATTATTGGAGCATTCTAGTTTCACTTGGATTGGAGAAAGAAGGCAAGGGAAAGAAGGAAAGTGAAAGGGAACATGTCGATCAATAACAACAAATGGATTTATTTTTTGGTAACAGGTTGCATGTGTGATTTCCTTGCTGATTTCTGGATGAAGGGTATATGCATGTGATTTTTTGGTTATGTGTTGTCATTTTCATGGATGATTTCCTGGAGTGATAGTGGTTTTATTCTTGCCTTTCTATTTCCTAGATAGCCATGATGTTGGGTATTTTTCCACTTCATCATTTTCTGATTGGTGCTCATAATTCCTTATGGTTGTGGGTTGGAACAAACTCTCTAGAGTTCTTGGAAAATCTTCAGTTGAGTTGCTAGTCATGGAGCCTAGGTTGGGACAAATGCTCTAGAGCCTTAGTGGTTTGAGTTACTAGTCCTTGGATTCAATTTGGACAAATTATTTGGATCCCTAAAAGGTTGTGGGTTGAGTTACTAGTTCCTGGAGCCTTGGAAAACTTGAGTATAAACCGATTTTGTTGGTGTTAGTGATGTCCGACTATGGAGGCAGAATCATTGTGGTTGAAGGTTGTGTTGGTGTGATTAATGCACAAGTGTACTAAAATATTGGTGCTTGATAGGAGTGATTTCTAACCTACAAGAAATGGTTGCGGGGAAAATGAGTTGTTAGATGGTTAGTGGAAGCATACTAACATGTAGAAAAACTAGTTTATGGAACATAACATAGTAAACAAATAAAGGAAACAAAACAATAATAACACATAAACACAAGCTCAATTGAGTCAAACGAGCTAATAATCCAAATGGAGAACTAATCCCCTATTATTATCCAATCGTATTAAAGATGCAGTAGAATGTTACACACTTGCAGTGAGATCTTAGAGCTATGGAGCTCTAATACCCAAAGAAAGGAGGGATTTCCCATTGAGTTGGTCTGCAGGCCTCTCTATTGTTCTCGAACGAGTGATTGGATGCCAGACACTTGGTGAAATTATCCATAGGGATTGAGGTGTTGGATGGCCAACAACTGAATCCGTTCACTCCATTTTTTCTTGGACAACACACTCTTGGTTTTCTCATGGGAAATTTTGCCAACATAATAATGTGTTCTCATTTTGTTCTTCTCATAGTGCCATTTTATAGACAAAAATTCAAATCCTCTTCGCTCTCTTGGTACAATTGTGGATAGTGAGCTAAGAGTGGTGGTTGATTCTATTGTGTGCTCACTTGAGGTCTCAAGGTGGCTCTCGGCGGTTGTCCTTAGGCAGCCTCAAGTGGAGAATATTCTTCCTGAAGTGTGCCAAGTGGTCCTGGATGGTGACCTTCCACCATACTTAGAGTCGCATAGCTTATTGAGGGAAAGTTGTGGAGACCAGTTCTAATTTCGAAGAAAAATGTGCATGAAGCACACTTTGCTTGTCTTCTGTGAGAAATATGATAATTTTTCCTCTTGACCTTACAGATTTTAAAATTTTCTAGATTATCTAATGTTTCTCAGCCTTGTAAATCCTTCTACTTAACATTTCATGATGTCTTTTACTTGTCTTATTTTCCAATGATAATAGTTCCCCCCTAATGTGTGAGGTCTAGGAAGAACTGCATAGCCGAAATACATTATAGTTTATGTTCTATATAACCCATGTTGAGATAGAGAGAGGGAGACTTACGTGTAGCCCAAGGTTGGGGACCCCTTATTGTCAGTAAAATAGGGCCCATGTTCTTTTGGATACCTACAAATGATAGTATAATACAATAAATACAATATTTATACGATGCGGGCATGTCCCATGCTCATGATGCTTTGGCTAGTTAAAAAGCCTATGTGACAAATAAAGGTTTTGTTTGTGTCACTGATATGGTAGTGATATGCTGATTTGGTTGATGACGACTATTGTTGATGGACTTAGGGGCATTTTCTCTTTGACAATAAGTTGAATGTAGTGCCCACATGCATAATCTTGGTATGGCATATAAATGCTCATTGTATGCATGGGTGTATGATTGGGACCTTCTCGTGTAAGCATTGTTGAAAGAGATGCTTATAATGGCATGGGTCTTTGAAAAATTTGAGAAAAGTACAATGGTTGTGAAGTATGATACCATCTTGACATGAAATCTTGTGTTGTAGTCCAATTTGAGGAGGATCAATGGAATCTATAGGAAATGATCATTCCAACATTGTCATTTGAGGATGTCCCTATTGAGATGAGGATCCATCCAAGTTACTGCTTCCTTTTTGGAGAATGGTTGTTTAAGTCAACAAAAAGGAAGCCTCCACCAAACGAGAGAGCTATTGATGCAAGGGGCCAGGGTCTTTGATATTATAGGTTTAACATAGGTATAATAGCGAGAAATGGTTGAAAACTGATGATGGGAATTTAGTGGCCCGAGGTTGGATCTTGAAAAAGTAGCACTACAACAGTCATAATGATTTTTGATGAGGAAATCCCTCGAGCCAGTAGGATGTCCAGGGTGGATATATGTTGGTTATGAATGTGGTGGTGGCTTTGCATGAAAGGTGTGAAGATCCGATCAAGGGTGATTAGGGACTACCGCCATGGCAGGAAAATGTATGGATGGGTGGGGGATTTTCTCCTAAAAAATATTTGTACACTTGCCAAAATAATAAAAAATGGGTTTGGATGATGCAAAACACGGAGACGGGTGCCCCAAAAACATGAAAAATATCACTCACTGATGATGTGAGGAAGGTTTTTTTTTTAGGGTTAGGGTGCCATTTGTTAGTCTTGGCGCTGGGATGATGAAGTTGATGGAAAAATTCATAGATGGGCTATGCTGATGGAGGGATGGTAGGCCAAATGCGATAGGTGATGGTGCATGTTTGATATCCTTTCAAAAATGGTAGTTGAGGAAAGGGTTTTATTTTGATATGGTAAAACTTGACTTGATGCATGGTGGATGAATGATCATGAAGTGCTTTTCGGAGTAAGGTGATATGGCCATGGCGTCATATTTTTTGATTCCTGGTATACTTTGAGTGTTGGACGCCATGGGGGGGGGGGGGGGGAGGCTCTACCAACCAATGAGGATGTTTATCATATGCAAGGTGGGGAGACAATAAACATGGTCGGTTTTTTCGAACATATGGTTTATTTCTTGTGGAGAAATGATGTTAGGATATGAAAAGTTTCTCTGGGACTCTATCATGTTGAGGGTAGAATGATACTTAATTTGGAACGTTCGAGGCATGGGGCAACTGGTGGTTTTTTGTACTTTATAATACCTACAAAAAATACCCCAAGTGAATGAATCTTTTTCATTTGAGTATATTGATAAAATGTGCTAAATGAAAAGATGATAAGAGAGGGCATACCTGTCGGAACTGAAAAAAATATTTTTTCGGAGGCATGCATGTGTGAAGCCTACTTTGGGCATTATGAGGTGTTGATCATTGTCTTTCTTTCGGTTTTGAAATTGGGATTTCTGAGCTCCCGTTATGGTCCTTCAAAGAATTGGAAAAGGGACATATATAGGCGAATATGGCTCATTTCAACTCATATGTGTAATTTGGGTGTTGAGACTTTGATAGGTTAGATCTTGCTGTTGAACCTTTCTTGTCATTGCGGTCAACCTATGTACCAGGGATTCGCACCACTAGTGTCAGGTAGGCCTTTGATCATTCAAAATTTTATTTTTTTCAGTGTTACTGGGCAGGCGTCTGTACAAATTGGGTTTGTATGGAACCATAGCCATTTTTGGCCTTGACTGTGCGGGCAATCAAGTTACAGGCATGGAGACCTCCACGAAAATTTGAGGATTTCCATGGAGATATTGCACCTGCATGCATTTGGCAACTAAATGGTTATGTATGTTTCAAAATGCACAGGTTGGTATTCTCCATGGAATGCGGGTGTGGGTGAGTGAGAATTCCTTGACCGGCTACTTTTACACTGATAGGAAGAGAATGTACCTACTTATCACATCTTACTGTGTTGTCAAGCTATCCATGGATTCTGCGTCTGAGCCATATTCTAGGGAGAGGAGAACTATGGTCATGCATAGACTAGTTAGCACTAAGCGAAAGCAAGAGATGTAATGACAATAACGTAATTGGTGATCGCCACCACATATCTGACATGAATGCTATATCACTAGAAGGGTCGCATGGTATACTACATTAACTGGATACCATCGTTGAAAAAACTCCACGGCTACACTTCGACTTTGAAATGATCTCATTCTTTGCACAAAACACAACGTTGGATAGGAGGAGGAGGAATAAATGGGAGTCTCTCTGGTGACTATCGTGCCTCCTAAATGTATAATATGACCTGAGGTTCTTTTCCATTTGTATGTATGGGGGTATCCTCTTGATATGATTGTTCTAGGGAATTTAAGGCATCCCTATATCGTGGTATTTCTAGACAATTATGAGTGTAATTCCCGTAATTTTTACAAATAGTGCATGCGTTGTTGGTACACAATGTTTTTCCTTGATTTTTTGTGGTTGGTTCCTTTTTATGGGAACTTGTCGTCGCAATATTTCTTTCTAAAATTAGGAGAAGTTTCGATTTTTCCAGATCTAAGAAGATATGGGTACGGTGGCCTACTATGTCACATACTGTGCAAGGCTGTAATTCCCCTGGTATGATGGGGTTTTCTATCTTTTTCCCTTTTTTATGGGTTTTCTTGGTCGCTATAACAAGCTTTGCAATGGGATTTTATTTAATTGATATGGTTCTAGCGGTTCCCTTAATGGGTGGGGCCTCCTCAAGAGTGAGGGGGCTTAGTCCTGTAGCAGTGATGCCCGTGCTTCTCAACATGGCAGGTGGGACCAAGTACCAAATTGGTATTGTGAAATATATGTTTGGCAACACTACCTTTGCCAAACTTTTTTGTGACACAAAACCAGTTGGAGGGTATAGAAAATGAGTTTGGGAGATGGCGTAAGATATATTGGCCATCATCCAAGAGGCCTCGATTTCGTTTCTACTCTTCTCTGTCTCCTGGCTGGCTTCGGTGCTTGATGTAGACATCATGCAAACAAGGGCCCCCGTGATATTAGAAAATGATTTTGGTATGATAGGGGGATCTCATGTGAATGATCCAAGGATAGAAGACACTTTGAATTGGCCACAGCCATATTCTTGGTACCGTGTGACCATTTCAGAATATGTGTCAACATAGGGTAGAATGACATCAGCATTCCTCAGGGGCCACTTTTCATGGTACGTCAATTGGTCGACGCTGATGATGCAGTCCTCATGGGGGAACATCATAATCCAGAAGAAGGAGGATGCTATGGGAGACATGGCATACATATAACTCTACCCAAGGATTATATTGTAATTTAGATGAGCATCCAATACCTCAATGTCTATAAGAACCATCTTTCCATCCAAGCAGACTGGGACATTTTGATAGAGGCCGATGGGAGAAGAAGGGCATCCGTCGTATGCTCTGAGAGTGATGTCCAATGGATTCAGTTCAAGAGATACTAACTTTTTCCAAATTATTTTTTTACATGATGCATGTGGATCCACCCTCGTGAATGATACATCAGTGGATATTTATGTTCTGCACTGACACCGATATCTGGAAGGCAAGCAATGAAGGAAGCCTAGGGGTGGCTTTATCTAAGTCAAAATCCCTTAGGCATGAATCATCATGGTCGAATGCGCCTAATGCTTAAGGCTTTCCTTTGCTTTAGGCAAGATTGGAAGACTTCAAAAGCTAACATAGTAGCAGGAGATTGAGCTAAAGCGTCCACAATTCTATAATTATGGGTTTCTTTGGACCTTGTTGGTCCCTTAGCCATTTTCGGTAAAGGTTCAATACGAAATTTTGATATAGTCATTGGTGTTGTAGGTGAACTCGTGCTAGCCCCCGGTGAACTGGTGTTTAGCGGGGTATCATAACTTCAATTTCATGTTTGAAAGAACATTTCCTCAACCGTTATATAGATTTAATAGTTGTTGTTACCGAAATGATTGGGGGGTGTTTGTTGTTGTTGGGTACTAACCGCCCCTTAGTGGGGCAAGGGCTCCTACATTTCAAATGTTTTTTCTGTAGGTCCCCCTTGTCCTTGGTTACCCTGAAGCTTCTTCAGCTCAGGAAGTTTGGGATAGTGATCAGTGTAATGGCCATACTCACCACAAATTTTGCAAGATTTGTTGGTACAAAGATTATCCCTCTTGTTTTTCCCTTGGGAGTTGCTTGGCTCCTAGTTTTGATTTTGGTTGGGGTTTCCCCCATCCTGAAATCACAGAGGGATTTGTTGGCTATTTCCCCCCTATCTAGGATTGCCATTTTTTTTATTTTTTTTCCTTTTCCTTTCCACGTTAAGTGGATGACTAGGATTCTCCTGGTCGTATGATTGGAACTGTTGGGCCTGGTAAGGTTGCAAAAATTTCACTGGTGCGTTGTTTTGCATTGCTAGGTTTTGTGATGGGGACTAGGGATATTGAGGTCCCTATCCCTAGTTTTTAAAGGACTACTGGGTGGATATCTTCCATCAATGTTCCTAGTTGCGTACTCGGTCCCCTATGTGGGAGGGTATGATCCTCCTTGTTGATGATGGTATTATGATGCCCTACTGGTCATGTTCTACAAATGTGCATGATGACTCTGATGGCAGCCTGGTTGCAGGATGTTTTGGTTAGGATCATATGCGTAACCGCGGTATGGATTACTGCTGCCTAGGTGATTTTGGGTCAGTGACCCTATCAATATATATGTAGGGTTTGACACACCTAACAATTCTTTATAAGTTTGCAGGTGCGGGGCATTAGGCAGGATGTTATAGATGTATCCTCACTAAGTGTATATCAACTTGAGTTTTTGGGCTTTGATAATGGCATCCTTTTCGAAAGTAGGTCCTTGAGTTTCCACATCCTTGAAAATATCTTCCGTGAGAGTTTTCAGGAATAGGTCTAGTAAAACTTGATCGTCGAGTTTGGCTTTACATAAACTTCGACGTCGCCACGATCATGGTGATGATCTGAGATATTGACAATTGGGGTTTGTCTAAAATGCATCAGTAACTCCATTCCTGAATCGTGGTGGATGGCTAACTCGAAATATGTGAGGAACACAGTAGCGAGGGTGCTAAAAGTTCCATGTGAAGTAGTAGTCTGCTCCACATACAATTTCGTGGCTAGTCTAGTAAAGGTATGTTGAAATAGTCTTAATCAAATAGTTTCATCAATAATATTGTTCAGTGAACACCATAGGTGGAAAGTCATTACATGGTTTCTAGTGTCTTCAGCTTGCTTCCCTTCGAACTTTGGAATGTATGAAGGGAGCTTCATGAGCATGGGGGGTCAAGTGGGATTGTGTGCAATGGGGTCATCTATTAACTTTGATATGTCAAGTAAGTTTAAAGATGATAAGAAAGGTAACTGAGTGTTGAGCGCCATTGTAAACTATGAAAACACAGGATTTTGGTTTTGTATGGTGTTTTTCTATGATGTACCTGTGTGTTCTGTTGGATCCCTGCATGGGTAGTGCTCCTCTGCCCCCTAGGGTTTGCAGGAGGAGTAGTGTGTGGCGAGTTTCCATAGACGTGGTGTTGGGTGACCCTTGGGGGTTCCTAACTAAACATGCCTTGATAAAGGATGAACTGATAAGGGTGGTTGTGTTTCGTCTTTGATGCCTAAATGGTGAAATACCTGGAACTCCTCCTTCTAATGGAGGTAGGTAAAAAAATCATCTAGATTAACGAGGTCTTGTTAGGTCCATTATGGTGTCGAATAAGTTTGATTTTTGAAATATTTTTAGTTTTATGAGAGGAGAGAGATTATATATAAAAAAAAGTGATCGCATACATAAAATAAGGCAAAAATAAAAGGTTAATTTCCCTTTAGATTAATCATATTTGATTAGGTTATCAAAAAATGGTCTTTCTTGTTTTGCGTGTAATACTCAAAAATCCTAGAAGACCTAATCGTCCTAACACTCTAAATTTTAATTGGGCCTTGAGAAGATATCTTCTAGTGGTTACTGGGGCCAACATCCCCAAAAAATAGACTAAGGTAATGGAAAGAGGATCTAGTGTTGCCTGCACCGTCACATATAGGGAAGGATTCCCTAGATTTGGCCACTAAGTACCATCATCCCACATGAGCGTCCGAGTATTGATCTTCTTGGTATTCAAGTACCAGTACCAAGCACTAGATGGGTCAGGTAGCCCCAAATAGTACCGCACGTGCTAGGCCTAAGCTTAACCCCCTCTGAATCGGGTCTCTGTAGTGCTCAGGAATTATTTTATGTGAGCAGATAGATGGGTTTAAATATCCCTTTAAAGTCAACTTCTATATTTCAAGAATATAAACTGGCCATGGTAGCTTATTGGATGCCTAAACCCAATGTTCCTAACCTGAACTATTAATTATTTTATGGCCCCTATGTTGAGATTTAATGAGTTCGGTTATGGTTAGTTTTAGGTGGCTTACTTTGTTCATGGTGTGGAAATGTGTGTGAGAAAGTGTACAATCATAATTTTTTTAGGATTGTGATATGCGATGATCCTTTACACTTCCTCATAATGAAACTATGTTTTGATTGTTCCTTTCAAAAAGCGAATGATGTGCGGATAATGGGCCACGTATAATTTTTCCTATTAGACTAAATGTTGGACTAAAGAAATATGGAAAACTATCAAAAGAGAGCGCTCATATGTATGCCTAGGGTCACCAATAGGTGCAAGGGAAAAAAAAATTACTCGCCTTCTTAGATAATTTGATCCTAGTCTTGGTTCCTAATGCAAAACTTAAACTAAATTTAATGCAATAACTTGGAAAAAACAAATGGAAACTATCTAAGCATGCGTGTATATGGTCCACTTACTCTTTGTTAATTACCTATGTGTTTGGTGTCAATTATCACTAAATAAGTTCATTCAGATAGCAGGGGTTTATTTTAGCCACTTGCTTTCCCCCTAATTAACCTATGTGAATTTGTGACAATAAACTAAAAATTAGAACTATGAAAATAGCTAAACTAAAGTGTAGCTAGAAACATGTCCTAACACTTAAGGGACACCAAAACACAATGCTCACAAATTTATTCTAGGCATCTAGTCACTTTAAATTTGCAAAAAAAATGAAGAAAACTAATGAAAAAATGGTTCACTAGTTTCCGTGCAGAATTTTTCTACATAGAAGCATGACTTTGTGCATCTATCTGAGCTAAACGTGCATGGACCGACATCTTTTTCTGTTATGAAGGCGCGTGGTTTTCCTACATACAAATTTTCCAAATATCCTTAACTGAATCTCTTCACAGAGCGTGAATGAGAGAAGTTGAGGAAGAGGAGAGAAGCTCCTGCAGCAATCATGAGTAGAAAAGAGGTTTTGCAAAAACACAACCACTTAGCTTAAGAGGAAAAATAAGTGGAGTCACCAATCCTGTGTTGGTTTGTTTAGTGCACAAGTGTACTAAAACACCAGTTCTTGATAGGAGTGATTGCTAACCTACAATCAATGGCCACAGGGCAAAAATAATTGTTAGATGGTTAGTGGAAACATACTAACATGTAGAAAAACTAGTTTATGTAACATAGCATGCTACAAACAAGAAGAGGAAACAAAACAAAAATAACACATAAACACAAAATAAATTGATTCAAATGAGATAATAATCTAAACGGAGAACTAATCCCCTATTATTAGCCACTGGTAGTAAAGAAGCGGTAGAAAATTACACACTGGTAATGATTCCTTAGAGCTATGGAGCTCTAATACCCAAAGAAAGGAGGGCTTTCCCCTTGAGATGGTATGCATGAATCTCTCTTCTCCTCGAATGAGTGATTGGATGTCCGAAACTTGGTGAACTTCTCCTTAGGGATTTAGGTACTGGATGGCCAACAGCTGAATCCATTCACTCTATTGCTGCTTGGACAACACACTGTTGGTTATCTCATGGGAAACTTGGCCAGCATAACTTTGTGTGCTCATTTTGTTCTTTTCATGGTGGAATTTTAGGAAAAATTCAAATCCTCTTCCCTCCCTTGGTACAATTGTGGATAGTGACCGAAGAGTGGTGGTTGATTCCATTATGTGCTCACTTGAGGTCTCAAGGTGGCTCTAGGTGTTTGTCCTTGGGTGGCCTCAAGTGGAGAATCTTCTTCCTGAAGTGTGCCAAGTTGTCCCGGATGGTGACCTTCTGTCACACTCAAGGCCACGCAACTTATTAAGGGAAATCCACAAATACAACCACTAATATCAAAGAAAAATGTGCGTGAAGTGCACTTTTCCAGTGTCTTCTATGTGCAATTTGATAATTTCACTTCTTGACCTTAGAGATTTTAAAATTTTTCAAATTCTCTAATGTTTATCAGCCCTATAAATCGTTGTTCTTGACATTTCACGATGTCTTTTGCTTGTCCAATTTTTCAGTGATAACAAGGTTTGAGGTGGTTTGGCCTTTGGAAACCTTGGTTTGTTTTTGTTTGGTTTATTCCATGAGATCATACATTCATTCTTAGAATATGGCCCATTGTTGATTAGCTGAAAGAGAGATTTGGTTTAACCCAATATATGGTTGGGTGGTATGAGGAAGTCCCATACTTGGTTGGAAATTTCATATTTTAATAAGAGTTATTTGTGTACTTTGATTCATGTATAATTTTAGTGGTTATGTTGGTGATATTATGGTTAAGTTTGCATGGTTGTTAGTTATTTTTTGGTGATATGCTACTTATGTGATGTAGATTACTTATGGATCTTGACATTATTTGATGAAAGTATGAATATTTGATGAATGAATGGACTAAAACATTTTATTGCAACTATTATGAGAGGGAATTAGACCTTCTTGGTGATTCTCAGATAAGTTTGAGACTCGTATGATTAGATACGCATTCATCAATTGTAGCTTACATGTTTGCCATATGTTTGATGAGATGACTGTCATGGTTAGGTACGATTAGGTGAAGTTTTTGTTCAATTTTTGTATGTTTGGAATCATCATTATGTTATTTACTATTATGATGAGTCTCAAGCAGTTCTAGGCATGGGACTAGAGGTTGGCCTGGAATTGCGGCTCATATCTCATGATGCAAGCACTGAACTAACCAATTTAGATCACAACAGGATGGAGCAAGGATTTTGATTTTGGTTGGAGTCCTTTAAATTCATGCAGGTAGTGTCAATGGTGCGTTAGGAAGCCTAGGATGCTAAAAAAAAGTTCCTTCTCAGGGATTGACTACTTGGGGTGTTTCTTTAGCTCCTAGACAATCTATAGTTCCCGTAGGATGTTATTTTGGGGTAAGTAAGTCTTTGTTGTATGCTCCACTTCCTTAACTAGAGCTTGGAGTTCAGGTCATGTCATAATAGCTCTTCATCTCATGTTTACCCTCAAAGGATTGTGAATTTGGGTAAATGTGGGAGGGGTGGCTACATATTGGTATTGGAGCATGTTTTGTTCTCCTTGGGTGATATCTAAAACCATGAATTGGTATCATAGCTATGAGTTTCAAACACTTGTACTAGATATGATAGGTTTGGTTTTTCTGAATGCATGTTAGTTGTTGATGTGTTACTATGCATGCTTTTTGATGGTCACTATTGTGGTCTTGTGTCTTCATGATGTGGATGTTGATATGATTGATATCATTAGGGAAATTTTGAGGTCTAAAATGGGCCTCCAAAAGAAATAATAAAATAATAGCTAAACCAATAAAATAATATTTATGAAGTTACAATTCACTTTTTGCACCACAATCCATGTAACCATAGTTAAATTCAATTCAAAAGTTGTACAGAAATAAAATTAATAAAAAAAATGCATTGATGTGACTATAAATAAGAATGATTTTTTCAAGAAAAAAGTCATTATCTTTGAACAACTAATGCATTTGTCCTTTGTACTTAAATAAATTGAAATAAAATATAAATATAAATTTATAAATTCTTAATTATATTATATGCTATTAATTAAAATTTATATTATTTAAATTCTATAATAATATGTAATTAATATACTATATAAAAATAATATAATATAATAAATATACAAAGATGTGCATTATTTCATTCAAAAAATATGAAATGACAATAATATATTTTTATTCAAAAAGTGTGAAATGAAATTTATTATGAGTACTTTACTTTGACTTTAAAAATACTTAGAGCACTACCATGGTTAATCATGAGTTTTTAACCATCATTGATAATGTGACAATAAGTACTTTTAACTCAAGCAATTCACCTCAACCATTAGGGATGATGTCATCCCCTAAAATGTGATTGGTTCTCATAAAGTGAATTTTGATTGTACATTTTCCTTAGGAGGCCCATTTTATACCTTAAAATTCCCCTAATGGTTCATTTCATTATATAAACACATGTTTTTCTAATCCGGATTGATTGTGCAGATGAGATATCGTCCCCTAAACTTCATTGAGCTATGTTCGATCATGTTTACATTTGTTTTATCTAACATGGTATGTTTGTAGGAAAAATAAGATCAAGATTAATATTTCAATGTTGGATTATAGTTCACATGACTATCCCTATAGATCATAAGAAAAACATGGCGATGATTACTCTTGTGACATAGAAAATAAATTGATAAGTTCAAAAGTAGAGATCATAAGTTGTAAGGAGGATAATGAAAGGATCATTCAATGATAGGAAAGACCTGTCAAAGCACAGAAAAAGAAAGTATAATTTAATGAAGTCATCCTTCAGATTCTATCAAATTTGAAGAGACAGGGACCAGTTAGGATGAGTCATGGATGAAAATAAAGGACCAATGGGACATATGGCACCAAGTCTCAATCAGGATACATTTTTGACAGGGATGAAATAGTCAAAGATATTAGGTTCTTGGATACACCTTACATGGTGGGTAATGATCATGGGTTCTAGTCTAGTTTTGCTTCAGAGAGACATCATCGTCATCACTACCACCATTCATATAATAGGAGTGAGAAGAAATTTTTTCCAAAAGGAGTTCAAGAAAGAAAATAATCCTACATTTGATAGATTAATGAAGAAGTCATAATATGAATAAGCTTAGTTTCTTGGGATGAATAAGTTTTTTAGATTGCATGATTATTCAAAAAATATGAAAGCCTCAATAGCTACTTTCAGTCTTAAAGGAAAAAAAAAATTGGTGGGAAGATATGGAGAAAGTGAGAGGCATTTGATAAGAAAAGTTTACTTATAATTATTTCGAGATACTTTTCAAGAAGAAGTATCTATTTTAAATTTTCTATGATGACAAGGTAAAGGAGTTCTATGAGTCAAAGATGGGATTTATTACTAATGAGGAGTATACTAGAAAATTCCTAGAGTTGTTGATATATGTGCCTTATCTTAAGGAGGATAAATAAAATATTCATATATTCGTCAGTCTATTGTTGGTATCATTCAAAGAAAATATCAAGTTGGATGAGCCTAGATCGTTCAAGGAATCCATTAGAAATTTGAAGCACTATTATGAGAAATCGAAGTGGAAGATTGAGTGTAAGAAGCATTGAAAAGGTAATGAGAATAATAAAGGAAAATGGGATAATAAGAGAGGAAAATGTTAGGATATAGATGACAAGGAGAATGTAGTGTCACACAAGAAGTTCAAGGTAGCAGACAAAGAAAAAGGATTTAAATTTGAAGAGAAAATAAAAAGGTGATGATAGGAATCCTTTGCAGTGATGAAATTGTGGCAAGGATCATTACAAGAGATATTTTCCACAACATTAGGGTAGCATATCTCATATTTACAGTTCTCAGGGGGCATATATGGTTAGGGATGTTGGATAGATCATCCCTTAGATTAATGCAACATTCGATAGTAGGAAGGTTGATCATCATGAATCTATTATCGAGATGGATCATAATATTTGTGATCAATTTTTTTTATATTTTCATTGGTCATGGATCTAACTATAGCTATAACACTATTCACCCCATGGATAAGCGTTGTTGGAATAAATAAGTGCATGCATATTCTTGGTTGGTGTAGTTGGCTATAGGTACTAAGAAAAGAGCTCATCAATGGGTGAGATCTTGCGCATTTGATCTGAAAGGTATGTATACATTAGCACATATAAATATGTTTACGTTGGGATAAAACACCATGTCGTTTAGTATGTATTGGTTGTACATTCACATAACTAAGGTATATTTCTATGATAAGGCTATTAAGTGATTTAATGATGATGGAGAGAGAAAAATCCTACATGGAAAGAAGAAGTCCACGTCAATGAAAATGGTTACAACTATGTAGGAAAAGAAAAATAACAAGAAAGGATGTGTATTATTTGCAGCTCATATTTCTACTGGCAAAGGAAATGACATTGAGGATGTTAAATTCTTGAAGAGGTATTCAATTTTACAACAACTTTAGGATGTATTTCCAAAAGAGGTATTAGACTTATTGCCTCACAGTGAACTGGACTTTCCTATTGAGTTGATGTTAGGAACAACATTATCATCAAAGGAGCCTTACAAGATAAGAACTTTAGAATTAGTGGAATTGAAGTTGTAGCTTAAGGAAATGCTTGATAAAGGAAAGGCCAAGTGTATTTCCTTGGGGTGCACCATTGTTTTTTGTGAAGAATAAGTACAATACTCTTAGTTTTCTCATTAGAATATAGGGATATGAACAAGGTGGCGATCAAGAACATGTACCCATTTCATCAGAACTATAACTTATTTTATCATTTGAAGGGAGAAAATATGTTCTCGGAGATTGATTTTTGATCATGATATCATCAGGTATGCATCAAAGAAGCGGACATTTACAAGACTTCATTCTAGCCAAGTATGTGCATTATGAATTTGTTGTGGTTCCTTTTGTTTTGAATAATGCTCCAACTACTTTCATGTGTTTGATGAATAGTGTGTTCTATCCTTATCTGGACAAGTTTGTGATAATAATTCATCTTGCAAATTTGATCCTCCTGCAATAACAACTCCGAAATTTCTTCTCTAGTGTGAATCTTGCACTGATACCATGTAGAAATCAATGTGTAGGTATGAAAATTCTCATGAAATTTAGTAAATCATAAGACTCAAATCTACTCTAATATTATACTGAATTAAATTCATGGTATATAATACATATCATGAACATGGACCAAGATTTAAAGCACATACACAAATATTTAACTAGGGGAAATAAATTTCTCATAATCCCTTCCTATTTGTATTGCAATAATTAAAGAATATGGATGAATAGATATGATTTCTTAAGCCTAAGCATAGCCTGCAATTGTATAGTCTTTCTCTCTACCTTACGGAATGACTCTGGAAAAAATTTAGCCAATTTTGAAGCCCTCAAATATCTTATTTCCTTGTGTTGTTCGTTGAGGAATTAGGCCTCTATTAATTGGGAAATCCCTCAATATTGATTACACAATTCCCTTAGGTTGATATCTAATTTCATGAACCACCTTTAGACATGGAAGTAGTCTACAACTGATAGTACACTACCTTGGAACCTCCACCTCAACTGGCTAATTGGAATTATCTACATTGAAAATTTATTTTGGGTTGATTGATTATTTAACTAGTTAATCATTGAGCATGATTGAAGTCATGCTACAAAACATGACCTTCCACTAGCTCCTTTGACAGTTAGAACCAGTTTAACTAAAAATAACTCAATTTAACTAAATTGGATTTCTATAAATTAGTAATCATTGATACCCAACTAAACTCGAGTCATCCAAATCAAATTATCTAAGCTAATTGGGTGACACAAAGCATGTCACTCAATTTAACTCATCCAATTTGTCTGCTAAAATGGAAATTTAAATTTTCTCTAATTTGACCAAGGAAAGTAAAACTGTGATTTTTATTTTTTTCATTTTAAACAAGTATTTGTAAGAAAATACTTCAAATTATCAAAAAGAGTTGCACATTCCTCCATCCATTCAAATTTATTTCCTTTTCTTGGTAAGAATTTATTACGATAGGGAATCTGTAAGATTTTTTTGATGAACCACCTATAATACCCTGCTACTCCCATGAGTGATCTAACCTGATCTGCATTCCTAGGAGCTTCCCACTCCATGATAGCTTTGATTTTTTCTAGGTCCACTAATATACCTTCCTTGGAAAAAACATGCCCCAAGTAATGAAATATTTTCTGAAATAAACTGTACATACTAATTTTGTCATACAATTAATGCTCTCTCAACAATTTTAACACTAGTGCTAGATGTTTTGCATGCTCTTCCTCATTCTTAGAATATATCAATATGTCATCAATGATTTTAGAGCTATAAGGATGGCTTTATATGGTCTAATACTTTAGTATTCCCTTAAGGGCATCTTGAACTTTTTTTCTTGGAACAACTGCATGGAGGCGATGCTAGAGGACAATGGTTTGAAGGAATTTTTTGAGATTGACATTCGAAAACAAATATCATATGATATCAAAGATCCATGATAATGGATGAAGTGTGTAGCCAAGGATAGGACAATCATATTGGATGTAGTAAAGGATCACATTATCTCAAATCTCCATAGGAAATAAAATCCATATGAAATGTGGCAAGAAATGACATATTTGATCCATCGTAGTAGAAACCATAGGAAGTTATTTCTCAAGGATAAAATTTGTAATATCAAGATGCAAAAGAATGAGTCTATTCAACAGTACCTAAGAAGGTTCACACAATTTCATGATGAACTTGGTGGAGGTTATATTAATATTGTAGAAGATGATTTGGTAAGCCTTGCCCTTCTAGGCCTTCCCAAGAGCTAGCACAGCTACAAATATTGGGTGAATGGCAGGGAGAAACTACCAAATTTGGAACGCTTATGGCTAGATTTGGTACATGAAGAAACACAGAAGAATACCAAAGTTATTACTTCATCCTAGTGTGAGGATGAAATAAATTGTGCTTCGGATGGAAATGAAAAGTAGGGGAAAGGGAAGAAATCCAAATCAAAACCAAATTCTAGTCAAGGGGGAAAGAAGAAAGAATTGTCCAAAATTAAATTGTTCAATTTTCATGAATTCGGGAATAATGCCATGAAGTTTCGACACAAAAATACAAGAAAGAAGGCCTAAGGAGGAGCATAAAGTGAAGCTTCGACTTCAAAGTTATAGCTTTAATTTACCCTTAAATCATTCATGGTGAGAATAATGATGGGGAGCGTGTGGTACTTGGAAAATGGTGCCTCATTCCACATGAAATGGAATAGAGATTTTTTCAGTGACCTGGAGGAGAAATATATTCATATGCACATTCATATGGGATATGATGGAAGGTATAATGCGACTAGTATTGGTACATTCACCTTTCATAGGGAGTCAAGTTCCCCTTTCAAACTCAATGATGTCATGCTTTTTTCAGGACTAAATAAAAATCTCATTTCAGTTGCAATGTTGGAAGACCATGGTTACGATATGATACTCACCAAAGGGAAAGCATTCCTAAGACACATAGCCATGGGACAAGTGAAGTAGATCAGGGTTTGTGTGAATAACGTATAGAATCTAGATGTGGAAGAAAATGTTGCATTAAGCATGAAGGTAGAGAAGGTGCAGAGCCACGATGTCAGTGAACGATGACATCAAAAACTTGGCCATTTGTAGCATGAAACCCAAAATATTATGTAGGATATAATCATAGACCTCCCTAAAGGATAACTTCAATAACAAGATACATGCAAAGGGGGTACCTTTGGGAAGTACACAAAAGCCTCATTCCATGATCGGGAAGTAAAACCACATATAGTCCTTGAAATGATCTATTGGATTGAGGGGTCCTTAACCAGGTTCAGAGTTGAGGGTAACCAACAAAACCCTCTTACTACTAGCCCTTTCGCAAGGGACCTACTTGGGCAGTATGGGGGGGTGCGCGAACCAGGTTTCCACACCCTAAGAGAGGTTTGAATGATGTGGGTTCCTTAAGATCCAAAATGACAATAAAAGAACCTTCGCAATAACATCCCTAACCAGTAAACTCTTATAGATATATTTTAGCTCAAATATACAAAATACCTTACGGAAATAATCACAGTATATGGAATTCAAGTAATAACCCTTAAAAATAAATATCATAACGATATATCATCATATCCATCCATTGATTCTTCATAAAAACCTAAACACAATTGTGAAAGATATTTATTCGTAGACAGTATAGAAATCAGAATTCAAATGCAGAAACATTCATAACATAAACAAAAGATGCATGTAGAACACAGATATCCATAACAACATTCATTTATTAATATTAATTCAGATCCTTAATATAAAACCCTTCAACAACCCGTGCACACAAACAGTGGGGCCGCACACAGCAGGACTAAGGTCTCCGCGCACATAGACAATAGGAGCCTTCTATCTAGACAAATACACACAAAAATATCACAAATTCACCATATCTAACATCCATGTTCATACTTATCCAAAAAATTCCTTTCTCAACTTGATCTAGACATATATTTATATTATTAGCCTACGCTACTCTATTGTCTACAAACCATGGTTTGCGGCCCCTTCATCTACCCTTTCGACTCATTACAATTCATGAGGGACTTTGACCCGACCTAAATCCCCTTCGCACAACTAAACTATTACAAAAATAGATCAAAAAATGGTCTTCAGACCTAGGGGACCTCGCTCCAACATGCCCTCAACATAATCTTGTGACTCGTCCCGAGTCACACTGGCACTTGATTCTAATTTTTTTCTGGAGCTCTTTGATGGCAGCTACAAATGGTGCCAAGACACCTGCACTTTGGTCCCGTGCACTCTACACAATCTCCACCATATTTTCTGAAGTTGGCCCTTCTATGGCCAAAGTGACACTCCACAATGTCTGGTTCTGGGTTCTAAACTGCAAGATCCAGGCCTTGTGAGACTTGCATGGCCTCATATGCCCATGGGTTCATATGATCTGTGACGATTTTCTTCTTACGGTAGAACTCCTTCACCTCATCCTGAAATGCCTAGCTGGTCTAAAGTCGTGCCTTTCCCTAAGCAAGGATGAATGTAGTCAAAGCCTGGACCTACAAATCTTCAAACCCTTGCTCTATTGTGTGTATCTCCTGGGTAATTTTCTTGACTAATGGATCTTTCTGCACAGAGGTCCATAGTCAGAGGGATTTTTCTAGGATTTCTGAACCCTTATCACAATTTGTGGAGATGCTGGGGAATTTTGTCTTTACTAGCATGGCCCACTGTGCGTGCACCTCTAGGGGGTCTCAAGCTACAACTTCACCTGTAATGCAGGAATCTGCTACTAAAAATCTGCTTTAACCGACTGAATTTTGGATGTGGAAGATTTGAGGGTTGTGACTGAGATGGAAGCTTTGAGGGTTGTGATTGGGATCTAGATTTTGGCTTGTGGTGCTGCAGAGGTCAGGATGGATACATCTGGAATCTGACCACATAACTTGTCGATGAAGCTCTCTAGCTCCATGCCCTAAGCTACGGCCGCCTGTTTCATTGTCTGAGCCTGGGTAGACTCTTTCATATTTGTTGTTTGAATTTGCTTGACCTCAATTATTTGTTGTTGCATGTGAGCCTCTCTGCTTTGTAGTTTTGTGGATATGAATATGTGTAGAGCATGGAGCTTCCCACTTGGCAGCTTTTCAAGGTCGATGCTTACCTCGGGGAAGGTTTGGACCTGCACGCACAACTCTTTTTGCTCCATGGACACCACTGCAAGTGGGAAGGGGCATATTCTACTTCCAGTAGCTATGACGATCGAAGTAGATTGCAGGTTCGCATGCATCAGCCTTGCCTAATCCACGCTCTCTTGCAATGTATCTATTTTGAGTTGTAGGACTTGAAAACGAAACTTCAAAGCTTCCATCACGACCTTGTATTGGGTCTCCATGGTGTTCCATCGGTCCTCTAATGCTGAAGCGACTACATCTGTAATTTTGTCGAGGTAATCCTCTATCACAGTAACCTCTTCCTCTCCTCTTGCATTGGACCCTCTATACTTCTTCCATGTCCCTTTATATTTTTCTCCTTTTCGCTTAGTATCGCGTGAAGATTCAACACCATCTCCATTAAGGCCATCGAAACCTCTGAGGTCCACCTCCTCGTGGTCACCTCCCAACTCCTGATCCTTGTCCTTTTCTACATCAGGTTCCTTCTCTATGCCAGCTCTAGTATCTCTTCCACCTGACTCTGTGCATGGCTCTGTTGTGTCTTTTGGGGCCATATATTTTGTATCTATGATTTTTCTTGATGTGGACAACATAATGGGTTGGGTGGAGCCAAGCCTAGTCTTCCATGCATTTGGCCATTTGTGACGACATGGTCAACTTCTGCCTCCATGACCATATAAGGTAAGGTGTACCAGCTTGAGTCCTTCAGTGCTTTAATATTCACGGTGTGCATGGTCACTTGAAATTAAATGATGATTTTATAATTATCATGGACTACATATGAGAGTCATGGTCTGGAATCGATAGCTTGCACCAGCGTGCCTTCAAAATGTACCCAAAAATTTTTATTTTCTTCAACTCGCCAGGGGTTTGATTAGTCCCACAAGTTCACGTAGCACGCCCCCTCACATATTCCTGGCTCAATTTCAAGAAGGAATCCACCTGCTAGGGTCTCCCATGCCACCAACATAATCAATAATTGAAGCCACGAGTAGCATAACTGCTTCCCCAATTCTTGCACCTCGCTTACATTTTCCAAAAACTCTTCACATAAAAAATGAAACCAATTATACATCATCCCCTTTTCACATTTCCCCGCCAAGGAAATGACGTGCGCGAGGACCGTTTTTAGTCAAAACTTCCACATAAGCTTACATATGGGGATGAGGGTGCCCATGCACACCGTCGGTTCAATGATGGTATGGACCAGAAAGCCCTGCTAATCCCATCCCACTTTGTATTTTTTCTTCACATCATTTGCCACCTTCATCCCATTGCTCTTCCCAAATCCCTTCATCGGATGGGGCCTCTTCTTGTGTAAGCAGGCGATCTGATGGTTCAACGTGAAATATATAGGAATTCTTCCCTAGATCCAAGGAAGCCCTCATGGACCAAGGCTAGTAGCTGGCACACACAAATTCCTTTGATGGGGACCTCCCAAAATATGGAATACTAAGAATGTTGAGGAATCCTGCCTTGTGTAGCCCATGTGCCCAGGGCATCGGCTCCACCTTTGGTACATCGTCATACAACACCCATTCCAAGTAATTTTATAGAGCAAGCTCAGGGAACATTGCTTCATTGCATAGATCATAGTCATTAAAATTCATCTAAGGGATCTTGCTGAACATTTTTCCAATCAAAGGGACATCCTAAGGGATCAACAAAATCTGTAGATACTCCTGAAAGATATCGACGTCTTGTAGGGCTTCATCCAATTTCTCTGAGCCACCCATAGAGAAAAATGTTGTAAGGAAATCTTCAGTCATTGTAAACCAGTCTCGATTAACTTAGTGTATCTCAACCTCTAGATACCAGGTGGTAGGTATCAGTCCCAACGAGTGGAAAAACCTATGAACCCATTAATTCCATGCCTTTTCATCCAATACCTCCATCCACATGCGGCCAAGTGCTTGCACGGATCCACCTGACCATAAAATAGCTCAATTGGTGGGGTGGCTAGATGTTCAAAGTGCAACATCATCATTTTTCTACATTCCTCCTAGCCCTGGAAGGCTCCCTTGTGCATCTCCCACCAACACGTTGGGGTTGCGTGCATAGCCAAATCAAGTCCCCAGAATCATCGTTCCTTTGGGAAAACTTCTTCTAATGCATCGAAAAATTATTTCACACTACCAGAACCATCAAAGTACTGTACTTCTCTTACCTTAGAGGAGATGCACCGGAAGTTCTTTATGATGTTTAGGTAGCACAACGTAGAGAAATCATCAACTAGTTCTTATAGTTCTCCATTTCGTCCTCAGAATTAGGAAAAAAGAACTATGATTCTCCTAGTTCAACATTACATCAGCTGTAGGTTGATCCAGTCTTCGTCCCACACAGTCATTTTGTAGATATGGTCAACATCATCCCTTTCGTGCACTGGTTCTGTGTATTTTTCTCCTTCTACTGGATCTAGTAGGACTATCACTCGTGTACCATTATTCTAAAAAATCTTACTTATATACTTCAGGTTAATGATGCCCCCCATATCAATGGCCCAATATAATCCTAACAGCACATGGTAGGGGTCTGCATCATCCACAATTTGTATAACCTCAAAATCAGTGCATACCTTTGCTCCAGTGATGTCTACCACAACTTGCAGAACCCTGCCAAGGGGAATGATATTTTGTTGATTGGCCATGCACAGAAAAATGGTGGACCATTCTGACTTCATCTCTCACATTTTCTACCAGGTTTGCTTGGGTAAGACATTTGCATTAGACCCCAGATCCAATATGACCTGCTCCATATCATAGTCTCCAATCTTCACAGTCATGCGCATCTCCCTACCAGTTCTCTTCATTTTCTTATAAATGTTTTTCACGTACTTGGTTTCTATCCGCGACACCTCTTTTCCTGCGTAGATATCTATTAGGGCCTGGAGATTATTTATTGCCTTCTATTTGCATAGTAACTTAATGTAGGCTTGTAGGAATTATTTAACTTCATCGTTAGCTTTTGGTTCTATGGGAGTCCTTGACGTGGATGCTCCCACATCAGTAAAATCCTTTCTCACCTTGATGAAAATCTCTTTCTCTTTCTGCAGGTTGAGGACCTCCTTTTTGTCAGATGATTTTCTAATTAGTAGCTCTGCAACATTCTTTTCCTCATTTCCTTCGATGGTAAAACCATTTCATGTAATAATGTTTACACTAGTACCATTTTCGTGTGGTTTAGCCTTAACCATATGTATGTTTTGTGTTGGTGTCTGCTGATTCTCTTGCATTTTAGCTATCAACACCAGACATTATTTAATTACATGATAAAATTTCATATAGTACCTGCAGGATTATCACACAAGGTTCAGGCAGTCGCGTGCATAGTGTCCAACATCTCCACAGTTGTAACAAATTAGTTTCCCTCTCCCTCAACCTCCACATCCACCTCTCCTCCCTCCCCATCCTCTTGCTAGGGATTCTCCTCATTTGGAGGGAGATGATCGCGACAAAGGGTTTTCCTGCACTCTAAAAATGTTCGCTTTGTCAATTGTCAGGTCATACGTTCGACAGTTGTGCTCATCATGACCAACTGAAGAGAAAAATATGCACCATTGTTTCTTTAGTTCAGGTACATAGGCTCCTAACTAGGGGTAGTGGTATGTATCATGTCGCCCAGCCACCTGAAAATCAAAACACCATAGTGTGGGGGTACTATGCCCAACAACATATCTCGGGCTTAGTGGACTCAGTCCCCGAGCTTTCATATAATCTGATAATAGAGGGCACTGATATTTGGTGTAGTCAACTCATTTGTAGTCGATCCAAGTGGATATTGGTGGTCACCCAACTATTCCACTTGGGGCCTCACCATTGTCACTTTCAGTTTTTTAGTTTCGGCTCAACTTACTATTTTTAGCATTGTTTTGGGTCCTAAACTTCCAGAGCCGTTTTGAGGCCCTAAACAATGTTTTTTGGGAAAACGGAGAGCAACATGGGTCCATAGACCGATGTTTCTCGTTCAAAATTTGTAGTCCTTGGATAGATCTTTCTGCAACAACTCCTGAATCTACCTCTTGATTTCATCATTCTCTAGAAAAGAGCGCCGATAGATCGGTGCATTGGGTAGCGGCGCACCTGGGGTCAGATCAATCGGGTGCTTGACCTGACAGTGCATAGGAACCCCTGTGGGTGAGGTGAAGATGTCCTTGTATTCCTCCACAACCTTATCCATTTGTTGTTGTCGTGCAGAGGAGCCCTGTCTGGAGGTCATGGCCAAAATCTTCTTCTTGCCCTGGGGGCGGATCATCAGGAAAACGAATTTCATAGTTTTGGAAGTGAGCTACTGCATTTTTTTGTAGTAACCAAAGAGATAGCGGCAGGAGGTGGTACCTCTGGTATCCTGTACAACTTATTTCCCAAAGTAACAATAACAGCACGAGGCCGAGACTCATACATAGCATGACACTTCCACAAATATGGTTGTCCTAATAATACATTAGAAACATCAATAGGATCAACATCACATAATACCTCATCTGTGAAGGACTTGATGTTATAGGGAAGGCATCACTACTGGCTGACGTGGAGATCTCATCCTTGGTGAAGCCACCCAATGGTGTATGGATGTGGGTGAGATGTGGTCGACAAGCCCAACCGCTTCATGGTGTCTACTGAAATGAGGTTCTTTTGGCTCCATTGTCGACAATGAACTATACTTGGGAGCCCTTTACCCACATCTGGGAGTGGAAGAGACGTTCCTCCTCCTCTAGATCCTTCAGTTCCTCCTTCTGGATCTTCGTAGTTGCAATAGTGGTGTTGGGCTCTGCATCAATAATTTTTTTCGCATTGTCATTCCCCTTGTCAGGTTCTAATTCAGAGTCAGAGCATGCATTTGACTCAAAAGCCCTTATCTCGGCCACCAGTGACTGCTTGGCCCGAAACTCACTTGCGTTGTGAGTGGAGCTCTTATGGAACTCATGCCACTTTCCTGTATCCTTATTTGGCTTTGTGGTGTTTTTCTTTGCTTGTGGCTTCGACAGGTTGTCTTGAGTCACCATGCCTTCGCCCTTTCCTTTGTTATCTGGTTTGGGAGCACCCTTCCCTTACTTTTGATTCGTAGATCCAAAGTCTCGCTACTTCTGCTTGAATTTCTGCTCAACCTTGGCAGCATACCGGTATGCCGTACCAAGCGAGGAGTTGTCAAGGAACTCCATTTCCTCCTGAATATATTTATGCAGACAACTGCGATACTTTAGCACCAAATGTTTCTATGAATCTTTCATACCAAACTTGTGTGCAGGGTATGGAACAGATTCGTCAACTCATGACCATCTTGATATCTTTGTTGTCGTAGCGTGGTCCATTGTATGTACTTGTCCTCATAGCTCCCCACGGGATAGTATTGTTCCCTGATGGCATCTCGGAAATAATTTCAAGTGGGTATGGTCGAGAAGAGAGAGGGTTCTATCTCATCCCTTTTCTCACAGTGGGTTTCCCACCAGTCCTTGACATGGGGGGTAGATTTGAGGAGTGCAAAAATAATCTTCTCCCTGTCGGAGAAGTCATGAACTGAGAAATATACTTCTAATAGATTCAACCATCTATCTATGGAATCTGCATCTATTTGACCCTCAAATATGGGAATGTCAAAATTTACTTGTACCTTAAAAGGATTCATGCCTCTAGAGTGGCTGTTGGATGCAGATGCACTGTCGCTGGGCAGCCATTGAAGGATCTGGGAAAAGTTATCCATCATCGCGTTCCTTTGTTTTTTGAGGGGCTCCTCGAGCAATATTTTGATAGGATCTCCTGCTCCCTCATCTTTCTTTTTATCCCCCATGGGCATCCTTCAGGGTTTGCGAGGCTGATCTTACAAAGGTTCCACTAGATCGAGCCCTAACTCCTTATACCCTGACCTCGTTGGGGACATGCAAAGAAATATCGAGAAAAAGCAAACCGCTCTAATACCACTGATTTGGATTTATGCAGGAATGAAACAGAATAAAAATGTAACCATAAATACAAATATGCAGTGTAAATAACACTTCATTTCATTAATATCAAAGAATTGAAATTTTCTTACAGACAGAATGGAAATAAAACTAGCTAGGGCGCTGGTAGCTATCTCTGAGAAGAGATGTGGCAGCTATAGGCCTATGAACTAAGTTACAATGAGGCTCGAGGGCCTATTTATTATATAGACATAATGGGAAATCCTCAATATCCAAAACCCTAACCCTAGGAGATGAAGCATCAAAACTATGGGCCCCGTTTGGGTAAATTGGTGTTTCAACTTCCCAGGGGCGTAACTTTGGCATACAATCTCTGTTTGATGCGTACCATACCTCGTTAGAAATATCTATCCGAGGACTAAAAATTTTGAAAGAGAAACATCGGTCCAAGGATGGCATGGATCAATGTTTCTCTCCATTTTCCCAAAAAACGTCGTTTAGGATCTCAAAACGGCTCTAGAAGTTCAGGACCCGAAAAACTGAGAAAAATAGTAACTTGAGCAGAAACTGAAAAACTGAAAGAGACAATGGTGGGGCCCCAAGTGGAATAGTTGGGTCACCACAAATATCCACCTAGATCAATATCATATGCACCAGACATCTACAGAAATATCTTTACTCCAATCTCTTCGTAAATTGTAAATTTCCAGGTGCATAGCTTCTAATTGGCTCTGAATTTTCAGCACTCGAAATTGAGCATTGTCCCTTGGCGCAACTTCTAATTTCATAGAAAAATGCAGAGCTTATTCCTGAGAATTGATCTTTTGCTAACCCATAGGCCCAAGCAGATGTGGCAATAGCATGGAAATGAACCATTCCTTATGTTGCTTATCATCGTAAGCAAATCCTCCATCAATGATGGATTGCTTCAGTCATTGGTTAGCTTCCCAAGATGATTCCATAGGTCCTTGCATAATATCTTTCAGTTATGTTACGCATTGAGAATAGGATTTTGGCTTTCAGAACTAATATTTCAGGGCATCCTTAATCTACTAAACTGTGGGATACACATATTGAGCAAGGTATCCCATGAACCAATCTAAAGCACGACCTTCAAAGGCCATATCCAGTTACACTCTGTTGACAACATCGATATTGAAATTTTACGCAGTGCAAGCGACATTTGTCACAAACCAAAATTGGCCCATATCCACATCCCCCGCACCCTTAAAGATGGGTAGCTTCATATGCATTGCCATATCTTCTGCAGGTGGGGGTGGTGGTGGGGTAGGAAGATTCATACCCATGTGAAAATTTGATGGTGGCGTAGCAGGAGAGCTAGTTTCAATGTGCACAACCTCGCTTTCACTTATACCAGGGGAATTTATCAGAGGACTGCATATAGATCTGTCCCCCCTTTTATTTACCCAATAGTATTTACTGGTGCACACACTACTTTCGCTCTGATCAAGGTTAATTCACTCTGTGTGCCTACACAATATACCCTTTCACACAATAGCATCTTAATTAGAAAAGGAAAATTTTGTATGAACTTACCCCTCAATCCTTTGAAAAATATCCTTTCAGCCTCTAATTAGGACACAAACTGATCGACTGCAAACTCTGTTACAAACCCACCCAAGATGTTTTCAACCAAGTGATCTACAGTTCGGGTAATGGAATTATCAGTCTTCTCCAAATGTTGGATCAATTTAGGGGTCCACGGCATGACCTGATCATCCTTCCAACAGGTTTGGAATTATGCTAACCTTGCCAACCACTCCTGCAGTTCCTGTGTAAAGGTTACGAAGAAGATCTTGTGCAACTCAGTGAAAATATACCTATTATTCCCTTCTTTAGCATACAACTTCTTACTTCTATTTTCTTTTAGGGAAAATTCTCGAATCTAGTTTTCAAACTAGTCCTCAAGCTCAATATTTAATGGCTTCTAATGACCTCTTAGAATTACCCAACCTCTCTCAAAATTTTCATGCTCCCGGAAATGGAACCATTTGTTGTCTTGAGGGGTCTTGACCCAGGTTCGGAGTTGATGTTAACCAACAAAACCCTCTTACTACTGTCCATTACGGCAATGAACTTCTTGCACAAATCAAAGTCTCAAACGAAGCAATATGGGGGGGTGTAGGAACCAGGTTTCCACACAGTGAGAGAGGCTCGAATTATGTCGGTGCCTTAAGATCAAAAATGACCATAAATAGACCTTCAGAATAGCAGCCCTAACCACTAAACCCTTATAGATATATTTTAGGTCAAATATGCAGAATACCTTGCGCAAGTTAGCAAAATATCTAGATTTTATGAAACCAACTCCAAAAATAGAAGAAAAGAGAGATCAACGCCTTAGAAATCAACCACTTCGAGCGAGAAACCTCCAATAGATTACATAAATGAACAATTATTGGATGGTAAAAATGACCAAAACCTCCTTCTGTATATAGGATTCCATGGGGCCACAATATAATCCTAGCCAATCTAATAATAATAATGTAAGGGAACAATAATAACAATATTGGGGTTATAGGGGTACAACAATAACAATAAGGGGGATACACTAATAACAATAAGGGACTAAACTAGTAATATAGAGACATAACATGCCCCTCTCCTTCAAAAAGTGTTGTCCTCAACGCTTGAGTAGCTCTGGGTGGTTCTATATAAAATTTTCATCCTCCCATGTAGAATCTTCAATGGGTAAGTTCTTCCACTTGATGAGATACTCTGAAATTGATCGATTTCATAGTTGTGAGTTCTTTTTTCCATGACCGCTTCAGGTTCCAATATGATTTTTCCTTTTTCATCAAGTCTAGGCAATATTGTTTGAATAGGAAGGTTTTCACCTATAACCTTCTTTAAGCATGAAACATGGAAAATTGAATGCACTCGTGAAGAAGCAGGAAGCTCCAAATTTTATGCCATGGTACCAATCTTTTGCAACACCTTGTAATGACCATAGTACTTTGGCGATAATTTATTATCCTTCTTAGATTTTTTGAGGGACATTTGGTTGTATGGTTGTAGCTGTAAAAATACTCAGTCTCTTACATAAAAAATTCTCTTGCTCTGATGTTGATCTTCCTGTTGTTTCATTCGATTTTGTGCCAAATTTAGGTTATCCTTTAAGAGTTGGAGAACTTCCTGTTGATGCTCGATGTGATCTTACATTTCTTGAACCTTAGAATTTTCTCTTAAATATGATGTGATGGATGGTGGATGATATCCATAAAGTGCCATAAATGGGGTCATTTTTTCTTCAATATGGAAGGAAGTGTTATACCACCATTCAGTGAGAGGTAACCAGTTCACCCATTTTTTTTTTTTACCAAATAGAAAACAATGAAGATATCCTTCCAAACATTTATTCACTATCTCAGTTTGACCGTCAGATTAAGGATGATAAGATGAGCTATGAGCTAGTTGAGTACCCAAACAAGAAAATAACTCTGTCCAAAAATTTCCAGTAAAAATGGAATCTCTGTCACTCACAATAATCTTTGGGTTTCCATGTATCTTTTGAATTGTGTCCATAAATGTAGTGGCAACTGTAATTTCTTTAAATGGATGAGATAATGCACAAAAGTGTGCATACTTGGTAAGTCTATCAACTACTAGCATGATGACACTCTTTCCCTTGGACTTCGGTAAACCTATGATAAAATCCATTGAAATCTCCTCCCAACATTGACTTGGAATGGATAAAGGTTGTAGAAGACCCAGGGTCTTAATTGTCTCAACTTTATTTTAGTGGAAAACCAAACATTCCACTATAAATTTTTGAATATCAAATTCAAGGCCATCCCAAAAAAAATATTTCTTCACCCTGTGGTAAGTTTTTAAAAATCCTGAGTGACCTCCGAAAGGAGAAGTGTGCAATTCCAAAAAAATCTTTTGTTTTAGTTGGGAACTCTTACAAAGATATAAACGATCTTTGTACCACAAGGAATCATTTTTCCAACTAAATGTATTAGATGTACTAGGATCTTGCTACAAATTTTGAATGAGTGTCCACACTTATTCATCCTTCTTCCATTCATCCATTGCTTTGGTTATAAAATCTAGTTGGATAATAGAAATGACACAAAGAAATGCTTCCATCTCTTCATTCTTTCTTGAGAGTGCATCTGCAACAACATTTAGCTTCCATTTTTTGTAGATTATTTCAAAGTCATAACCCAACATCTTTGTGACCCATTTTTGCTGCTCTTCTGAAGATAGTATTTGTTCCAAAAAGTGTTAAGACTATCATGATCATTTTTTACCTTCAAGTGTCTTCCCATTAGGTAAGGTCACCATTTCTTTAGTGCATGTAGTATTGATAACATTTCCTTCTCATATATAGCTTTCTGTAAATACTTTCCTTTGATTGGATGACTTTCAAAAGAAATGGGTCTTCCTTCTTGCATTAAAACAACACCAATTCCATTTCATAAGGCATCACATTCTATAATAAAGGTTTTTTGTGAAATTTGGTGTAGCTAAGACCGGTGCTAGGCACATTTCCTCTTTAAGATGTTAAAAGGCCTTAGTTGCTTCAGGAGTCCATGAAAATGCATCTTTCTTCAATAATGTTGTTAGAGGTGCTGCTATTCTCCCATAATTCTTAAAAAACTTGTGATAATACCCTATTAACCTAAGAAATCGTCACAACTACTTTATGGTTTTGGGGACTTTCCATTCCTTGATGGCTTTAATTTTTTTAGGGTATACCTTAACACCCTTGCGAGATACAATATGACCCAAATATTCCACCTCTTGTACTCCAAAGAAACATTTGGATGCTTTTGCATATAATCATTTCTCCTACAATAGTTTGAGCACCCTGTCGACATGTTGAACATGATCCTTCCAAGACCTGCTATAGATTAGTATATCATCAAAAAACACTAGTACAAATTTTCTAAGGAAGGGTTTGAAAATGGAATTCATCAACCCTTGAAATGTAGAAGGTGCATTGGTAAGGAAAAAAGGCATGAACAAAAATTCATAATGACCCTCATGAGTTTGAAATGTTGTTTTCAGAATATCTTTAGTCTTCATTCTAATTTGATGATATCTTGAATGAAGATCCAACTCAGTAAAATAAATTGCTCCATGTAATTCATCCAATAATTCATCAATCACAGGTATGGGAAATTTATCTTTCATAGTGAACTGATTGAGCTCCCTATAATCCGTACACATGGGCCATGATCCATCCTTATTTTGCACCAATACTACTGGAGCAGAGAAAGAAATTTGACAAGGTTGAATTATACTAGCCTCTAACATTTATGCAATCATACGTTCAATTTCTCTTTTTTGGACATAAAGATATCTATAAGATCTGATGTTTGGAGGAACACTTCCTGGAATCAAACGAATAACATGATCATGATCACGAATAGGTGGGAGTCCTTTGGGAGTTTCAAACACCTTGGAATGATTGTCCAAGACTTTTTGGAGATCTGTAGAAATAGATGATTTTGATGTTGGAACTTCTAGTGAGCATAATTGTGCAATCACACCTTGTTGTTATTTCTTCAGAAGCTTTTTATTGACATTAGAGCTTATTATCTTTCCTGACTTCCCTGTGATACCTCATAATTTGACTTCATTTCCTTCTGAAAAAAAAATTCAAGAAAATTTCTTGAAAATTAAAAGCTACCGTCCCCAAATATTATAACCATTGTACTCCTAGTACAACATTAGCGCCTCCGATTGGAATGGAAATCATCGGAATATTCAATACATATTCACCCATGGTTAGCTTGATATTATGGAATTTCCAAAATAAATTTATAGTTCCTCCATTTGCAACCATCAGTTGACATTCTGGTGTTGGGTATAGGAAAGAATTCGATTCCTAGGCTACCTTACAATGAATAAAATTATGGGTACTACCCGAATCCATCAACACTATTACCTTTTTCTTCTTGATATGTCCTTCGATATTGAGAGTTTAAGGAGTGGTAATTCTTGCCAATGAATTACACGATATGGTCAGACCCATTTCTTCCTCTTCTAGGGTTGGTTCTTGGTGTATATCCTCTTCTTTTGAAGATTCTTGTTCATTTTCTTCTTCCTCTTCACAATCTATGTAAAATAATTTCTTCTTAGCACATTTATGACCTTTAGTGTATTTTCTATCACAACTGTAGAAAAGCCCTTTTTCTCTATTCTCTTCCAATTTTTGTGGCTTCAACCATGTAGGTTGTGGAAGTATAGGAGTAGCAACACTTCCATCTTTATATATGTGAGTGGTAGGCTTCCTTGTCGCCATAATTTTACATTCAATTTTTCTTGCCAACCTGAATGCCTTTTCCAATGAATTGGGTTCCCAAACGCGAACTTCATGTTGTATGTTATCCTTTAAATTACCAATGAAGACATCAATCCTATGTTCCTTTGGAATATCAGTTACCCTTATATTCAATTTTTGAAACTCCTTAATGTGCTCCACCACTGGACCCTTTTGTTTAAAATTTATCAATTAGCTAAATAAGGTGTCGCTTTTGGTATCCTCGTAATGTGCTATCATTTCCTCGGTAAAAATTTACCAAGTGACAATTTTTTTATGGGAGCAAAGCCATAAATACCATACAAATGTATTTTTTCCTAAATGTAAAGTTGCAATGTGTAACTTTTGTGTGTTTTTCACATTATTGACATCAAAATATTTCTCCATCTGTAGTATCCATGCTATGGGATCCTTGCAATCAAAATTCCTCATATCCATCTTTGGAATATGGTGGTTCTTCCATACAACATTAGAGTTTATTAAATTTTGATTAACATTTATTTTTTTCTCATCATGAGTTTCCTCTACTATATTTTCACCATTAAGAAACATTTCTTGTATCAACCTTTCCCAACCTTCCATGTCTTCTTTTAGATCATTCTTCATTTTTTCCGTGTGTTCTTTCATTTTTTCATCACTATTAGCTTCCCTGTCATCCATCTTAGCTTCCATGGCATCCATATTAGCTTTTGTGCCAGCTTCCATTCCATCCATCTTATCTTTTGTTTCTCTTTGCGAGAGCGAAATCTGGGGCACTTTCTCTTGTAATTTTGATGTCATGTCGCATTTCTTCATCTTCATGAGTCATAGTAGAGACTTCTGAAGGCTTAATGGATGTTGAATTATTTTTAGGTGGCATTTTAGAACCCAATACTGATATATATGCTACAATATGCCCTTGGAATCAATTCAAACTGATTTTTCACACAAGACTTATGCAATTCGAAAACAGTACACACCTTTTTCTTAATTTTGAGGAGCTCGAGATTGAAACTAAATTAACTCTGTGATTTTGGATCTTCAATATCTAGAATTTGGCCATGTATTATCCCTATGAAGCTTCTTTCAAATGCCACAGGTCTGACTTGATTTGGATTCTTCAAAGAAAATTTATGCCCAATCTCCCACGATGACCTAATTATGGACTACTTCTGTAGAGAGAAATTGTACGACATGCCACGTATCACTGTTACCTCCTTCAGCTATAAAATTGATGTAAAGGAAACTTCAATCCGTTTAGTTATGGCTACTTCTTACAGAATTCCAATCCGATGCTCAGAGAGAGAGTTATGATGATTTTCCCACAGTCACCTCTTTGAGATGAAATTCGGGAGCCTAAATCAACTCTAAATTACAAATATGATATATCCAAAAATGTTGTGAATAAAGCTCTGAAATATTTTCACAACATTCCTCATGATTTCGACTTTTCTCTGTAAAAATTTCAACTTCTGAATCCTCGTAGAAAAAAAATTATAGCAAAAATTCCACGATGACTTGTTTAGGTTAAATTCAGTAGCCTCCAAAAATCCCTAACTTCCAAGAATCATTTTTGAAAAACTATTGCGAACCAAGATCTGAAATTTTGCCAAGTTGTTCCTCAGGATTTATTCTTTGCGACCTAAAAATTTCAGCTTCTGAACCTTTGTAGAAAATAATTTATAGCGAAAATTCCACGATGACTTGTTTGGAGCATCGAAACCCTAGAATCCAAAGCTCTGATACCAAATGTTATGAAACCAACTCCAAAAATTGAAGAAAAGAGAGATCAACTCCTTAGAAATCAGCCACTTCGAGGGGGAAACCTCCAATAAATTACATAAATGAACAATTCTTGGATGCTACAAATGACCAAAACCTCCTTCTATATATAGGATTCCATGGGGCCACAATATAATCCTAGCCGACCTAACAATAGTAATGTAAGGGCACAATAATAACAATATTGGGGTTACAAGGGTACAACAATAACAATAAGTGGGCTACAATCATAAAAATAAGGGACTAAAATAGTAATATAGGGACCTAACACTAGAATTCCAGTAATTACCATTAACAAGAAATATCAGAATCATGTATCATCGGATCCATCCATTAATCATTCATGTAAACCCAAACATAGTTTCCCAAGAGATATATTCATAAACAATATAGAAATCAGAAATAAGATACAGAAACATTCATAACATAAACAACAAAAGCATTTAGAACTCAAATATCTTTAACAACATTTCTTTATTAATATCAGTTCAGATCCTTCATACAAAACCCTTCAACAACCTGTGCACACAGGAAGTGGTTTTCGCACACAACAGGGCTAAGGTCTCTACGCACATAGGGAGGAGGAGAATTCTACCCAAACAATCAGCACATAAATATCAGAAGTTCACCAGATCTAACATCCACATTCAGACTTATCCAAAAATTTCCCTCTTAGACTCTATCTAGAAATATATTTATATTGTTAGCCTATGATACTCTCCAGTCTAGAAATCGTGGTTTGTGGCCCCTTGATCTACCCTTTAGACCCATTACAATTCATGAGGGGCTTTCACCCATCCCAAATACCTCGCTCATGACTAAAATATCACAAAAATATAGCAAAAAATGTTCTTCGGACTTAGGGGACCCCGCTCCAACACGATCCACTCTAATGTTTGTGGACCTTTCTCAACAACCTCCACTACCAAGCACAAATATTATGTTATCTTTATAGATGAATTTTCATAGAAGTTTTGGATTTTTTTCATGCGGAAGAAGGATGAGACATTCTCCAAGTTCGTAGAATTCAAAGCCATGGTAGAGAAGGAAATGGAAATAAGGTGAAGGCTCTCATGAGGGATAATGGAGTTGAGTAGATTTCGAATGTGTTTAAATTTATTTTTTCAAAAGAAGGCATTCAACGGGAGTTGACAACACCCCACAACCCATAGTAGAATGAGGTTCCTGAGAGAAAAAACAATAGTGTTATGGGAGAAACAAGGGCGATGTTACATAACTAAGGCCTCCCAATGCATTTTTGGCCAGAGGCATGCAACACATCAGTATACTTGCAGAACCATAGTCCTCATCAAATTCTAGTAATGATTACACCGGAGGAGGCTTTCTTGAGGAGAAATTTGGATTTGTCTCACTTTAATATTTTTGGAGCATATGTGTAATTCCATGTCTCCAAAGACTCTACGAATATACTTGAGCCAACAACTGAGTTGGGGGTATTTGTGGGTTACACAAAAAATCATCACAACTATAATGTGTACTTACCATCCCTTCAGATGATAGTAGTGCAGAGGGATGTAAAGTTTGATGAGGAGAAAGAAATGAGAGGTTCTCTTGAGAAGTAGCTTTCGTTGCAACCAGATCACGATGTTTTGGCTCCAAAGGAGGAACTTCATGAAGTTTTGGAGAAACCACAATTCGGGGAACATAGATTAGAAACAACCACTCAGGTAGAAACATCCAGAGAAGGATAGAGGCTATTGCATGATACTAGAGAGAATTTTTTCTCACCCATTTCAAAGCACAAGAAGATAAGGTCATTAGAACAATACACTAGCTACATGGATCTAATGATAGAGTTAATTGATACTAAGCCATATTTGTTTGAGGAAGAATTAGATAAACTTCTATGGGTTGGTGAAATGATAGACAAATATGATTCCATTGTAAAGAAAAGTGTTTGGGAAGTGGTCACAAGACCAATAGATAAATTAGTGGTGGGTTCAAGATGGCTCTTCAAGTTAAAGCATGCAAAAAATGGAAGAATACAGAAGTATAAGGCTAGATTTTTGGCTATGGGATTCTCTCAAGTTGAGGGAATTAAGTATTAGGAAACCTTTGCACCAGTGATAAGGTTATTCATCATTAGATATATACTTTCTTTGTGATCGTGGATGGGGTGAAAAATCCACCAGATGGATGTAAAAACAACATTCCTCAATGGAGTTATTTAGGATGAGGCGTATATTGAGAAAGAATAAGGTTTTGAGACCTTTTATCGAGGGTCACATTTTTGAAAACTCAAGCAAGGATTGTATGGCATCAAACAATCACCACTTTCTTGATACACCAGGATGAACAATTATCTCACCAGTTTGGGCTTCATCAAAATTGAAGAAGATGCAAAAATTTATCATATTTAGGTAGAAGGTAAATTATTATTTTCTTATATGTCAATGATTTTGTTTTAATGGGTGATGATAAGTTGATTAGATCTTGCAAGGGGGACCTTCGAAGAGAATTTGTAACAAGGGACATGGGACTCATGCACCACTTCCTCGGATCGTAAATATTGAAAGGAGACAGAAAAATGTTTATCTCTCAAGGAAAGTATCAAAATGAGATACTGAATAATTTCCACATGGAGAGTAGAAAAGACAGGGAGACTCCTCTAGCAACCAGTTGGAGGAAAGAGGATGCTACTTCAGGTGAAGTAGTGGAGGAAACCATCTATCGATAACTTGTGGGTTTAGTAATGTATCTGGTGAACACACAACCAGATATGTGATATGCAATCAAGATATGGTTAGGCCAACCAATTTTTTTTGGAGGGCAGCTAAGCATGTTCCAAGGGACCTCAAATGCACCACCCAATTTGTAATATGGTATAGAAATATAGAGGGAGTGAAGCTCTGTGGCTTCAAAAATGCAGATTGTGTAGGGATTCCATCATACTAGAATAGTACATTAGGAGGAATTTTTAGTGTTGGGCCAACAATGGTTTCCTAGTAGAGTAGGAAGAAAATATCAGTGGAACTAAGCTTAAAAGAAGTATAATACATGGTTTTCAGTCGAGAAACATGTGAGGAAATCTGGATGAGAAATATTCCTGTGGGACTATTTGGTAAGATGATGGATCCTACTGTCATATACTATGACAATCAGATTTGCATCAAGCTCTCTGAAAATCCAGTTTTTTACCATCAATCCAAGAATATAGATATTTGGTATCGCCATCTACAGTATTCTGCGTAGAGGTGGATCATGTTGCTAAATTAAATTCCAACAGAGGAAAAAGATGAGAATATTTTGACAAAGGCTTTCTCAAAAGGAAACTTTGAGTTCCATAGAGGTAGGATCGAGGTATTTGATAATCCATTTCTTTAAGTATTGAGGGGTTTTCACAGTGCATTATATTATATATATTTTTTTGGTTTCAATTATGTTAAGTAAGTAATTAATATATGAACATTTCCATGAGAGGTAGTCATATCTGACTAATTTATCGTGATTTTTGAATAGTCCACTTAGCACTCATTGCATCGGGTGATGCTCGCATGGGTGAAGAAGTGGGATAGAAACTATTGAAATGAATCACATAGCATCAATCATCACATTCGGGGCTTGCACCCAATAACCAGGAATTCTCAGTAGGTCACCCATCCTAGATTGCCTTTGGCTCAAGCATGAGGGAGAGACAGCATTGAAAATGCAGCAAGATAAATCTTAGTTTGATTTGCCTTGGTCAAAATAGAGAAAATTCAAATTTCCAATTCAACAGAAAAATTGGATGAGTTAACTTGAGTGACATGGCTTATGTTAGCTAGTTAGGTTAGATAATTCGAGTTTGAAGAATTTATTTTAATTTAGCATGAGTGATTGCTAATTTAAATCAATATTATTTAGTTAACTTGAGTTATTTCCATTTAAACTAGGTCTAACTATTAGAGGAAGTAGTGGAAGGTCAAGATGTGCAATGTGACTTCAGACATGCTCAGTGATCAAATAATTAACTATAAATCAACCCAAAATAATGGTTCCATGTACAAAATTTAAGTTACTCAGTTCAGATGGATATTCCAAGGCATTTTATTATAAGTTGTATTCTATTCCCATGTGTATAGGTGGCACATGCAATCGGTGATCAACCTAAAGGAACTGCACAATCTAGATTGAGGAATTTTGTAATGAATAGGGGCATAATTCCTCAAGGAATAGCGCAAGGAAATAGGAGATTGAAGGGCTTGAAAATTGGCTAAGTTTTGAGAAAATTCATGTATAAATTCATTGTAGATTCAAACTGCTAATTTTAATTTCCTAAAAAAATAAACTTGAATATGCTCTACCAATTGTGGAAAGAATAAACAATCACAAAATCACGAAGCATACAAGAGAAAAAATTTGATCAACACATTATATAATCATTTCGTGGGAAAGCCAAAAATAAATGACTCATTGTCTGTATATTTCATTAGTCATAAATTATGAGAATATTACAATGCTTTTCTCAATCCTGAGCAACCTCTACACTATCTCTATCTGTCTTACAACTTTGTAGACAAGCCTAAGACAATAATTAACGAATTTAATGCTTTCCAAAGTCCCTATATATTTTCCTTGTTTCCTTGGGTAATTATCCCTTATTAATTATGGAAATACCCATCCAATACTGCACAATGCATCATAGGCCTTCCTGTTACTGCATGTACCACCCATACAATTTGGATGATTATACAACTGATAATACATTTCCACTAAACTCCAATCTCAACTGGGTAACTCACAGTTTGCACATGCATGAGTTATTTATTTATTATTTATCAGTTAACTGATTGATCACTAAGTTTCACTCAAGTTCAAGTTCCACAATTTTACCTCTCACTATTTCCTCCAATACTTGGAACTAGTTAAACAGAATTTAACTCAGACAAACTAAATTAATTAATTACAACTCAAAATAAACTCAACCAGGGCTCCTATAAAGTAGGAGAAACTCTACATGACTTGAGTTAGAACCTTAACTCAAATTAACTGAACCAACTAAGTCATACTAACATATTTAACTCGTACAATTTTTCATGTGATGTGGAATTGCAATTTTATTCTAATTTAATTGAAGGGAAAATTAAATTAGAATATTTTTTTGGTACCATTTTCAGCACTCCCTCTCACCAGGAAAGGGATTATGAGATACCCTGATCATACCTCTATGGAACTCAAAATTTCCCCTTGACAGTGCCTTATTCAATATATCTGCTTCATGTTACTTTGTAGGAATGTAGTCTAGCATCATGATCTGGCTTTGCACAAAATATGTGAGATGGTGATACCAAATGTCGATATTCTTAGAACAATCATGAATAAATGGATTCCCAAAGAGTTTGATTCAACTCTTATTTTCACAATAAATCACAGTAGGATCCATATCCTAACCAAATAATCCAACAAGGATCTTCCTCATCCAAATAGACTCACAAGTTGCTTTACTAGTAGCCATGTAATATTATTCTACTGAACTAAATTCAACTCATTTGTGCTTCCTATTGTACCAGGAAATTTTTGTTGAACGAAAAATAAATATGACCCCTAATGTGCTCTTCCTATAATATGGACACCCATCCCAATATGCATTTGTGAAGCCTTGAAGATTCACTCCCTTTGTTCGTCTATACCAAAGACCAAGCAGAGTGGTGCCTCTAAGGTATCTTAACACATGTTTGTTGCTTTCCAATAGAGTTTTCTTGGATTAACCATTGCTTAAATAATATGGGTTATTTCATAACACATGTTCGGTCGTGTGTTCACCAATTACATGAGTGATCCAACAAGCTACATATAGATGGTAGCTTCTACCAGTTTTGGGTTGTTAATAAAAACTCAGAAACAGGTTATTCCTCTCCTCTATTTTCTACCAGTTTTCCTGAACTAGCATCTTCCTTCCTCCAAATCCCTGCTAGAGGAGTCTCCATGGGTTTTCTTCTCTCCATGTCAAACTTCTTCACTATGGCATTCACATACATTCCTTGGGAGACAAATAGTTCCCCGTTTCCTTCCCAAATTTCCAAACAAAGGAAATAGTGCATGAGCTCCATGTATTTCATCTCAAATTTTCTTGATAAATCATCTTTGCAATATTTTATCATCTTCTCATCACTTATTAGAATTCAATTATCTACATATGATACTATAATCAATAATTTACCTTCAACCAATTATGCTAAACGTTTTCATCTACTTCACTTTTTTGGAAGCCTAACCTAGTGAAATAGTTGTTGATCCTCGTGTACCAAGCACGGGATGATTATTTCAATCCATACATTGCTCGCTTGAATCTCTATTTAAGGTTTCAAATCCTTCCATATTCTTTATGTACACCTCTTTTTCAATCACTCCGTTGAGGAAGGTTGTCTTCACATCCATCAGATGTATCTTTCATCTCATCTGTGATGAAATTTCTAGAATATATATGATTTATGAGTACCTTGAAACTGGAAAAAACTATTTCTTGTAATCAATTCCCTCCACCTCAGATAATTCTTGGTGACAAATTTGGCCTTGTGTTTATCAACACTCCCATATATTGCTTGCTTCACCTTGTAGATCCACCTGGAACCTAAAACTAAGTTGTCCTCTAGCCTCAGGACAACTTCCCAAGCATTATTCCTGATAATGGAGTCATAATCCTCTCCTGTGAAATCAACCCATACTATTTATTTCATTTCTTCCTCGAATGATGATGGATCACTCTTCACACTCTCTCTCACAAGAGCCATGTATCCAATGTAATGCTCTAGTGACCTCTACCTACACTCTCATGTGGGTGAGCCCAAATTTTCTCTACCATCATGCATGAGCCTGTAATCCTATCTACTGTGTTTACTTACATATTTGGATGACTATGCATGAGTGGGTGCTTCCATTCCCTGGTCCTCTCTTTCTCACTGCTCTAGAACATCCTTAGGTTCTTCCTTTAGAGCTAAAAGTTCCTAAACTAGATGCAACTAAAGCTAACTTTCAAGGGAAGATATCATGGCCTTCTCTTCATCGATATTCACATATCTACGAACCATTTTCATCCTGTGAGATGGAAGGAACACCTGATAGTTGTGACTTGTATCAATGTACCCCACAAATATTTTCAACTATGTTGTCATTTTTGTTAGCACAACGAGTCAATCCTTGACTGAAAAAGGATCAATACTTACACATCGTAGTTCATTTCAAATTTTCAAGGTTTTTCTGAGTGGTGGGATGTATTATCAAAGATTTTGAAATGATTTTTTATATTCTTTTAAACTTTCATGCATTTGGAAATTTGTGGCAAGTATAAATTGTATGGTTAAATTGGTACTATAGGGAGCAGAGTGTAACAAATGGATAAGATGGATAGCTGGTACCTATTCTAGGAAATATTCCTATCCTAAATCAGTCTCACATCTATGATGATGGCTATTTACACAAACTATTTTTCTACAATGTAAACAACATTCAAAAACTGGATTTCATGTATAAAGTATTACACAAATCCTTTATGAAACATTCACCAACATGTTCTATAACACATATATGTTTTGTAGAAAGCTAAAAGCAGATAATTTATTATTAAATCCTTTAAAAATTTCTCACTCACACTTTACTAACTGGTGCAACTCATAATTTAGAAGAAAATAACAAATAAATAAGACACGCCATACATTATATGGTCCTTGAGTCACAAAATCCTCCCGCTTGAAGTAAAAAGGTTTTTATTTATTATATTCAGTCTTCAGGTAGACCATCATCCAACCTGGAAATAACATTTAAAAATGGTATATATAGGAAGAGAGGCACCAACTCCATCTCTTATAAAAATAAGGAAACATTACTCCTAACATTACATAGGTGTCATAAGACATTACAACCATATCCCATCAAATTCTAACTGAAATGAAAAATGTAGAAGAAATAAGAGAAGAAATCTCGGCTCAAATTTTGAGTCTGTTGTCATGCTACTACTTTTTTTGCTGATTTTTCTCCTTATGTCTTTTCTCTTTAAATAACCATGTATCTTCATTTACTAATACCTCTAATAACCTTACAACCACATTTCACCATCACTTGCTATATCCATTTGGTTATGGGTTTTTATCCTTCTCAAACTGGCTCTGAAAATTTGCTGATAGGTGTAAAAATTCAGTTAAAACAGGCGCTACCAAAAATTTCAGTAAAAACCTATAACTGCTCAAAAACTAGAATGCTACCGAAATTTTTTCTAGCGCTGTGTTTCTTTTTAAAAAAAATGCACACAAAATGCTGAAAAACCTATGCGGACTAGGGCCACTAGGTGTTAGAGGAATTACTAGGGGAGTCAATATTCATTTTGAGTGAATGAACAATGTATTTTGTGTGTTTGACATGTTCTGTAAATAATGAGATAGGTTTTAGGAGCATATGATGGCTTCTAAGGGTGTTTTTCCACAGGATAGCGCAAGGAAGCATCAAGGCCACCAGAAGAAGAGGTCATGCCCGAGGGAGCCATGGTCCATTTTTGATGATTGAACAATAAATCTAGGGGTATTTTGGTATTCTGAGCCCATTTTTATAGTTTAAAAAACCAATGGAGTTGAGCATAATCTTGTAAAACAATTTTACCATCTTAATCCCAAAGAGCCTTGTCCATTGATGGAGGCTTAAGGAGACGTAGCCCAAGTGTTGAGGGTGAACTACTTTATTATTTTGATGTTATGTGTTGCTGGTTATTTCTGTGCAATTTATGTTTTTTTTTCTACATTTAATTAGCTAAAAGCAATTGATAATCTCTCATATATAGAGCATGTAAAAAACACATAAACTTGATACAAGGATTCAATTGCAAAAAAGGATGCATGAGCACGATTCTTAGATTATTTAAATGGAATAGAAGTTTCTTGCATAGCAAAACAATTCAGCCACCTATTTAATACCAAGTTGGTATTAGAGAAATTTTAGCTCATTGTAGCCAAGTATAGCTAGGGTTATCTATTGGTTGTTGAATTGTGCAAAGAGAATTTAACAGTTTGATAGTTAATGTGTGAAGAAGAAGTTGATTGAGAGCATGGTTCTAAAATCATAATAAAGAAGTTTGTCAAGCTTTGTGAATTGTTGTGAAGATTTTAATTCATTACATTGTGATGTAAACCTCATTAAGTGGTGATTCTAAGCCATCCTCCTTTTCAAGACTCTTTGATAAAGAGATGGTGTAGGACATATAAATCATGAAAGATATGGTGCAACAATTGTATGAAGATGTAAAGGAGAGTACTAAGCTTCAAGAATATTTGGTTGCAATGAAGAAAGAGAATCGAGAACTTCTTCAAAATATGCATTAGATGGAGACTCAGCTCCATGATGCCAAAGAATCCTTAGTGAAGCATGTGCTTAAAGAAGAGGTAAATAATTCAAGTTTTTCTTCAATTTCCTCTCAAGATAAATGTGTAGGTTCTCTTGAAAAACACACTAGAGGAATAGGGTCCAAATTGATGATGAAAATGTGCTATGAAGGTCAAGGATTACGAAAACATGCACATGGAATATTTGAGCCAATTATGGTTGAGGAAAGGCCTAAGTATCTGGGCCTTGGCTTTGGAATTTTTTATGGAAAAAGTTCTAAAGCCATGAAGGCACTTGAAATAGTTCCAAGAAGGACTTTTGTTGGAGGTTCAAACCCTCAAACATGAAAAGTTTTTATTCACGATGAATGCAATTTTTTGAAACCCATGTTGCATGAAGATGCTTGTAGACATGCATCTTATGGCGAAAAAGAGAGTTGTGACAACTCGAAGGACATGAACATTGTTGTTGGTCTTCAAAAGAGAGCTGGAACCTCTTCAAGTTCATCTTCTCAAGAAGGTCATAAAGATGGAAAATCAAAACAACATTCAAGGTATAATTATTCTATCATAATGTTTTTTATGATTATGTTAAGCATGACAAATCAACATGCATGAATCGGAGAATTTTTTTTTTTTGATATTGTGGTTTGTATAACCATCAAGTTTCAAGATGTTGGAAGAGAATGATAGCATATAGGAAACAGTCAAAGAAAAGGTGACTTGAACAAAAGATGCGAAAGGATTGCACTTATTGTCAAAGGAAGGGACATCTCATTGCCCAATGTCGGACACTGTATCCAACTACTCATCCCAATAATTTGAAGCAAGTGGATAAAAATACTGGCGAGAATGGAATAGGAGATTCCATCATCGATGTGAGTCAAGATGATTTACAAGAGGAGGATGTTCAACAGGAAAAAGCGGCATTGAAGTGGTATGGTAAGAAATGGCTCGATTTCTTGACCAACTAAGGCATGCATTTCCTTTTTACATAGATGCAAATTTCAGGCTTATATATGCATGAATTTCTATTGAAATTATGACAAGTTGTAACAGATTATCACAACTTGTATGATGCAAGTTTGCATGTGAATGTTGTTCTATTGAAGGCATTTCTATTTGTTGCAAAATTTCGCCAAGGTGGTGTAAAAGATGGGTATGTCACTCATTTTTTTTGTAACAATTTATCATTCAGTTCACCTCTTCTGATCACTCATATGTTTTGGGTTTATGTACTTATTTATACTTGAAAGAGAGAGTTCAAGAAAACATACATATGCATGATATCTTGTATCTGTAAATGGAGAACTTGTGATAGGTTCATTGTAAATAGATACATGCATGAGTGCTATCAATATGTATCATGGAATGTTGACTTGTGTCGATTGTACTACACATATGTTTATCGCCTTGTGTCGATTGTGTCACACACATTTCATATTGATTTATGTCGATTGTGTTGCATATTTCATGTCGACTTGTGTTTTTGATGTCACATGTTGTTTGGCGACTATGTTTCTCAATTATGTTGATTGACTTATGTTTTAGTCGATGGCGTTTGTCGATTTTGAGTCGATATGTGATACACCAATGTGCAAGAAGATCGCCATGTACTTGATGTTATAGGAGGTGACAGTCATTGCTTTGAAGGAGAAAAAACGAGGTGGTCATCATTTCAATTCTCGCATAATGTTTTCTTTTCAATATTGATTATGTGTTCTTGTGACAAGATGTTACAAGAAGTTTGAGGTCCATTCAATGAGAAGTGGAAAAGATGCAAAGTGTTTTGCAGCCATTGCAGAGCAAGCTAGTTTCTTGTGTTGGTGCCAAGAGTTCACTCATATAGCAAGTTTAATTTGGATCAGAGTATTTCCAAGAAGAAGCTTGTATGCATTTGTTGCAAGAGGGACTTCATTCTCATTGGAAAGGCTAACCTTTTTCCAAGCACATAGAGATCGATGTGGTACAGGTGGAAATGTATCAGTCAACAATAGTCAACAATGCTAAAGGGGGTCAAAAACATCCAGAGAGCCATGGTTGAGAGACATATCCAGTTGTGATGAAAGGCATGTCAAGATAATTTCCAAGTAAGACTTGTGTTGGCTCGAGGTGTCCTAAACCAGGTTCGGAGTGCAAGGTTTGCCAACAAACCCCTATACTACTGGCCCTTTCAGCAATGAGCTACTTGCACAGGTCACAGTCTCACCCAAAGTAGTATGGATGGATGATGGAACTAGGTTTCTGCACCCTAAGAAAGGATAGGTAAGTCAAGAAAAGTTGCACTAAGCCCTGTAGTTCCTAGATTACTCTATTCTGCAGAGGGTTAATTAGGTCTCTATTCTTATCCACGTGCATTAGATCTATAATTATATGCCTTTATGATATCAACACACCATTACATAAATAGAACAGAATAGAATAGAACCAATACAAAGAGCGAAACACACTTACACAGATCTTCGCAGCTTAAACACAGAAAATACACAATGCAAAAATTACCAATGATTTGCACAAAATTACTCACAGATTCAATCTCTATCAACATTTCTTTATTCATTCATTCATCAATCCTTCCTTACAATTCCCTTCCCACCCTGTGTACACAGTAATAGGGTCCGTACACAGCTGGACTTGGATCTCTGTGCACATAGCCAACAGGATTCCTTCCCCCAAAACCCAAACACATATCTTAAACCACAATTTGCATCAATAGCTCATAATTTCCTATCTTCTACAATACAAAATGTTCCTCTATTTATAGCAATCTAGCCTATACTTTCCTATGGTCTACAAACTGTGGTTTTCGGACCCCTAGCTTACCCTTTTACCCATTACAATGTTTTCGGGGCTTTGACCCACCCCAAAACCCCTCCGCTAGATTAAATATAATAAAAGATATACAAAATGGACCAGTTTCGCAGCTTGTAGGAGACCTTGTTCCAAGAGTCCCCCAACACAATCTTGTGACTCGTCCCAAGTCACTGTGGTGGTGTGGCTTCTATTTGTGCATGCAAGGTATCAAGAGTGTGGAAAAGCAGAGGAATCACTTCCTGACTCTGGGCAGTAGCTTTCTGTGCAATGCTAACAAGTGTCAGGGAGGTAGGACCATATGGAGCCGCGGTAACCCATTCTAGCAACTGATGGAGGTGCGCAATGCCAGACTGAGCATCTTGGGTGAGCTGGAGTGCGGTGTTAGCCCATGGTTTCAATCATTTTTAGATGACATGCTTGGTGTGGCAAAGGTTCTCAATCGTGTCCATGATGGCTAGACACTGTGTGGAAACGTCAGAAGGTGAGGAAGTTCTGACCTGATCTAGAGTAGCTTCTGCCTGCTGTAATTCCATCTGGATATGCTGAAACATAGAGTGGTGCTGGACTGCTATCCATAGTTGCGTAGCTATTTCGACCAATTGCGCACCCTGCGTAAGCTGCTCCTGAATCATATGCTTTGCGTCTATGATCAATTCAATCCGTTGGGCCCGTACTATCGGAGATATGTCATACTATTGTCACATAGTCTGGGCATGGTGACGAACCTCTTACAACACTCTGGTGTGTAGTCCTTGTAGCGTTGTGCGATATAGCTGCACCAAATCGATTTGGATGTCCCCAGTGGTTGGATCATGATTGTGAGCTAGGGTAGTGCGAGGGAATGAACAAATATTTCTTTTGCTAGGGGGTACTCTGGAGTTGTGGAGAAATCACAATATGTCCCTATATCTCATCGTTCCGTCTTGGCGCAGAACTAGCTGTGGCCTAATTGTCATACTATGGGCAAGGGACTATGGTACTAACATATCCTTCTCTGCTATGTCATCTGAGGCCATCTGGATGGGTCCCGCGATCGTCCCCGGGGTGTGAAGGTCAGCTATTCCTATTGCGCAGCAACGGTGCCTCTCTATGCGTGGGTCGCAGGAAATTATTTCTGCAGGAGGCTAGCACTCAAACATCTGAGGACACTTGTCATTCCTAGGCCCTCTCAAGATAATGTCTGCAGGCGCTTCGTAGCCCAGGGACGAATCATTCGGCGGGTTAGGGTCCGCAATAGCAACAAGAGAATAGGCATTCCAGAGAATGTCAATGATCATAGAAAACTAGTAGGCTGATAACAGGAGCATATTGCAGAACCAATAAATAGCCTAGTGTGAAGTTATTCTTCCAACCGCACACCATCTAGAGCTATTTAATGGTGGAGTAGCCCGTACGGGAAACTTACCATCGACAATTTGGATTAAACTTACCATAAATGGCTGCATTGATGGTCCGCCACCTCTTTTGCGTAACTGTAAGGTTCCTTTATTATCAAATTGGGGTTTAATGATGGTCATTATTCGTACCTAAGGACTCTTCCATGGAACGTTAGACCTTGGATGACACTTGCGTGTCATTAGCATATCCCGAATTAAGTTCAATGTTAGGTGTTTCATGATGTGGTTCAAGTTCCAGATCTGCAAGTGGGCCAAAAATAATCTCGAGCCATGTGCGTCACCCATGTTTGGGATATCCCTGTATGAAAGGGCTACATCACACGTCCTAGTGCCATTTGTTACTTGAAGTGTTCACAGATTCTCCAAATTGCACGTCGGTTCAAGCAGGTCCATAATCAACGCACGCCTAGGTCAACGATAATCAGGTGAGCCTGTCCGGGCAGGGTTTGATTGCACCCTTTGTATGTCAGCAAGTATCTGTGTAGGGTGACAGACCTCGGAGCCCATCTGGCAACTAGAGACCCTAAGTGCAGGATCACCCTACTCCAATACTTCTCTTGAGTGAATAATACCGGGCCTCGCGTAGGTGCTCCGCACAGTGTCAGGGGTAGTGCTTGTTCCGTGGGAATTTTAGGTTCAACACTCTTCTTACTATCACCTGTGTCATTATGGTAAGGCAGGTCTCTTTTCTTGGCAGAGATATGATGGAAATTCCTGGTGGTTTGAAGACATCGTAGCGCTGAAACTTCGTGCAACCAACCTTTCCAATTTTCTATCTCCTTGTCATAGTCGGAGAAAAATTCAGTGTCCTTTTCCTAGCAGAGCACTTCTTCGTCTGTGGGGTTAACCCAATATTCATCCGGCACAGTAAATTTATAAATGTGATCTCTTTCCTCCTCCTCATAGGCTGGCTCTGTATACCGCGCGCCTTCTGCTAGATCTAATGGCACTATGACGGGCTTACCTTTGTTTTCAAACACCATGTTGCACTTTTTGAGATTAATGACACCTCCCATGTCCATAGCCTAGTTTAGCCTGAGAAACATAGGGTAGGAATCTGTATTGTCCACAATATCTATTACTTCGAAGTCAGCGAGGACCCTTACCCCTGCGATGTCAACCACGACCCTTGGTAGCCTTCCTAGAGGAATGATTTTTTGTTGATTTTCCATTCGTAGCTGGATGGTGGACCACTCTAATTTAGGCTCTCCCATTCATTTCCATGTCTGTTTCGGTAATACATTCGCATCTAATCCAAGATCTAAGATGACCTAATCCATTTCGTAGTCACCAATCTGCGTAATCAACCACGTCTCTCTCTGAGTGCATTTCTTATAGCTGTATAGTTTGTGTACGTCCTTGGTCCTAGGGATGAAATTGGACCAAGTTGCGCAGGTATTCAGTAGTGCTTGGAGATTTCCTACGGCCTATGGGTTTCATAGCAACTTCAGACATGCCTTAAAAAAGGGCTCAATTCTTTCTTCTATCCAGAGGTGTGTCGGAAGCTACGCAGGAGCTGCTAGTGGCTCCTGTTCTTTGAGGCCCACTTCTTCCCGGGGGGAAAGCTCCTCCTTTTCTCCCTGGGTGACCCTCCCACTATGAGTCATGAACTTTACACTCGGATATACATTCCTTAGTTAAGTTTTAACTCGTTGCACATTTCGCGTAGGGCTGGGCTACTTTTTTTTCATTTTGGCTATTAAAATTAGGCAATCCTCCACCACATGGTCTAGCTGCCTATAGTATTTGCACAATGGCCTGGTGGGATTCAGGATTTCTCTAGCAAAATTTCCAATTTCTCCACAGTTATAATAGATTAGCTACCCCCGTCCTCACCCTGCACTCCCTCCCTGATCTCCTCTTCCCTAGGATGGAGATCCTCCGAAGTGCACAGACCCTTTGGTGACGCAAGGTCTGAGTGTACCCTATACAAGTTCCCACGATCTATCATTAAGTCATAAGTATGACAGTTCTGCTCATCATGTCCCACCGAGCGGTAGAACCTGCACCATTGTTGCATCAGTTCGGGGACATAGGCACCTAACCGAGCGCAATGGTTCTTATCATGTAGTCCTGCTACACAATAGTCGTCACACCACAATGCAGGTCCAATCGAGCTTGGTCGTGATAGGATGGGCTCCCTACTTGCTCCTAGTTGCATCGGACTAGGTCCTCCTACTTGCATGTAATCCGCCAATAGAAGGCATTGGTCCTTCGTATGGCCAAGCACCCGGCATCGTATGCACCATAGATCTACGTAACCATCCTTTCCTCCATCCTTTCGCAGGTTCTATATCTCCATATGCATAGCCCAAAGTTGTTCCTAGATTTGATGTACTCCTACTGACGTATCCTCGCAGGGTGCAGCTTCTTGTTTCATAGCAACCTCCACATCTTTCTCCTATGATTCAAAGGTCTGATGACTCATTGGCGTCTGTAGGTGAGGTAACAACATAACGATGAACCATTCCATATGTTGTCTATCATCATAATCGAACCCTCCTTCCCTGATTTCCTTCTTCAATTGCTGATCAACCTCTCACACTGACTCAGACGCACCTTGATTGAAGTCCTTGACTTCTGCTACCAGCTGGGAATAAGATTTTGGCATTCAGAACTGTTGCTTTAGAGCTTCCTTAATATCTTGAATGGATGCATTCCAATTTTGGGCAATGTATCGTATATAACAGTCTAGGGCCCTGTTCTCGAATGCCAACGACAGTTGTGCCCTCTTTACCATATCATTTTCCACATTATGTGTAGTACAGACAGAGTCTGCAATGAACCATAACCGATCCATATCCTCATCTCGTACCCCCTTAAAGGTAGGGATTTTTAGGTGCGGAGGCATATCACTGTTTAGGGGGGGGTGATGGTATGGGTGAATTCTTACCTTTGAGCGGCCTAGGTGGCAATGTAACTGGGGGATCTTGAGCAGCTGGTTCTTGCAATATATTATAGGCAGATCTCCCTCTGTCAAGGTTGGTCTGATTGTATTTACCACTATGCATCGTGCTCCCGTCTATATCTGAGTTCATTCGGTATGACTACATAGAATTCTCTTTTCACACAGTAATATCTTGATCAAAAACAGTAATGTCCTCAGGAATTTTCCCAGGAACCCTTTAAAGAATCATCGCTCAACTTCAGAATATGAGAAAAACTGATCAATGGCAAATTTTGTCACAAATCCTCCAAGCACACTATCCACCCAGTGATATACAATGTGTGTGATAGTATTATCAGTATTTTCAAGCTGCCGGATCAGCTCTGAGGTCCACTGAGTGACTCGTTCATCCTTCCAACACTTCTAGAATTCGACCAGTCTAGCCAGCCACTCCTGGAGCTCGATCGCAAATGTCACAAAGAATATTTCATAGCTCTCTATAAGGATGTACCTATTTTTCCACTTTTCCGTTGTTAAATTTTCACTGCGGTTTTCTTTTACTGCAAATTCCTGGATCTGCATTTTGAACCAGTCTTCGATTTCCTTTCTTTCAAGTTTTCAGTATTCTATTTTCATTACCAGATCCCTTTCTCAGACTTCTTCAGGTCCTGGCAATAGAACCATTTGTTGGCTCGAGGGGTCCTGACCCAGGTTCAGAGCACAAGGTTTGCCAACAAACCCCTATAGTACTGGCCCTTTCCGCAGTGACCTACTTGCGCAGGTCAAAGTCTTACCCAAAGTATTATGGGTGGGTGCTAGAACCATGTTTCTACACCCTGAGAAAGGATAAGTAAGGCAAGCAGAGTTGCACTAAGCCCTGTAATTCCTAGATTACTCTGCTCTACGCAGGATTAATTTGGTCTCTATTCGCATCCACGTGCGTTAGATCGATAATTATATGCCTTTATGATAGCAAAAAACCATTACATAAATTGAACAGAATAGAACAGAACCAATCTAGTGAGCGAAACACACTTACACACATATTCGTAACTTAAACACAGAAAATACATAGTGCAACAATTACCAATGATTCACACAAAAGTACTCACACATTCAATTCTCTATCAAGCTTTCCTTATTCATTCATTCATCAATCCTTCCTTACAATTCCCTTCCCAACCTGCACACACAGCAGCAGGGTCCACACACAGCTAGACTTGGATCTCTGCGCACACAGCCAGTAGGAGTCCTTTCCCCAAAACCCAAACAGATATCTTAAACCATAATTCACATCAATAGCTCATAATTTCCTACCTTCTACAATACAAAATATCACTCTATTTATATAAATCTAGCCTAGTTTACCCTTTTACCCATTACAACATTTTTGAGGCTTTGACCCACCCCAAACCCCTCTGCTAGATTAAATCTAATAAAAAATATCCAAAATGGACCAATTTTGCAGCTTTTAGGAGACCCTGTTCCAACAACTTGTCAAGTAAAATCAGTTGATATAACCTGAAAGCAGAAGAGTGTTGGATCTCAAGAAGATAATTATCAACTTTTATGGGTCCAAAATCCCATCAGTGGAAAGGTGTGATCAGAATTAGGATCAGGGCCTAAAATTAGCTAAAATTTCGAAGTGCTCAAAATTGTTTCAGACTTGAACGATCGAATAGAGTTCATTTCCAGGATTCTGGAGAAACTTGTTTCATCAAAATCTGAGTTTCGTATGACTAAGTTATCATCTTCTATTGGTTTTCCAAAATAGGAAAAGAAATGCGTAGAACAACTACAATGATGATGTGGCAGGTACAGTCAACATTGTAGGAATATTCTCCAGATTGTAGCCAGTGAAACTGTGAAAAGTGTTGTCGTTAGATTCACCAGATGGGTTAAGTGAAGAGAGAAATTGTCCAATCACCTCCAATGTCCTTCATAAATTGGAATTTCAAATTTTTTTAAGGTTGGAGAAAAACCCAACTAGAGGGAACCATGTGTCCTCTCTGGTGTCCCATCTCCTAACCTATGGGGTCAAAATATCAAGTCATATTTATGACTGGACTTAGAATTATGGTGGAATTATTATTATTATATATATATATATATATATATATATATATATATATATATATATATATATTTTTTTTTTTTTTTTTTTTTTTTTTTTTTTTTTTTTTTATAAAGTTGCAAATCCACCACTCAGCGAAGTTTAACCAAGTTTGGAGGAGAGTTAACTATTATGGCAGAGGGTTAAATTTGTCAGAGTTGAATAATAATGGTGGAGAAGTCTTGTTATAACACTGAGAAACATTATATGGTGGATTGGGGGATCGAACCCGTGACCTCACTCCCACCATCTGAGTGCTCTACCGTCATGCCTCCAGAGTAGTTCTTAACATCTATGCATTGCCGCTCATATTTAAATTGTAATATGGTAGTGATTGGGTGTCTAGAGGGGGCCAACCGTGAGGGCCAACCCCCTCCCACATGGCCGATGGTTGAGAACCATGGACCTACACAAAATGTGTGACGAGAAATTTAAACGTGTTTAATTAATGACTAAAATGTGGTTAACCCACATTAAAACGATATTAGTGCTAAATGCACTTATCACCTTTAAACAACACTTATCTCATAATTAAACCTACTTATCCCCTAAGATAATTATGGATTATTTTGGCGGAAAATTTGGAGGGGCGCCAACTTTGGCAATATTTCCAATTTTGGAAAATTAACTGGCAGTCTTTCCATTTTTAGAGGAGGCATTGGGGCAAATTGGTTTGGGTCATAACTCACTCAATATTCAACCAAATTGAGCTTAGTAAAAGTCATCATTAGAATTTTCACATGCTGGGAACTCATTGGAGAAGGCTACAGAGGCAGAAGAGGCCATATTTAGGTGTTTTATGCGTTTGAATATTTTTGAAGGTTGGGGCTATCAGGTGTTGGGGCCATTGCCAGAGCATCCTGAGTCCAATTTTAGCAAATGATTAGTCATTTTTTACTATCTTGGACCTTTTGAAGCTAACGGTGTATCTGATAGAGGAATTTGGATACTTATAATTTTCATGGCACCCAGGACCAATAGGCGTTGGAGGCATAACTAGGGGAGCCAATATTCATTCTGAGTGAATGAACAGTGTATTTTTTATGTTTGACATATTATAGAAACAATGAGATGGGTTTTAAGAGTAGATGATGACTTCTAAGAGTGTTTTTCCACATGATATCTCAAGGAAGCATCAAGGCCACTAGCATAAGAGGTCATGCCCAAGAGAGCCATGGTCCATTTTGGATGATTGAACAGTCAATATAGGGGTATTTTGGTATTCTGAGCCCATTGGTAGATTTTGAAGAACCAATGGAGTTGAGGAGCATCTTGTAAAATAATTTGACCATCATAATCCTAGAGAGCCTAGTCCATTGTTGGAGGTTCAAAGAGACATAGCCCAAGTGTTGAGGGTGAACTCCTTTATTATTTTGTTGTTATGTGTTGCTGGTTATTTCTCTGCAATTTATGTTTTTTGTTCCTATATTTAATCAGATAAAAACAATTTATAATTTCTCATACATAAATCATGTAAAAAACACATAAACTTGATACAAGGATCCAATTTCACAAAAGGATGTATGAGCACGATCCTTAGATTATTTAAATGGAATAGAAGGTACTTGGATACAAAAAAAAGTCAGACACCTATTTCTGATCATCGCTTGCACATTTGACTACTTGTATGTGATCGTGGAATAGGGTGGGACAAAAATAAACAACACATAAGACTTTTTGGGCGGTGGCCATCCTGGAGAGGTGATCGCCGTAAGCCCCACTATGACGCTCATTTAGGTCCTGCTCAGCTTGGTAGTGAGTGAGGAATCAATGTAAAATGGAGTCCATGCCCCTTCGATAAAGGATGTCCCACATTAGAAGGTATCGTGGGGCCTGCTGGCATATGCGCCTTTGGCTGTCACAAGTGAGATGAGTTCTAAACTTTTGGGATCATAGAAACAGAAGAATGTCACCATGCCAGTGGTCCTTTGTCAACACTAAAACATATGTTCATCATCTAGGGAATCATTAACAAGGGATCATTTTGTTTCATTTCGGAGATAAGTGATGAACTCGACTAGGATGAGTGCTTTCTTCCTCTTGGGGGAGTCAAACTGTAGGTCAAATTCCTGCAGTATAACTATCGATAAAACATACTTATGGTTCATCATACGGCAGGTTAGAGAATATATCATGGGGTTGATAGTTTCTATTACTACTATGGTCATTACGATGATGTAATATCGAATATTTTGTACTGTGTGTACTAGGGCTAGGAATATATTTTCTTTTCTAGCTCATACCTCAAGGGAAGCTTGGCTAGGTTCTTGTTGACGTAATATATTGTTTGTTGTTTGTTGTCGAGTTTGTCTTGGACTAACACCGTATTTATGGTTGTATCTAATGTGGATAGGTATAAGGTGTAGTGTTTATCGTAATTGGGTGGCCTGATCAAGGGAGTTGAAGACAAGGTGTATTTCAGTGCCTAGAGGAGATTCATGCTCTCTTGGAGGCATATGAGGGGTACGGGTATATTCCTTTATTTGAATATTTTGTCGGATATAGAGGTACCAAAATGTTCATAAAATAGGGAATTATTTTGTATCATGGTCCTTGCTTATGAAAATCTTGCATGGAGAAAAGGTACTCATCAAGTATATGGTATGAGATTGTGTACTACTCATCATGTTAGATGATGATGTTGGGGGATGGTTAGGAGAATGTGAATTTTTGTGTTTTTTTCATCTCCTAGTCTTAAAATTTGTGTGATTTGGATCTCTTGGGATTTTTTGTTCTAACACTACTCTACATGCTCTTTATAGGTTTTGAAAATTGATTGTGTGGTGAAATTATGAGCAAATTCGAGAATAGCACTGTGTGATCTTCTCTTGAATATAGAGATGAATGCAAGGTATGGGTGTGATGATGCGAGGATTTTCAGTGAACTTATTAAGATCCTGACATTGATTGACCATGTGGTTGTTTTTATCACATAAGGAACATGAGATGTTTGATTGGCTTCTTACCTTGCTAGGGCGGAAGGTTCTCCTCGTATTCTTAGGTGGTTAGTGAAAACAGGGAGTAGGCCTCATTGTTACTGACTGCCTATCTTGAGGTAACTCAAAAATGACTACGTCCAGATTATTGGTGACGAATGAGTGTCTGATGCCTAGCAGTATTTGAAATCTAGTGACATAGAGGAAATGTCAAGCACGGTGGTTATCTTGGAAAATTATACAAGACTGACACTCTTTTGTTTTCCAATCCCTTTGGACCACCGGGGTGATTGGGTACCATTTTCAGAATGATACTAAATTTGGGCACTGAGTGATTAAATTTTCACACTCATCACACAATATGCAGGCTGGGACTGGCACAAAGGGGGGTTGCTAGTGGTAATCTACCCTATTGGTGGACACATCTCTTCAGATACACAAAGGATGGACCTAGTCACTTCTTTCGCCTAAGTTATGGAACTTATCTACATACTCTAAATCTGATCAGTCTAAGTTAGTGTGATTGGTCATGGTTAGGCATAGAGAATCTTGTGCTAAATGAAATCGAGGAGTGTAGGATAATAGAATATATAGTGGTTACCCTGAAATATCTCACCAAAATATTGATTGGGTCATAAACCTATGAATTACACCGGATTGACTAGGTACCATCTTTGAAATAACTCCAAAGCTGCACATTGTGCGATTAAATGATCATGTTCATCGCATAATGCACAAAGCTCGACTTGAGGCTGAGGATGGTTATGGGGGAGAGGTTATTGTTCTAGTGACCATCTCTCTTTCAATATATATAATATAGTCCTCTTATTTAGTCATTTGAGTCGTAATGTTGTCCATGGATTATGTGTCTGAGTTTGCTAAGTCAGGATTTTTAGCAATGAAACATTGCATGAAATCAAACATTGATTAGAGGAAATGTAGATAGGAATAATGGTGCACATGATGGTTGCTCTAAAATATGTGACATGTGTGTCTTATATGCCTAGATAATTCTCTTTGGGTAACATGTGGTATTGGGTACCAACGGTTGAAAGCCCTTAATTCGGGGCACTACAGGATCAAGTGATCAGGTTCATCGTACAATGCACAAACTTGGATATGTCATGTGGCCTCTATTTTATTTCTTTGAGCTGATGGGTTGAATGAGTACGAGCATGATGTTGGCTCTTCTCGTATGTACAATATGGTTTTATACCCATCCTCTGCCATTTATATGGATGTTGTAGATGGGTCCCCTTGATTGGATTTTTCTAGGGATTGTAATGCATTCCTATATCCAGGCATCTCTGGGAAATTTTGGATGTAGTGCCTGAATTTGTCGCATATTTTGTATTTTCCTTGCAATAGTTTCAAAAAAAAATTGAAGTTTGGTCGTCATTATAAAGTTTTTTCTTTGATCCTCTTCTGTCTCCTAACTCATGGTGAAGAACCTTGGAGGATTAAATTGTATGAGTCTTTGTTACTTTGTAATAAAATTCCAAAGGATTTTTGAGTCCAATACTCTATTTATATTACAAGGTTGACAAGGTAAAGCTCCTCGAAATAGGACTTTTAACTACTTTCAGTGGTTGAAGTCATAGGATTCCATTTGAAAAAGGGTCCTATTCTTTCACCATTATTTCCTTTCCAAGGTCATAGACAGAGTGTTAGATTCATGAGTTCTGTTAAAGAACAATAAAATAATTAGTTGTTGTTTTCATGAAAGGCGACTATCATTTTTAAAATCTATGGCTTTTTACAAAAAAAACACTCTTTTTCAGAAGGGTACAAATTTATACAAAGGAGTAGAGGAGATATTGTTTAATTGAAGTCAACATTGCAATTTGAAGATTGAGGAAATGTTGAAGTATAAGGTGTTGCATATCAGAAGAGAATTCATTTTACATTGAGAGATGAATGAAAAGGTGATCATTTTTATGCTAAGGTTATGCCACTATATTGCTACTTACTAAAATGTATAGTTGTCACAAGTGCAGTACGAGTAGCAATAATGGAAATAGATAATGGAGTTGGTTAAATAAGTGGCAGTGATTTTAAATTATTCCTATGATTTGTGTAATCCTTGTTTACTGAGTCATATGGCATGTATAATTTGTTTCCATCCGCTCCTATGATAGTTACAATGACAATTTTTATTCTCCAATTTAAAATCATTCATTATGGGTGCCAACTGGTAGGGTTTCTTGGTGGATTAGTGCTTGTTTTATATTTTTGTCAGAGGTTAGCGTTAACAGGTGCCAACAGGTAGGGTTTTGGAGGTTAATCCTTTTTTTATAGCTGTGTTGGAGTTTAGAGTTACCAAGTGCAATATGGACAAAGGAAGTAAGGTAAACAGGTTTGAGCTGGCAAACACCCACTTTGTGGATAGTCGAGCTAAGGCCAAGTTCAAGGCAGCTGGTTGCAAAAAATCCTTAAATAATTCTCTCATGAGAATGTGGTCCTCACTCAAGCATTTGCATATATCTTTGATGGTGAGAAGGCTATGATTGGGTCTCAAACCTTAAACATTACAGAAACCATGATTTCCAGAGCAACACAGACTTCTTGGACAGATGAGTCTTTTCATAAAAACAATAAAACTCTTCTTAAATTTGATGCAAATGTTTATTTGAAGCCTAAGCATGAGCACATCGGATGGACTCATACCATACACATTTCTTACTTCAAAACTAAATGGAAACATGTTATCACTATTTTCCAACACTACATAGCTCGTGAAGGAAAATTTTCGACTTTTTATAACAAATGAGGCTTTTAGTCCACATTTCAGGTGCCAGACCCATGAAATTATCCTTTTTTCTCCATAGATCCATGATATCAATGTCTTAGAAGTTACAGAAGACCCCAAGTTACTCATTACAAAACCTATATCATAGAGGCTTGATTAAGATATTGAGCACTTGAGAAGGAAAAGGACTATTTGCTAGAATTTTATAACAGAGGAGGGATTTAACACTACTTATTCTAGAAGAAGAGTACAGAGACCTAGAAAAGTGAGATATTTAGAAAAATGACAACCAAACCCTTTTCACTCATCAACTTATTCACAAGCTGGCCCTTCCTCCATATCATCCAGAAGGCATACCAAAAGCTTAACTAAGAAGGCTAGATACCCTACATCTATACCAGCAACAGGATCAACAAATGAAGTTCACACCAGCAGTTCACCAAAACGTAGTTCACCCAAGGAACCAAACCCTTTAAATTCATTCATGGAGGGATGTAGAAAGAATTTTAAGAAAAGAAATACCTTGTTTCAAAAAACTACTGTGCCCAAACACAAAGAGGAAGCAACTTCCTCTTCCAGGGGAAAACATAGCAGAAGGTTCATCATGACAAAAGAACTTCCAGAGGAATTCAACCCTGAGTTTCTAACTTCTAGCCCTGTTATACCTTTAGAGGAAGCCAACCCTGGAGTCTAGAGATCAAACCATGTTTTAGAAAATACTAAGAAAATTCAACAAAAAATTGGTTTATCATTCAAGGATCTTACTCTTTCACAGGTATTTTCATCACTTAAGAAAGGGAAAAATAGACTATCACAAAGGAAGAGCCTATTTGTTCTTGGCGCTTCTCATCTATTATCTCTTGAGCCAATAAGAGGAATAACACTGTAATACATTCACTCATCTTTTGAAGATGGCAGTCATACAGAATATACTGAGTCTGAATTTGAGGAGGAAGAATCTATCAGATTTATACATGGAGGAAAAAGGACTAAGTATATTCAAAATCCTATATCTAAAGACCTCACACCAGACATAAAAAAAAACCTAGATTAACCAAAAATATGATTTCTAACCCTTCTCTTAGGAATGAGATCATAAATATTGATGACAACCAAAAAGATAAAACCAAGAAGAAAAAGACTCAGCCAAAAAATCAAACATGGAAAAGGAGGTCAAATAAAAGAGTGACAAAATTTGGGGCTATCAGAACCTTTACCTCCATATTATACCTTTGAAGAATTAATATGGAGAGCATTAAAAATCTGAAGTAGTCTTCCATTTTCGGTTTATTTACAATATTTTTGGATATAGCTACCTTTTTTATAGGAGGTAGCTAATATTTTCTGATATTATTATATGGAAAGGAAAAGCTAATTTTTTGTTTTATTATCACAATGATGAAAAATTTTGATGAAGTGGATAATATTTCTGTTATGATGAGTTTTTCCATGTGTCAAATAAACCTTCAGTTGGTTAGTCACTCCTATGTTTTAATAGTTATGCAGACAGGTGTTCAAAGATACTCCTTTCAGTTGTTGGATTCCACCTTTTCAGGAGACAGTTTTGATGAGCTACAAGGGTACTCAACTAAATTTATCTAGCCAACTTCATCTCCATGATGCCACACCTTATCTTATTTCTATTTTCAATTTTTTCTTTAATATTTTAGATGAACTCTACCTTACGTAGAGAGTTATAATAAATTCCTAAAACATAGTTCTAATTTTATGGGAGAATTATACATAGAGCTCCTATTTTTTGTATAAATATGGTGTACATGGAAAATTTTAGGGGCTAATATTTGCACGTGGGCTAATTTTCCATGGTTTTGTCAAAAAAAAGATTCACTAATTTCCACTTTTTTATAAAAATTATTCGCCCGAATTTTACAATATAAAACTATTTTACATTAAAAATCACCAACATTATATAGACAATATATATAATATCATTATAAATTTGAATAATTTTTCAAATAAATCAATAAACATTTTATAGTTTGCATATTAGGGACTAGTGAGATTCACCAATTTTTTAAACTTCAAGATAATTTTCCATCCTTAAAATTTTCCCTGATGGTGTAATACAAAGATAGAGGGGTTCAATGATTGTATCTTGCTAAGCATATTGTGTTACACATTTGTATATACAATATATCAACAACACTCTTGAGGACTTATGACAATTTTTTATGTGTATTTTTTTCTTATCTCATGTGTCTTCATACCTAAATTATTTAGTTCCAGCTTGTGATGTTATCTATGTTCCATGTTTTTATTAGTCTCATGTTATATCTATATATGATTATGAATTCTTTCTTAGTCTTGCTTGGCAAGCTTTCTTCATGAAATATGTGTGGTAAACTAAATATGAGCATTACTTGTAACAAACATTTTTAAAGTGTACAATGAGATTCTTGTAAGACTTCTAGGAGATTTATTTCATTGATACACTATCAATCTAAACTCTGTGGTTTTTTTCTATATAAACATTGGATTTCTGTCTTATAGTGCCACTTTCCTTCTGCATATCCTCCCAACCCTCAAATTACCAGTTTACTCTCGCTACCATATGAAGCTTTACAACCCTCATATGTGTAAGAGATAGTTATATGTTTGAAACCTTTTTGAGCATATGTAAGATTCAGTCACTTTCCACAATCCAATCCAAATAATAAATAGCCCTGAGCTTAAGATGTGTCTGGTCAGGAATTTTTCACGATCAAAGTGTTGATTCCAGTGCTAACATGGCACATGAATGGTTGGTGCGTAATTCTTTACCTTTAGTATTCATGAAATTTTCCTTTCTACAGGTATATTAGGTCTTGACATTTCTTTTGGTATGTAGAAGAGATTTTAACTCATCCAATTTTGGGAAAATGTTAGTAGGATGGCCTATGATATTGCAAAATGAAAAAGGTTTTAATGCTCTATCAATCATAGGGGCTTTTATCTTTTTCCATTTCTTGTTATCCCTTGCGGTAGTACTGGTTGGTGTTGCTACAGGGGATTATTTGGCTATTATGGCCACTTGGGGGGCAATAGGAGTTATGCAAGCGAAGGTAATACCTAGGCTTCCTAACACGGTTAGGGGACACAAATACTAGACTTCTATTGCAAAATCCATATTTGGAAATGTAAGAGTTTCCATGACTTGTATTCGAAACAAAAACCGGTGGGGGATACAAAAATAGGGTTTGGGAGATAGCATAAGGTAGGAATGTTGAACCTATGGCATTGTTATCTATGCTATTATTTTCTAGTTCTGGGTAGGTTTCAATGTTTGATGAGATCGTCATGCATACTGATACCTCTATACTTTCCAAGTATTCCCTTCATAGGATAGGGAGTTCTCCTTGGTATGATCCCAAGATATAAAATGGTTTGAATGGTCCTAGGATAAATTATGTATACCTTGTGAGTGGTTCCGTGGTCGTATCTATGTATAGTAGTAAAACATCTAGAGTGGTCATGGGTTTCTTTTTTTGGTATGTGATTTGGTCCATGGTGATGACTCTATCGTCATAAAGGAACATCATCACCCTAAAAACAGAGGATGCATTAACGGTCATAGCGTACATGTAACATCACCCGAGGAGGATATTTTTGTCTAATTGCACATCTAAGACCTCAATGTCTATGAGGACTATATTTCTAGCCAGTTACACCAATAAATTTTGATAAATACCTATGGGGGCTTATGGGTGCCCATCAAATTCTCTAAGCATGATGCCAGATGGTTTCAATTTAAGTGATCCTAAATTTTTCCAAAATGTTTTGGAAGTGATGCATGTTGATTCTCCTTCGTTCGAAATGCACCATTGTATGGTGATATTATGAATTGAAACTGGTATCTCGAAAGTGACTAGAGAAGGAATCCTAGGGTCTGCCTTGTCTAGATCAAAAACCATTATGCGAGAATCAGATGGTTCGATTACGCCTAAGGCAGAAATTATAGCATTCCACTGTGTTGGGCATGACTGTACGACTTCCATTGCTAACATGGTTTCTAGATATTGAGCCAAGTCATCCATTATACTATAGCTATGAGTAGTTTTCGAATGATGTCCTACATGCCTGGTTGGTCCTTTGATCGTTCTTGGAAGGGACTCAATAGGTACTTTGGAGATGGTTAACAGCACGACATGTGTTCTCATACTTATACCTAATGGGTTTTTATCTCTGGGAGTGTCGTAGTTCCTATTCCATGTTTGGAAGAACAATTCTTCTCCAGCCATGTAAATTTCATTTTTGTTTCCTACAGTATCATGTTCGCATAGTTTTTGCTGTTGGGTATTAACCACTCCCTAATGAGGGAATGGTTCCTACATCACTATAGGTTATTGGTTTTGTCCCCATTGTACTCGGTTCCTACATCACAGGGGTGGGTGTAATGACTGTACTGCCCACATATAGCACAAGAATCGTTTGTGCATAGATCTGGTCTATTGCTTTTCCCTTGGGAGTTATTACTTGGTTCCTGGTTCAGATTTTGGTTAGAGTTGCCCGTAGCCTCAGATGGCGAGGGGCGTTGTTGACTGATGCCCCCTATCTAGATTCTCCGCTTTTAATTTTTTTTGGCCTCCTCTTTGCATTGTTTGGAGGATTATTTTTATTCTCCTAGCCATAATATTGTCACTGTTGAGTCTCGGAGGGTTGCCCTAGATTTTCTAGTGCATTATTTTGCATTGGTGGTATATTCTATTCGGGGAAAGGGGAGTATTGGTTCACCTGTCCCTGAGTGGTGTATGAATGTTGGGGTAACTCTCTTGTATTAACATGTTTAGATGAGTATTGGTTCCTTTTCGAGGGAAAATATGGGACTGCATGTTGTTGATGTTATGGCATTGCCCTATTCATCAAGTTCTACATAGGTGATGGCTGACGTTGATGGTACCTGGGATGTGATACGTTCTGTGAAGAGTCATAAGAGTATCTGAGGTAATGATAACTACTATTTGGTTTGTTGGGCCAGAATTGTAATCTATGGATAAATTACGCTTCCCTAGACAGGTGCTAGTCTAGAAAAATAGGTGAAAGACTATACGATTATTTCTCCTAACTCAGAACAGATATACAGAGAGGATTGGAGGCTTACTTGTTCAGTCACTTCCAAGTGGCTCCTTCTATTTCTTCTGTTGCAGCTTCAAATTCAAGCGGTTTGTGAGCTGAATGATTCCTGCAAGAAAGAACACTAAAACAACAGAAGATGAAATAATATAGATATCTATTCAAGCTAGTTAGCTAAATCAGTAAAGCATAAACCACATGCATCAACCAAGATCTTACAATATGGAAAATCAAAGACAATACAGATGCATGTAGGCAAAAATAAGAAGTAATATTTATTAATGATAGAAGGAGAGGTTAAAACCTAGTGTTTGATTTGAAGTGACTTTCCAACATCGTTCCCAAGCCTCATCACAGTATAAATCTCTCCAGCAGTAGCTTCAAAAATCTAGCTCTCAATTGAAAATCCTCCAGCATTTCTCTACTCAAATTCTTCTCTCTCAATAACTTAGATCTGTGCTCAATTTATAGATAAATTGTAGGTTGTTTTGCAATCAATAACTTTCCAAAAATAAGCAATACATGTTCCATTCATGTAGATGTCAAATGGACACTTGGATCCGAAGCTTGACACATGTGAACTCTTCTAGAAGGCACTAGCCAAGTGGAGATTCTGGAACAATGAGAATTTTTCTCCCAATGTGACCAACACACCTGTGAATGTCAAGAAGTTCTTTGCAAAGCAGCCTTGCATGGGGCTACCTGCATATGCAATGCACTTATGCCCCTTAGAGCCTGCATTGGTGAGTTCTCATATGCTATATAATAAGCTTCAAACCGTGGAAAACTTTTCTTGATGAAATTATTGCTTGATTTGTCTTATTTCTTGTCTTAGGACATGTAGCAGCTGAAATGATAGGGAATGATAGACCCTTGATCATTGGTCCTAGAAATGATGTCTAGTTAACCATGTCATTGGGAATGACGCCCAAATTGACCTATAACAATTGCCCCCTAAAGCATGAGATCCAAATAATAAGAACATTTGATTGAGATGATTTACACTGTGCTGAGTCTGGAAACGAAGCGGGGTGGTCACCTACATCAATATTACAATACATTACATCATGATATATCCTCTTTTGATCATAATTGCTGAGGGTAGGAACTCCCATGTTTAGCACATAAAGAAATCTAATAACATGTACATAATTCAAAAAGTCGTCTACATTGAAATATTGCCCAGATGCAGACATGCCTACAGATATAGGCCCATGTTAGGATGACAATCCATATGTAAGGTCACCGTACAGATGATGTGTACAAAAATCCTAAAATCACAGCTTGGATGGATGAAACTAGATCCGAGGTCTTCTTTTCTCATTCACTCGATCATTCGGGTACAAGTCTAACCATGCAAATATATGATTTTTCCTCGAACATGGAAAGACATCGTTTGATTACCATCCAATGATGTGTGTTGTTAAAAAATGCAAGAGAACCACCATTAATGTCAATGGACCTCAAGATACTGCAGTACATTTTTTAAGGTGTGAATAGATGATTTGATGTCGAATGCCAAACAAAATCTTTCTGTCAAAGGTCTGGAAGCGAGGATCTTGTCGATGCTGTAACAAGCCTCATGGTACTAGAATCTGATTTTTCTAAGTGAACTTCCTGGATATTGATTTTTTGTCGACAGGACGTCACCTTATTGCAAAACAGGAGTTACTAATTTCAGAGACAAGGTAATGACTTTATATAGTAATTTTCAGGGATGATGGTCATGGAAATGAAGGTTTACGAATATTGCATATGGATGAGTTTTTAATCACTGGATGACTTCTTTTGAACATATCGGCGACACTGTGATAAGTTGGCAACATTGACCCAAAACCGAAGTGAAGATATGATCAACCATAGGTGTGAATGAACCCTCAAGATGATTACCCAACCCAAACAGTCACAAACATGGAGTGAAAGAAGTGTCATGTTTAAGAGTGACTTGCTACCAAAAAGAAACTTTTCTTACTTTTCCCAAATTTTCCATGGTCATTTGTCGAATAGTACCTCTTTATTTTTTAACAAGCTTGAGGAGGATAACAATTTCTTGATCTATAATTCAACCCTTCAGGTGAATAATTTATCGCTATTTAATAATTTAACGAGTCTAGCGATGAACGAAACTTGATTCCTACCATGATCGAAAATCCCGTCGCTATTTTATGTTTTAACAAGCTTAACGACAGTGATATCCTGGTCCTTTTTCATATTTAGAGAGTCTGAAAAAGAGGAGGAAAGAGAACTCCATAAAGTAATTTCTCGTAAATTTGTCACTCAGATCCGAAAAAGTGTAAAATAATATCTGAGAGAACCTCTTTGGTCATGTTTAACCAAAGTATTCCTTTTTCGTAAATAATCAATCTCAGTCCGGAAAAAGGTTAAACTTATAGTCAGTAGATATCAATTCATTCACTTTAACGAGATGGAAAGGACAAGTGCTAGGAAATATTTTCACATTATCGGAGTCTGAAAAGAGCTAAAAGAAGACTCTAGGGGTTCCTTTTTCGCTGTTATTGAAGCTCTAAAAAGAGATAAAAGTGTGCTTCAAATATTTTTTCGTTTTTAACAAAGCTCGAAAAATAAGGAGAAAAAGTATGCTTTGTGGTCAAGTCATTATTTAAATAATTCTGCACAACTAATATTTTGATCAGTTGTATTTCCCATTTAGAACAACATCAAATGGATTAAAAATACATGTTTCATGATAAAATACATAATAAAACTATAGTCATAGCAATAAATTTAACTTGCAAACAATCAAATGACTATAAAAAGAAGTTTCACTATTATTTTTACCATTCCATAGTTACCATTTGCATTTTGGAGCTCTGAACCTGATTTTTCCCTTGAAATTTAGTCGTTGATTGCAGTCATTTCTATGGACAGATTTCATCATTATTTGATATAGGTTAGTGCCATGAACCTCCTCTTTCCTTCATTATTCATTTCATTTCCATTCTTTGAAATATTTAAGGGTTTTGAGGCCCCTACAGTAAATTTTTCCCAAAATGAAGGCAACACACCCATGAATGTCGAAACCTGCATTGCATAGCAGGTATAGTGAAGTGTACCTGCATGTGAAATGCACTGTCTCATCCCAGGGAGTGCGTTGGGCATAGTTCAAGTTTTTGGTTTTCATGTTGTGTCCAGAATTTGCCTATTTTTTTGCAATGATTGGAATGTAATGGATCTTATGGCTGATTTTAAGGTTTCCATTGGATTATAGTGATGATTACTATTGAACCCTTGGTTACATTCAGAGGGGGGGGGGGGTGAATCAGTTTAACACATACATGGACTTTTAATACTTTTCTTTTAAATCTTATTTACACCTTCATTTCATGGTCAACTTAATATGTGAGCAATCTTAATCTGTGCGCAACAAGTATTACTATCAAACAGATTTGTTAATGTAATAGCAGATTGCATATGAGAGAAACAAGTATTAAGCAGATGAGATAAACCACATCAACACATAAACATCATGCACAGAGACACTAGATATAAGTGGAAACCCATAAAGGGAGAAAACCACATCTTATTATTGTTGTGATGCAAAGGCAAGCTCCAACTCCCTCTCACCACTGTTTTCTGCAGGCACCAACCTACAGGAGGCTCTATCCTCAATTCTGCAAGCTACAACTTGCAAGGAAGCTCCAAATCCCATCAATTTTCTGCAGGCACCAACCTACAGGAGGCTCCAACCTCAGTCAGCTACAACTGACATTTTATCAAGCTACAACTTGATGTGGAAGCATCAACTCCCATCTATTTTCTGCAGGCACCAACCTACAGGAGGCTCCTACCTCAGTCAGCTACAACTGACATCTATCAAGCTACAACTTGATAGGGAAGCTCCAACTTCCTTACTCTTTCAAAAGAAAAACACTTGCTAATTTACCTTGGATATCAGCTCTGTTTTGTACCTTCTTCTCTGCTGTTCATCAACTCTTATATCAGACCTGCATCATCTCTGCTCAGCCCCTTCTTCTTCTTTGCTCAGCTCCTCCTTATTCACATTCTTCTTGCATCTTGCTTATTTTCTTCAACTATCTTCAATTCTGCTGCACACTCTCTCCTCTTCTCATTCTGTTTTCATCAAAATCTCCTCTTGGATATTACCCCCTTTTATACAAGATAGCTTCATGACTATTTGTATTCTACTAGGAATTCGAAATGGACAGTCATGTCTCTTTGCGTTCTGCCTTCTCATCTCTTTTCAGCTTAGTCAGAAAAATGTAACTGTAGGTGCTTATTTTAAAATTATAGTGGGATATTTGCTCTCTTCGGGAGACTTTCCAATGCATCACAACAATATAAATTTAAATAAAACATTTACATTCAAATTTAAATGAGAACTCCAGCTCACTCGTTTTGTCTCTTTGCTTGCTGCGCATTTGTCTTTTCTCTGACTCTGTCTTTGTCTTTTCTGTGACTGTGTTTTATCTCTTTTTAGCTCTGTTTGCTCTTATGTTATCTGCTTTGGTGTAACTGCTGCATACGTGTAATTATGCTTTCATATCTGCTGATTGTAATCTGGAGGAACTCCAATCCCTTTTATGCCATTAGTGTCTTGTTGATGTGGAAGCTCCACAAGCGGAACGAACATATATTACAGTCGTTGTATATTAATAATCGCCCTCCTGTTAAGCTGAGGCCCGTGGGTCTACAGACCACGTGGCATAGTTTAATACCACCGCAAAAATGTTATATATATACATATAACAGCGCCCTTTCATATATACAAATAAGTAATTTCAACTCTCGACATACATACACACTTCCTTTTTAAATCAATTCTCAGCGTAATATAGTGAAGACATATTAAACATATAAGAACTCCTTTTGGGCCCACTTAACACACTTCCCGATGCAATGAGTCTTCTCCGAATGCTATTTATCACTCCTGCTCCAATTCTGATTTGATATGATTCCAATCATCACAATCGGCAATCAACAAAATGCCATAATATATATATATATATATATATATATATATATATATATACCTTTTAATACCTGCTCCGATGCGATGCAAATCGGCGATCGCAAATCGCAATGTTTGAATGCCAAACCGGTTAATTGTTCCACAGTCCGATCCGATTCAATCGGATATCGCCAATCGCCTGAATTGATATCACTCACTATTGTAGCTCCAATGTGCTTCGATTGCGATTCAATCGGAAATCGCCAATCGCCTGAATTGATATCACTCAACTATTGCAGCTCCAATGTGCTCCGATTGCGATTCAATCGGAAATCGCCAATCGGTAATTGCAATGCGCTTCCACCTTTGGACTCTTCACATTTCCGATCTGATTGGGGAGGGGTCCCACCTTATAAAACTTTTTTTTATGTGCTCCATAATATATATTCCTTGGACCTTTGGTTCTTTTGTTTTCGGGATTAATAATATGAAACTTATAATAAAGCGCTCCTTTTGTATATATTTATGCTTTGACCTTTGTTTATATGATGCGCTGCACATATATGTAAGGTGATGGATATATATATATATGTATCCTCCATCGGGGTAGGCGATTCCTGGAATTTATGTGCCTTTCCACTTGGGGTTAAGCGATTCCCGGAATACGATTCTGTGCAATTCCCAGAATATTTGTGTTATGTATAACGCCAATTGGAGTGTGCGATTCCCGGAATATTTGTGTTATGTTAAATGTATAACACCGGTTGGAGTTTGCGATTCTTGGAATATGGTTCTGCATTATATGCGTAACGCTCAACTTGGGGTATGATTCTCGGTATTTTATAACTGCTCTGCCTCTGCCTCTACTGCTTCTGTCGTTCTGCCTCTGCTTCTGTCTCTGTGATAACGACTCTGCCTCTATTATATTCGCTTCCTCTGCCTTCATTTGCTTCTTTGTTGTCTTCATTTCCATGATAACAGCTCTGTCTCTGTAGCTATTTGTCTTACGCTCTCTCTTTTAATTCATCTGCTCCTTGACTGATGCTACTCCTTAATTCTCCTTTTGCGGCCTTTGCTTCTTTAAATGAACTTGTCTCTACTGCTCGACCCTCTCTACATCTTGCTGCTTTGCTGCTCTCTTTGCCTTGTTGCTTCCTCAGGTGTTCCTCCTTTGCTGTCTCCTTCGCCTTATTGCTAGTTCAGGTGCTGCTCCTTTGTGCTCCTTTGCCATCAATGACAACATTTTCAACAGTCTCCCCCTTTGGCATTAATGGCAACACATCCATCGATAATCCAATGCTTCCTCCAAATCTTCCTCTGTCTAGCTTCTTTTAGAAGACTTTTTCTTCTATTTCTTGCTTTTCCTCCCCCTTTGACATCAATGGCAAAGGGTTGCACACTTCTCAGTGTTGATTCTTTCTTTGCACTTCTTCTCTCTGATATGTGTTTAGGCCTTCTTCTTCTGAATGTGTATCTTGTTGCTCCAAACTGGTGTATAAGGGTTGTTGAGAGAACATTTTTGAGATTATTTGAACTTGTATATACACATTAAGTCGATATCATTTCAAAGCATAGACTTCTTGCACTTGTATAGAGAGTAGGTGATGACAGCCATATATAATCAGACTTGTATAATGCGAACTGCATTATTGGATCAAGACTTAAGGATTGTGAATGCTCCATGTGACATATAAATCTTTCTTCAGCTATATTATAATCTTCATTTGAAATCCATATCTGTTGAGGAAATTGTAGTTGGAGTATGTCTTCTTCTGCAATACTCATCTGCAGTACAGTATTTGTTCATTTTTTATGAAGCTAATATGTCTTTTATAGCTGCAGTTCACTTTCCTTGCCTGTTGGTGATGATTTGAGCTAGGATGCTGATAATAATATTGCATTAAATAGCTGCAGATCCTTGTTACTGATATGAATCAACCAAAATTTGATCTAAGAAATCAACTCCCTTTACTGCTTCCATAATGTACTTTCACAACAAAACCTTGAGGCTAGATACATTCAATTTATTGTTTAGAATTACTTATCAACCAAGCACTTTTCTTTATGACATAAGGGGTTATGTATGTCAGTGATCAATCTCTTTTCAATGGTGAGATGTTAGCAAATCCTTTCTGCTGAAGTATGTTCGTGATAAATCAATAAGAGATTTTTGAGCTTCAGCTGTCACAACTCATCCTTCATACTTTCAATACTTTAATTGTTCCATCATGATGATCTTTCACACGAATATATTCAAGTTGTTTACTTGAGATTTTAGCCAACAACCTTCACCCAGTTTGTGAACAATCTTCAAAAAGAGGTCTTGACGATATATGTACTAACTTCAGGAGGGCATGCAATTATATATATAGAGACAGATGTTGCTTCAATGCATAATATATTTCTTCAAATGTAAACCTAATGCTGATCCTTTAGTAATGTTGCTGACCTTTTCATGCTGAATGTAGATAATACTGGGAATATTACCTTGAGGTTCTTTTGCCATAGTTCTTTGATCCTGTGGACCTGTATCATACTGCTGCTCTACTGATAATGCTTGGTAATATGTTGATAAGCATGCTGCTTGTACTTAACCATCAATAGATATTATTTTGATAAACCATGTTGAGATTTCACTTTTAGCTTGCACATTTATCCTTAATTAAGACATCCTTCATAAATTCTACTATAGAGCTTTCAACTGTTCACACCAACAGTTATCGATATCCTGAAATTTATCGTGACATATTTAACCATTTGCTTATTCTGCCATTCTATTCAAAGGAATGCCACTGCATTTTGTTTTCTAGGACTGCTCCAAAATCATTGTTGCTTTTCATACAATTCAACTATTTTACCATAATGAAATTCAGGAAGACATCTTCAATTTCTTTTCTTGGAATCTTCATGGGCATACCACTCAGAGTTTTTTTTTTTTTTTTTTTTCACTCACTTCACTGCATTTCTTCAAGGGGACTTTTCATAGATGAAAGATGTAATGATATAATGATGATAGGATCTTCTCTTATTCCTCCTTCTTAAAGTGGTTCACTTGTTCATTCTGGCTGTATGATGCACACTGTGATCATCACTTATGTGCTGGTGTCTTCTTAGCTTACATGCTCATGGCTGATGTTCTCTCTACCACCAAGGCTTCTTGTTGTCTTCTCTTCTTCCATCAATTTGTTAGCTATTTAATATTTCAGATGATCTTCTTTCTCTTTAGTTCTCTGTTAGAGAAATTGTCCTATGCATTCCTGATCTTATAGCTATCCTCATTTCAAGGAGCTCTTCTTAGACTACTTTCATGGGGACTTTTTATGAACTGCTCTCCCCCTGGGATGTTGCTTCATATTTGTCACTGATTAGATATTTTCTTTTCTTCCTAGAGCAGCTCCCCCTGAGACTATGATGTTTTACATTATGTTATTGAGATGATAGGCTCCCCATTTCTCTTTTCTTTCCATACTTTATTGGGGTTCTTCATAATGTCTGCACTCCTTTCCGATTCATAGTTTTGTTTGATTGGATTGGATTTCATCATATGTCTAGAGTTCTTTAATGTATATGGCAGATTACAATCTTTTTCTTTGTGACCAAGTTTGAGGCATACATAACATCTTATTTGACCAAGGTGCATTTGAGCTGATGTATAATATTTCATTCCCCTTTTTGAACATAATTTACAATCAACATATTTATGTCCAAATTCATTGCATGCATAACAGTAGCCATGGAAATGATTTGTGTACCTGGCGGAAGATTGTCCTTGCCATTTTCTTGCTTGAGGTAGTCTTCTCATTTGCTGCATCTTTTGCTGGTAATCATTGATTCTCTTTGTCTTGCAATGTGCTGCATCATGTCCTGGTTTGTGGCAGGAGAAACAAGTGATATTTTTCATAGGAGGAAAGAACCTCCTTTGACATCTTCCAAATTTATTCAATTCATCTTCAAGAGTATATGAGCCTTAGCAACTGATTGTTTCATCTTCTCATTCTTATTTGTTTCTTCACAACTCACGTTCTTGCTGGTTTCTGCTTCTAGAGGAATTTGCTGGGCTGCTTCATTGTTCTTTACAGCTTTTACAAGAATGATTTTCTTGTTATCTTCATCCTTGGACTTACTGGTTTCACCTTCATATCCTATCCCAGCCTTTATGAGAGGTGACCTTTGAGCCTTTAGAATCTGGTCCAACTGTCCAGAGCCTTTCATTAGAGGTGTATTCATTAATAGTTCTCTTTGGGCCTTTTCTATGTTCTTTCTTAGGATCACTACTTCTTCTTCCAATTTTTCACATTCAAGACTTTTCTCTCTCATTTTTTGCAGCATAGTGTCTTCTACTTTCTTTGCCTCCTCAAGCTGTGTCTTTAGACCAATAATTTCTTTCCTATCTTCATATTCTCTCTCATCACATATTTTCACTACTGTCTTAAGGTCTTTGTTTTCCTTCTTCAATCTTTCTATTTCAGTCAAAACAGTGTCAAGTTTGGCCCTTTCTTCAGCTGCACTTTCTTCATGGTTCTTACTACCATTCACACTAGCAGGTACTTCATTTGATTGAGAATCTTCTTTTTGACATGAATTTCTCTTTTTCTTAATTCTCTTATCCTTCTTGTCAGTGCAGTCCTTAGTGTCTACTCCATGTATGAAGTGCAGTCTATCCCAGATTTATTTTGCAGAGGTTAAATCCATTATCAACTCAAGGTCCTTGTTAGGAAGATTGTCATATATCACACATTTTGCCTTATCATTCCTCTGTTTTTCTTTCACTGTGGGTGAGTCTGTGTAGTAACCATCATAAACAAGCTTCCATACATCTGGATCATCAGCCATAAATCCTGTCTTAACCTTATCTCTCCATTCAGGAAAGTTAGTTGTATTTAGCACAAGTACATTTTGATAGTCCATGACTCAACCAGATCTCCTTCAAGCTATTAAGCTTACACCAAAGGAACTTGCTCTGATACCAATTGTTGAACCCTTGGTTAAACTGAGAGGGGGGGGGGTGAATCAGTTTAACACATACATGGACTTTTAATACTTTTCTTTTAAATCTTATTTACACCTTCATTTCATGGTAAACTTAATATGTGAGCAATCTTAATCTGTGAGCAACAAGTATTACTATCAAACAGATTTGTTAATGTAATAGCAGATTGAATATGAGAGCAACAAGTATTAAGCAGATGAGATAAACCACATCAACACATAAACATCATGCACAGAGACACCAGATATAAGTGGAAACCCATAAAGGGAGAAAACCACATCTTATTATTGTTGCGATGCAAAGGCAAGCTCCAACTCCCTCTCACCACTGTTTTCTGCAGGCACTAACCTACAGAAGGCTCTATCCTCAATTCTGCAAGCTACAACTTGCAAGGAAGCTCCAACTCCCATCAATTTTATGCAGGCACCAACCTACAGGAGGCTCCAACCTCAGTCAGCTACAACTGACATTTTATCAAGCTACAACTTGATGTGGAAGCACCAACTCCCATCTATTTTCTGCGGGCACCAACCTACAGGAGGCTCCTACCTCAGTCAGCTACAACTGACATCTATCAAGCTACAACTTGATAGGGAAGCTCCAACTTCCTTACTCTTTCAAAAGAAAAACACTTGTTGATTTACCTTGGATATCATCTCTGTTTTGTACCTTCTTCTCCGCTGTTCATCAACTCTTATATCAGACCTGCATCATCTCTGCTCAACCCCTTCTTCTTCTTTGCTCAGCTCCGCCTTATTCACATTCTTCTTGCAGCTTGCTTATTTTCTTCAACTATCTTCAATTCTGCTGCACACTCTCTCCTCTTCTCATTCTATTTTCATCAAACTCTCCTCTTGGATATTACCCCCTTTTATACAAGATAGCTTCATGACTATTTTTATTCTACTGGGAATTCGAAATGGACAGTCATGTCTCTTTGCCTTCTGCCTTCTCATCTCTTTTGAAACACTCGGGAAAAATGTAGCGCGGGTGCTTATTTTAATATTACAGTGGGATATTTGCTCTCTTCCGGAGACTTGCCAATGCATCACAACAATATAAATTTAAATAAAACATTTACATTCAAATTTAAATGAGAACTCCAGCTCACTCGTTTTGTCTCTTGGCTTGTTACGCATTTGTCTTTTCTCTGACTGTGTCTTTGTCTTTTCTGTCCTCTGCTGTGGTGTAACTGTTGCATGCGTGCAACTGTTCCTTTTATATCTGCTGACTGTAAATCTAGAGGAACTCCAATCCCTTTTATGCTATTAGTGTCTTGTTGATGTGGAAGCTCCATGGCGGGCAGACATATTACGATCGTTGTATATTGTAAGTAAGCCCTCTAGTTAGGTGAGGCCCGTGGGTCTACAGACCACGCGGCATGTTTTAATACAACCGCAACAATGTAATATATATACATATAACAGCACCCTTTCATATATACAAATAAGTAATTTCAACTCTCGGCATACATACACACTTCCCTTTTTTAAATCAATTCTCGGCATAATATAGTGAAGACATATTAAACATATAAGAACTCCTTTTGGGCCCACTTAACACACTTCCTGATGCAATGAGTCTTCTCCGAATGCTATTTATCGCTCCTGCTCCGATTCCGATTCGATATGATTCCAATCATCACAATCAGCAATTAGCACAATGCCATAATATATATATATATATATATATATATATATATATATATATATATATATATATATATATATATATATATATATATATATATATATATATATATATATATATACCTTTTAATACTTTCTCCGATGCGATGCAAATCGGTGATCGCAAATCGCAATGTTTGAATGCCAAACCGGTTAATTGTTCCATAGTCCGATCCGATTCAATCGGATATCGCCAATCACCTGAATTGATATCACTCAACTATTGCAGCTCCAATGTGCTCTGATTTCGATTCAATCGGAAATCACCAATCGCCTGAATTGATATCACTCAACTATTGCAGCTCCAATGTGCTCCGATTGCGATTCAATCGGAAATTGCCAATTGGTAATTGCAATGAGCTTCCACCTTTGGACTCTTCACATTTCCGATCCGATTGGGGAGGGGTCCCGCCTTATAAAAAAAAAAATTATGCGCTCCATAATATATATGCCTTGGAACTTTGGTTCTTTTGTTTTCAGGATTAATAATATGAAACTTATAATAAAGTGCTCCTTTTGTATATATTTATACTTTGACCTTTGTTTATATGATTCGCTGCACATATATGTAAGGTGATGGATATATATATGTATCCTCCATCGGGGTAGGTGATTCCTGGAATTTATGTGCCTTGCCGCTTGGGGTTAAGCGATTCCCGGAATATGGTTCTGTGCAATTCCCAGAATATTTGTGTTATGTATAACGCCGATTGGAGTGTGCCACTCCCAGAATATTTGTGTTATGTTAAATGTATAACGCCGGTTGGAGTGTGCGATTCCAGGAATATGGTTCTGCATTATATGCATAATGCCCGGCTTGGGGTATGATTCTTGGTATTTTATAACTGCTCTACCTCTGCCTCTGTTGCTTCTGTCGTTCTGCCTCTGCTTCTGTCTCTGTGATAACGGCTCTGCCTCTATCATATTCGCTTCCTCTGCCTTCATTTGCTTCTTTGCTGCCTCCATTGTATTCGCTGCTTCCTTTGCCTGTTTTTTCTTCAGCGCTGCCTCCTTTGCCTGTCTCTGCTTCAGCGCTGCCTCCTTTACCTGTCTCTGCTTCAGCGCTGCCTCCTTTGTTTCCTTCATTTGCTTCTTTGTTGTCTTCATTTCCATGATAACAGCTCTGTCTCTGTAGCTATTTGTCTTACGCTCTCTCTTTTAATTCATCTGCTCCTTGACTGATGCTACTCCTTAATTCTCCTTTTGCTACCTTTTCTTCTTTAAATGAACTTGTTTCTACTACTCGACCCTCTCTACATCTTGCTGCTTTGCTGCTCTCTTTGCCTTGTTGCTTCCTCAGGTGTTCCTCCTTTGCCATCTCCTTTGCCTTATTGCTGGTTCAGGTGCTTCTCCTTTATGCTCCTTTGCCATCAATGACAACATTTCCAACAATTACATGGAGGGAAAGAGAACATGAAGAACAAGATATGATTGCCTTGAATGATCCGGGTACTGTGAGAGCCCTAACAAGTTGTGGAATACTTAAGTATTTCAAATTTTCAGGAATGAGGTAACAAATATAACTCTTGGAGTTCTTAGTTCGAGCATGGGATCCAGCGATAAAGGCATTTCACATTAAGAAAAAAGTGGTTCCCATAACAGTTGAGGATGTGTATTTTCTCACAGGTTTGTCGAGGAGAGGTTTTCCCATTTCTCTCATAGGATCTACCATTGGAGGAGAGACAGTGAAGGATTATGTTATGAAATATTGCTATCCAGGGTTAGAACCTAGCAAAGATGTAAAAATAAACATCCGAGATGTCAATGATTTACCTTTGAGAACCATCCTTTTCACTATCGCTAAACTTTCTAGCACTGTTACACTACATTTAGCGAATTGATCGTATATGCAGTATCCGTTAGAGTGCTTAGAGACAAAATTCTTCAACTGGTCTGAAGTTGTTCTATCTTAGATAAAGAAACAACTAAAAAAAGCAAAGGGAGGAAGGAAGAAAAATTTCAGTTATGGTTCCATCCTTATCTCTTTCACTTTTGAACGGATTCCACCAATGCACCCACAACATGTAACATTGGATATATCTAGTCTTAGAGATCCTTGAATGTAGAGATGGGTAGAATTCATGGGTTGGCATGCAGGTTAATCCACCATTGTGTTCTAGACTGCATTCTTCACCTGGTTTCGACGACAGATCGTTGCCATCGATGAGTATGCATATGCAGTCATCAACTTTCGAGGAGATCTAGATCTAGTATTACTAGAAGGCACTCAATGGGGTGCAATATGTAAGAATGATTCGACCATGTTTTTTGATTTTTATAAGGTTTATACAATGTTTTTGTGTTTTTATTTATTTCCAAGACTAAACTAAATGTTTAATGTAATGCAGTTATTGGTCGTGTTCAACCAGCAGATGAACCAGAGCAGTCACCTTGATATGGTTGAGACTCTAGTTGAGCTTCAACAACACATAGAGGGATTGAAATTTGGAATTCTGGATTGTCAAATCGAAGATCTTCCCATGCGACTACATTGACACACTATTGGTGTTCCTAACCGTTGGATGCGGTTTCTCTGTAGGATTGCTAGATATATAGCATGTTACCACGAACACCAGTAGTTTACTTGTGACATTTTGCATGCATTTTGAGGTCAAATGACCAATGTGTCTTGGGCAAAAAATTTGTAAAAAACCTATAACCATCTATCTATATGTTTTCAGAGTTTTTCTTATGTTTAATGTGTAATCCTATTCAATGATATGAATATTTTCTTTACCTATGTCGCAAATGTCTATCTAAAACTTGATTAGCTAATTAATTAGTTAGAGTGTTCAAATTTCTAGAAATGTGTTGATATTGAATGAAATCAAAATGTCTCTCCAAAATTCCAACTCTTAGGAACAATCTAAAAAGTGTTGGATTTCTAACAGTATAAATACTAGTAAGTTGTAGTACCACAAGTTGTGAGTCTAAACTTATGATTATGCAGTTAATACCAAATGAAATGGAATTAGAGAGAAGTTCAATCAACGCACTATACTCAGTGATATTCTCCATCGATCTACCAATACAAATCCTCTTAAAAATCACTAACTTTCCATTCGGAGTGAAAATGGCCCATGCTGCAAAGGATAGATTCTGCGTACTATGACTAGCACCATCAGCATATCGAAAAAATGGTTCTGAATATTCAATCGTCTGTGATGAAATGTAAAGTGGATTACTAATGTCAAGAAAACTCTAAAAACAAATTAAGATAGTGAATGAAAATCAACAACATATAAAAAAATTAATACAAAAAATTACTACGCTCCTGATTAAGCATAGTAACGTTTCAAATAAAACCCATTTCTAGGCTATGCCAATGGAATCCCATCGTAATCAACTAACTTGTAGGCACCCTTAACGAGAACTCTTTTGAAAATATAGTGGCCATGCCATAATGGTTCGAATTTCCATATACTTATAACATCAGCTTCTTGATCATAAAGAAGGACCAAGTTTCCCTTTGAGTAGATGCGAGGCTGGACATTTTTGTCGTATTGTGCCTTTATACGTCTCTTATGTGCTTCTTTGAAAAATTGGGATTCACGACGCATTTCATCTAGATGGATGAGGTTAAGGAGATGCGCTTCTTCTTCTGAGGTGTGAGGTAACAAGTCTATCACGCGTTTTAACAATGATATTTCAAATTGGATTGGTAAGATAGCTTCCAGACCATACACCAACTGAAAAGGAGTAAATCTGGTTGCATTTCTTACCGACGTTCGATACGCCCACAAGGCGAAGTATAGGATCAAGTGCTAGTTCCTTTTACAAACTCCTATAATTCGTTGAACCATTCGTTTAAGAATTTTGTTAATAGCCTCAACTTTTCCATTTGATTGTGGATAATAAGGAGTAGTATTATCATGTGAAAATCCTATATTGGCAGTCAATTCAGACATCATATGGTTGCAAAAATACTTCCCATGATCTGTAACTATAGCCTGTGGGACCCCCAACTGTGCAATAACATGGTTGAAGAAAAACAATGCAGTTGTTTGCCCTATGTTGTTGAATGTAGGCATCGCTTCGGCCCATTTTGTAAAATAGTCGACTGCGACAATAATATAACCATGCCCCCTAGATGAAGGAGGGTTACAGGTCATGAAGTCAATACCCCATTTTGTAAATTGTCCAGTAGAGACAACAGGATGCATTGGCACTGGCGGTTTTTGTATTTTACGATAAAAAATTTGGCATGCATGACAAATTCTAATTGTGAGGATGCAATCTCAAAAAATAGTAGGCCAAAAGTAACCGATGCGAAGTATCTTCTGCACGGTATCATATCCAGATAAATTTCCACCACAAGCCCCAGCATGACAATCATTTAAAACTTTTTCGACCTCCTCATGAGTGAGGCACCTCCTTAAAATGGTATCGACACCAGGAAAATAAAGTGTATCGCCGACGATCATATAATATTTGGCTTGGTATCAAATACATTGTTGATCACAGTGAGAGGTATTAGGTCGAAAATTTTGGGTTTGGAGATAAATGATGAAATATCCATACCAGGGATGAGATGATCTGATCAGAAACAGAGACTCGTTTGGAATAGATGGTTCTGATGTAGTAGCAGTACTATCAGAGGGAAGGTCACAGAGAAGCTCAACCAAAACTAAATATTTCTTTGACCTGGATTTGATTAATTCCAAATCAAATTCCTGCAAAATAACAATCCATTTTGAATATTTTTCCCCCAGCAATTGACGTGATAAGAAGTAAGTCAATGGGTTGCAATCTGAAACTATTGTTGTTTTTCAGAGCAGGATATAATGGCGAAATATTTGGAGATATTGAAGAGCTACCAAGGAAATATTTTCCACATACGAGTGCTTAACTTCTGTATCATTGAGATTACGACTCAAATATTAGATCAGATGTTAAATTCCATCTTCTAATTCGACCAAAACCATAGCGATGGTCGTTTCAGCTGTGACGATATATAGTAAATAATCATTTTGATAATTAGGAGGATATATTAATTATGCTCAGACAATATGGTGCTTGAAAACATCAAAATAATCTTGCGCAACTTGATCCCAATGGAAAGGAACCTCCTTTTTCAATAATCAAGTAAATCCTTTAGCCATTTCAATGTGGTTTGGAATGAACCTTCTCAGGAAGTTATCCTTTCCTTGAAGTTTCTGTATTTGAAGTAAATTTGATGGTGCAGGCAAATCAAGAATGGTCTATACCTTTAGTGGGTCTATTCGAATTTCTTCTTTTGAGACTACAAATCCGAGTAATCGACCAGAACCAACACAAAACACACATTTGTGTGGATTGAGGCGTATCTTGTAGTGTTGGCAGCCTAAGAAAATGGCTCTCAAATTCATCGGATGATCAGTTCGATTTCGTGAATGCACCGGTAAATCATCTAGATATGGTTCAACAATGTGCCTGATGTCGTTGAAAGCATAATCTATTTCTCTCTAAAAATGTTCCCCAGCATTCTTTAAACCAAACGAAAGTTTCCTATATGCGAATGTGCCCCAGGGAAAAATTAATGTTTTCTTATGTTGGTCATCTGGGTGGATATTGATTTGATTGTAGCCGGAAAATCTATCCATGAACGAAAAAATTTCGCATCTAGCACAATCTTAAATAATATGGTCGATAAAGGGAGTAGGATAGTTTTCTTTTGGATAAGCCTGATTAACATCCCGATAACCGATGCACACTCTAATGGTTCCTTGTTTTTTCATAACAGGAATGATATTGGAAACCCACTGAGTTAGTGGAATAGGATAAATGAAACTAGCACGCAAAAGTTTTTCAACTTCTACTTTGATGGCAGCAGCTTTCTTTAGATGAATAGGACGAAGTCGTTGGCACACCATTTTGACATCAGGATACATATTAATAGTGTGTTCAATTATACTAGTATCTATGCCTGGAATTTCCTTGCAAGACCAAGCGAATACGTCACGAAATTGATGAAAAAGGGAGCGATATGAATCAAGTTCTGATGGAGAGCAAGATACACCAACATGAATATTTTATAAAATGCCAAGTTTGGTCGAAATATAGATAGAAATATTTTGTTCAATATAAGATAAATTTTGCTCAGAGTCAATTGCATTAATCGGTAAAGAATTCAAAAACAAAGTTTTGATGGATGGGTGATATAGTTCACTAAGATTTTTTTCTTCATAATCAAGAAGATGGGAACGATGATGATAATCTTCCCATAGTTCTCCTTCTGACATCATATCTTCTGAAATATTTTCATTTGTTAAAAAATTTGAGGAAAATGGATCAGATGGAGTACGAAAATCTAATGAACGATCAACCCAAACACTCGTCGACACTGATTTCGGATTTTCCACCCAAGCCAAATATATTGATTTCTATTCCAGCTCAATAGGGCTCGGTGGTAAAACATCATCCAACATAGAAATATCAAAATCACCCGTACTCTCCCTTAAGCCAGATAGAGTGGAAGAGATCATGTAGCAGGTCTCTATGCTTGAAATTTCTACCAACGTTGCGTGCAGTGGTAATGAAAAGGTTCCCATAAGAGTGGAATCCTTTAAGAGTCCTACACCAATGTTCTGAATTTATAAGTGAACAAACAGAACACTTATAGTTACCTATGAAGCAGAGGCCAAAAAGAATAATTTATTTATGATTGTGATTGTACCTTTATGTGGAAAGACAATCATTCTAAAGTATGTAGAAACAATGGCAGTAATTGCATATACCCATGGTCTTCTGAGTAATATATTATAGTCAAGGGGTCCATCAACAATCTCGACATCAATACTTACTGTTTTTCCCCCTAATTCAAATTTTAGGTTATTGATAATAGCACAAGGTTTATATGTTCTTCCATCAGAAGCCTTCAACATCGTTGATGATTGTGATAATCGTGGTGAGCCAAGTGACTTCCAACGGTTTAGAGACATAATGTAGGTAGATTCTACCTCATAAATAATAGTACGATGAACAAGGTGATTGAGAACATTTACTTGTATGGAGAATGCCAATTCTGCTGGTAATTGTGACACATAGCTCATATGATTAAAGATGACAAGATTAGAATCAGTCAGATCAATTCCACCAATGGACGACAATAAAGCCTGCTTCTGGGAGGGACAATTTTGTAATACCTCAAGAGTAGACATAGATGAAGGGGATTGAGCCAAATCTTCAACTACATTATAATTTTGTGCAGCTCTTGCTTGAGGATTATATGTTGATTTATGAACTAGTCCCTTCGGTGGCTTAATTGTCAATTCATGAATAACAGTAGGTGGTATTAATTCATTAGATGGATTCGTTTTCGAGGTAGTAGGTTGATCAGTGGCCATACTACCATAGTATTTATTCCACGTCGACACCAAAATATCTTGTGAAGGTTTTATGGTGGATAACATTAAGAACTAGGAGCTGGATCCGTAGCAACCAAATTTGTGTCTGGATTTGGAAATGGGTCTGTCAACACAGCTGATGCATGATAAGTCTTGATGATTTTTGAGACTTCAGCATGGTGAGGACAATCACTATCAAAGTTTTCCTCGTTATAGATTATGCATGGATAACGAGTTTTCCGTGGTCCAGACGGTTGATCAGATGATATTTCTTGTAAGTTAGAAGTTTGCTTTTTCTTTGATTTCCCCTTTTTCTTACTTCCTGGTTGCTTGTCACATTTGCCTTTGTCAAATGACATGACAATAATTTTGGAAGTAGGAGTAGGATCAGATGCAGTAGCGTGGTGTGTGTTTGCAGTGCCTATCAAGCTATCTCCGACATGAGAGTCCTTTATTTCAGGAGGAACATTGAAATTAGATTGCGACGCATTAGGAATTTTTTCATAGAGCGTGCCAGACTGAGTGTAAATCAAGTCTAAATATTGGGCACGAGAAATAAATTACTCTTTTGTGATGACGCCACCTTTATTTACATTCTCAATTATAGATGGTAACAGGGACTTGATGAACCATTAAGTAAGGAGTTGATCAGGAACAAATGTCTTAACCATTCTTCGACGGTGATGCCACTCATGAATATGATCGGAAATGTGAGTAGCATTAGTCTATTTGAAAATGGTCAAGAGTTCTATTCCAGTTTTTCATCTAATCGGTAACTGGAAATGGGTCAAAAATATAGTAGCTAAAGCAGTGAAATTGTCAAAAGAAGCTCTAGGTAATTCAATGTACCATTTAGCAGCTGGACCTGTGAGCGTATGCTGGAAAAGCCGTAATCGAACAGAATCATCATTCAAGGAATTTGATGAACACCATAAATGATAATTCATAACATGAGTTAAAAGATATTCTCTAAGGTTTCCATTGAATTTAGGAATGTCGGAGGGTGATTTATGAGGTATCACCACCCACTAAGGAGCAAAATTTATAGGATCATTTGTTAACCTATTTAAATCTGGTAATTCCAAGGTTGCAACAGAAGGCAACTGTCTATTAAGGTCAAGTTGAGCATAGCCAGGGTAAGATGGAATTTCTTGGGAAACAGGTCTTTGAGCACCAACATATGGAATTTGTTGCTGATAACCGAGATAGGGGTTGTTTTGCATAGCAAATGCTTGAGAATTATGTTGACCAAAACCTGGATATGATAGTTGTTGAAATGAAGTTTGAGGCATTTATGCTTGTGGCTACCAAGGGGTCTGTCCACCAATGTTATAACCCAAATTAGTATAAGATGGATTCGGTTGATATGTATAACCATATTGAGTTTGTAACATCCCATAAAATGGTACACCAACTTATGAATAAATGATCCTTGATACAGGTTGTTGCAAATTAACCAAAGGATTTTGAGTCTGTGGACCCAACATTTGATGATATTGAGTTGAAGAACCTACCTAATAAGGTTGATGTACAATATTTTGATTCTGTAATAGGGGTATAGATGTATTAACAAGTGTTAATTAAGTGGGTGTAGCAGGTTGAACCAGTTGATACGAGTGTACAACTTTTTGTGGTTGGATAGGCAAAGTGGGATTCCATTGACAAACATTCATGTCAACATTAGTTTGACCAAAAATTTATTGAGTACTATCATATTGGGTGACCAAAGGTTGCCCCCCAGCATAAGGAGGATAATAAGACAGAAAATAATTTTCTCCAAATGTTGGGAGTCTAGTTGATATGGTACTTAAAGGAATTTACCTAAAAGGACCGACTTGATATTCCTTTTATGATGTATGCATTGAATCAAGTCGTTCAGTACTAATGATAGAAATACCAGTAAAAAAACCAGATGATGACATTGGCAAAGACCATGGTCTTGAATATGTACCAGAGAAAGTGCCAGGTAATGATTTGTAACCTGTTGGGACCTAAGGGCCGCCCTGAAAATATAACTCTCGTGAGGTTGTGAACATCGACGGAGTAGTGAATATAGGAGCTGACATAATTGGAACATCAGACCCAACCGAAGATTTTAGTCTAGACATGGTTGTATGACCAAATTTATACTCTCCAAAATCAATGGGAGATTGAATGGAAATACGATCAACAAAAGTATATGGAAATGATTGAGAAAAATACTGGTACAGGTAAAGGTCTCCCCCAAAATGGGTTGGACTTAAAGGTGTATTTTGTTGTGGGATTTCTTCAATTGAAATTAAACTAGGAGGAATAACTTCATTGTCAGGCCCAAAATAGATTTCAGACAGTTGATTGTGTGATATAGGAGTTTCAGTGGCTACAGAAATTTTTGGAGTGACCAAGGTAGGAAGAGCTTCCGATTGTTTGACTTCAGGATTCAGATTTTCTGGCAAAGAAGGGATATGATCTGGATCAATTTTTGATTGAAAAATGTCCAGTCCAAGAGGTATGGTCCTAGCGATTGAATGGATCGTGACCATAGGTGTCTGTGAAGACTCCACTTCGACAACAGTAAATGAACCGGGATGTGTGGAAACAATCTAAGCTAGCTCTGTTTTAGAAGATGATGTTTCGCCAGAGATACGAATTATACTTGATTCAATAGATCGTGATTGCCTTCGCCTACCAGAAGTAACTTCTGGTGGTAAAGGTGGTTTTAAAGCTAATTTACACGAACACAGGGGGATAGGATTTTGTTCTTCCACGATTACTGATTTATTTTATCCAAAAAACGAATAAAAAAAGGGAGGGTAATGCTAGGCAAAAGGGTTTACCAAGAAACTGTGAACTACAAAATACCTCCTAGAGAACCAAGAAGTACGGGCAGGTAATCTCCCCGAATGTTGTGTTCAGTTTATCAAAATTTCAAGGTTGCCGACTCAGTTCACTATGGATGGATAGCACGTAAAATTTGTCCTCCCAAATATACCCGAAGGTACGTGGAGGCCCAAGTTCATATTAGCACTGTCTAATGCGAAATCGCACAGTGAGAGCACCCCTTTATACATATCGTATTGTAACACCGCTCGATATACCCGAAAGTACGTGGAGTGAGGTATCACACTAGGAATGTATCGCAGACAAGTTAACGACAACTGCTATGTTTTACGATGCCAGAACATGTCTCTAGCCTAGACCTTCTAAATTTTATCGTTATGGTTCCAATGCGTTGTTAAGTAAATTGAGATTTATTTTATGTTGATCTTACTTAAAAATTTTCCTTTTAGGTTCACCGCGATGATGTATATGAAATTCCTAAAATGAAAGCTAAGAATGATAAAAAAACTTTCACTTTAGCTTTTTCAATGAAGAACCTAGCTACTAAGGGAAGAGAGAAAATAGTTTGTGAGCAAACAAATCAATGAACAAAAACAAAATCAATGAATCAAAAACTAAATGCAGATTTCCTAATGTTCCTTTTGCAAAACACACACAATCCTACATGAAAATGCAATTTTTTATTTTAAATTTCCTTAATGTTATGAATGTATAAAAGAAACTAGGTGCACTATATCAATAATTCAAATGCTTTTTACTTTCAAGAAATGAATAATACAAACAACAATTTCTCTTTTGAAGGAAAAATGAGGATTTCAACAACAATTTCTCCTATCAAGGAAAAAGACAATTTCCTATTTCGAAAGCATATAATTCTTAATGTGACCATAAAAAATACTTTGAAATCAACTTGTCAATGATAAAGAAAAACTTTTCTAAACAAACATTCAACAAATTTTCAGCCAAAGGAGGAAGAAGTATATAGAGTCACTGGTCAATTGAGCATCAAACTTTTCAGAAGACAACAACAAACAAAATTGAAGCAAGTTGCAAAGTCAAATTCAAGGGAATTTGGTCATTTTCATGAGTCAATGAAGTCTCCAAGGGGAGACAGTGCTCTGCAATGCAGGCTAGGAAGGGAGAAAATTATTTGCAAAGCACTGTGTCCATTCTAAGGGTGTGTTGGGTGTAGTAAACAAAGAAAAATGCTACTGTTTATTTCACTATATTTCCAAATTAGGCTCTGAAAAGCTTAATATTTGTGTGTAACAGCTACTGGGTGGTTAAAAAAAGCAAATTAGAGGCTAAAAAACCTATAACTAAGAGAAATTCTCCCCAGTGGAGTCACCAATTTGTTGGGCCAGAATTGTAATCTAGGAATAAATTACACTTCCCTAGACAGGTGCTAGTCTAGAACAACAGGTGAAAGACTATACAACTATTTCTCATAACTCAGAACAGATATACAAGGAGGATTGGAGGCTTTCTTGTTCAGTCGCTTCCAAATGGCTCCTTCTGTCGCTTCTGTTGTAGCTTCAAATTCAAGTGGTTTGTGAGCTGAATGCTTCCTGCAAGAAAGAACACTAAAAAAACAGAAAATGCAATAATATAAATATCTATTCAAGCTAGTTAGCTAAATAACTAAGGCATAAACCACATACATCAACCAAGATCTTACAATATGGAAAATCAAAGCCAATACAGATGCATGTAGGGAAAAATAAGAAGTACTCTTTATTGACGATAGAAGGAGAGGTTACAACCTATTGAATGATTTGAAGTGACCTTCTAGCTTCATTCCCAAGCCTCATCACAGTATAAATCTCTCCAACAGTATCTTCACGAATCTAGCTCTCAATTGAAAATCATCCAGCATTTCTCTACTAAAATTCTTCCCTCTCAAGCACTTAGATCTGTGCTCAATTTATAGATAAAATGTAGGTTTTTTTGCAATCAATAACTTTCCAAAAATAGGCAAGACATGTTTCCATTCATGTAAATGTCAAATGGACACTTGGATCTGAAGCTTGACACATGTGAACTCTTCTAGAAGGCACTGGCCAAGTGGAGATTCCAGAACAATGAAAATTTTTCTCCCAATGTGACCAATGCACCTGTGAATGTCGGGAAGTGCTTTGCAAAGCAGCCTTACATGGGGCTACCTACATATGCAATGCACTTAAACCGCTTAGAGCCTACGTTGGTGAGTTCTCATATGCTATATAATAAGCTTCAAACCACGTAAACCTTTGCTTGATGAAAGTATTGCTTGATTTGTCTTGTTTCTTGTCTTAGAGCATGTAGCAACTAAAACGATAGGGAATGATAGGCCCTTGATCATTGGTCCTGGAAATGATGTCCCGTTAACTAGGTCATTGGGAATTATGCCAAAATTGAGGTATAACATGGTTGACCTTGGGCTAAGGACCATATCAAGCCATCAGTTGTATTCGACGGACCTTGTAACTCCTTATAGGTTTGTAGATGTGGGGAATTTGGCACTGTAATGTTCCCACTTAACCTTAGCTAAGAGAAACATTCATTTTTTTTTTTAATTTCTATTTCATGAATAAATGATTAAAGGAGGACATGTAAAAGTCATAAAAAGTCTAAATAAATCAATGCCCATTTGAACAAAGACAAATCTGGGCCATGTAAATAATCACTTGCAGGTGTGAAAGAGGTTTGAGCTAAAGACTGGGTCAACCTTGACCAAATCAATAGCACTATCTAGGTTCATTGCATCTCCAAAAGGGACAACGCAATTCTAGAAGGAAGCCTCTCATGTGAAAAGGGATAACTAATCAAGGTCATTTAGGGTTTGAAAAATATTTCTCATCTTATAAAAGGAAAAGGAGTACAACAAGAGAATTTTTTTGATTGGTCATATTTATGAGTATTTGTCTACTTAGACAAATACCATTCTTTGTTGTTTAGTGGAGGATTGTATTTGGAATTCCTATGCAGGGATTTCACCTCTTCCTTTGAGGATTCTTGGAGGAGTGTTTGCTAAATTGGACCACTATCAGGCTTGAGGCCAAGCTCTAATTTCGTTACCAGCGCTGATGCATTGAGGTTTTTGTTGAGCTACAAGCTCCAACAAGTGGGAGGCTAGATCTGCAAAGATCTAGTGTATTTTTGGGAGCCTCTTCTGATGGAGTGTGTTCTTTAACCTCGCGAAAGAGTGTCTCTTCTTCTTGTACTTCATATCTGAAATTTTACAGTTTTTATCTATGTCATTTAAGCTAAAACGTTGTTTATTTTGAAAGACTGCGTTATTTTGGTGTGGATCTCTTTATGGTGTTTTGCTCATAGTTTAGATCAGAGATCTCTAGTGTTGGGATTTTCCTTCCACTTGGTGATCCATGGATTAGCTTGCTGATACATGTTATATTTAGATATGATCCATTGTAATGAAATTTTATATTCAGAAATTTACTGTAGCAATTTCTAGATCTGCAACTTTTTTCTCAGATCTACTCTTATTTATGCATGCTTTTGCCAAAATTTCAAGGGAATCTTGAGGAGAAAAATATATAGTTTCCAGATCTGAAATAGATCTCATGTTTTGTCCATAGATATTCCCTAGATTTAAGTTGTAACTTCCAACTGCTGAAGCTCAAAAATAACGCTGTTGAGCCAATTCTGCAAGTTTGCATGTGTTCTAGCTCTCTCTTTCTGAAGATTTCTTGTTGTATTGCCTCATACATTATATTGTATAGTGAAAAAGTTTCATCATAATGTTGATTTTATGTTGTATTGCTAAAATATAAACATCCTTGCTGATATCCACTGAAAATCTGATAAAACTACGCAATTCTTGAAGCAGTGTTTGCATTTGGCTACAGCCTTCCTCTTTGGGTGTTTTTGGCTAGTCTAGTTTTTGGCAGATCTGTTTAATGTATCTAAACTGATTTTTTTTAGATGAAATTCCATATATAAGTCCCATATAGCATAGATAATAGGAACCAAGCCATGATCTATGTTTCTGTTGCAAATTTTTCCTTATACAACGTTTTCTTTGAGCATATTGTTGATATTCCTGAAAAGGGGATATTACAGTGGTATGGGAGCTCCAATCTTGGCACAACCTATGCTTGCCTTGGAGCACTAGTCATTGTACATTCCAAAGAAGGTTATCTTCTCACTGAGAGGGAGAGGAGGTACCAGAATAGAAGTCATGAAAATTATGACTACACCACTGATGACCCTAACAAGGGCCATGACAAGGGAAAAGCCCCTAAAAATGTGAATGATAAGGAAGCACAGGAGTTTGCAAAAACTCTTTTGGGGACCATGCAAGATCTTTCCAAGGAGATAAAAGAGATGAGGGTGGATAGAATGAGGGAATCTCTTGGGATATTTCATCAAGGAGAAAGTTCTGACATGTCTCATTATGGGACTGGTCAACCTTTGAGTTTGCCACAAGCTCCACAGGCCTCACAATGCTCTACTATGCCTATCTTATTGGATGTAAGAGAAAACCTCCTTGGAAGGTTAATATGTGGAATATGACTCCCAAAGTAAGAGATTCAAGGATAACTTGAGTTTCGAAGACTTTTGCCATCTCAAGGACCGGAGGAGACCATGGCAGTAGTATAGAGATGGTGGTTTCTTTCATGGGAGACACCACACTATGGGTAGATTCTTTTTTCCCAAGTTCGATGGATCATCCTCTTGTTATACCAAAGAATGGGTGGAAAAGTTGGATATCTATTTCCAGTTGAACAAAGTCCCTGAAGTAGAAGCCATCAAGATTGCAGTGCTGCACTTTGAGGGTGAAGCCCCAAATTGGTGGTTCCATGGGCTGTCTACATTGGGACACAACAATGTGTCTACCTATGTTGATTTCACTAGAATACTGGTGGAGAGATTTGACTGGAAGGATCCTAAGGCACCTTTCGTAAGCCTTGCAAAGCTAAAGCAGACAGGAGATGCAGAGGCCTATCTCTGTCAGCTCTTGAGATTATCAGTCATGGTCCCTGATCTATCTATATCAAGGAGAGTCTACATGTTCATTGATGGCCTGGAGGAATATTTGCATGGGCTAGTTAAGTCTACTAAGCCCATCACTTTGCATGATGCCATTGAGAGAGCTAGAGATCTCCAAGATGCCTTGCAAAGATCAAAGGCAACTTTCCAAAGAAAAGCCCCTCACTCTTCTAAGGGGAAAGAAGGAAAATTTGATCCACACAAGGAGAGCTCACTGAAGAAACCTCTTGACATTGATCTCCGAAGGGAGTTGAGGAAAAATAGATTGTGTTTCACTTGCCAAGAACCATGGGTACCAGGACATAGATGTGCTGCTGTAAGGGCACACTATATAGAAATATTCACAAATTTTGAGGAGAAATATGGGAATGATGGACCTAGAATGGGTCACAGCGCTGGTGATGATGAGGAGGAAGATCAAACACCATCCATAGATGAAGAGGGAGCCTTTGATCCAATAAGTGGGACTCTTGCCTCTTTGAGAGGAGTGCCTAAGTACTTGACCCTAAGAGTACAAGGTTCAATCATGAAATAGAGAGTGTCTATTATGATTGATAGTAGGGAAACCCACAACTTTATTAATGCTCACCTTGAGAAGAGGAGAGGAATCCCCACTAACACTTTTGATGGGTTTTCTGTTTTGGTCCCAGGAGATGGAACCATGAAATGCATGTAATATGTTCGATCACTTTCTGTCACTATGGGATCCTACACTTTGGTGGACCACTTCTTTGTAGTTGACATACCAGACACCATTATCATCTTGGGTGTCTAGTGGTTGATTACCTTGGGGAAGGTTACCACTAATTAGAAATCCTTGCAGATGGAGTGGGTGGACTTGAAGAGTGGGAAACCACAAATAATTCAAGGCATGCACACTTATCGTGCACCTAATGTTTCCACACAAACAACAGAGATGTATTTGTGCAATGGAAGCAAGGATCTCACAGTCCCTTCTCTCATGTTTATGAGAATTCTATAAGGAACATTCCTACCTTATGGCAAGCCACTTGGAATGTCATTAGATTCCGATCCTGTGGGGGAAGCCTCACAAAGTGATGCTCCAAATATAGATCAAGCAAGGATTGGAGCAATGAGAGAGTAAGATACAACACTGTGGGAGGAAGGAAAGGGGAGGGTCAGCCTCCCAACGAATTTTTTTGGCATGTGTAATGTAAAAGAAGCAATTAGCAACAAGGCAAGCACCACCATATATGTATCAGCAGCGCTGTCATTGTTGAGCTATGTGGATCGATATTGGAGATCTCAACTCGTTGTGGAGTACTCCAAAGATCTTCACACAGGGATGATATTAGATGGCATGAAGCAAAGGAAGGCTATTTGGTCCATGAAGGGGTCATCTATCATCTTGGTAAAGTATTCTTGTCTCAAGCCTCCAAGCTTAAGCAAGAGATATTACAAATAACACACAAAGATTTCTTTTCCAGCTATATGCAGTCAGCAAAGATCTACACCCTAATCATGAGGAGTTTTGATTGGGAGGGTATGAAGGAGGAACTACATCAGCACTATGATTGGGAGGAACTACATCAACACTTACAAGAGTGCAATAGTTATGAGGAGTTGGGACAGCCAAAGGACTCTATGAAGGATTCATTTCAGCCATCTCTTCCTTCTCTTAAAAGAGGAGAAATGCCCATGCCCAACTCCATGTGTGTGGGAGACCTGAATGGTAAAGAATCTGATCTTATGCAACATGTTTATTTTTATGATTTGACGTATTCTCTTACCATATGTATGTAGGCCATGGCTCCTACAAGGAGTGATATTACATGTAGATCTCATGGGATTGGTGAGGCCAATAAAAATTCTAAATCTGGTCACTCCCTTGAGGTGCAAAGGGAGATTCTCTTTCATGATGGGTGCTTCCCAAATGCACCTAACTTGGGTATCACTTTCAGCCATGTAAAAGTGACCCATGCAGCAAAGGTGTGGTGGGAGTACCACTTACCACACTCAGATATACTAAATACAAGGAGTGCATTGCATTGGTATCTTGTGTGGGATTGTGACCCACCTCCTGAAGTGCAAATTTCAGTTTGCATATATGTAATTTTGCTTCCATACATAGATGATATATTGGTATTTTTTATGGCTTTGTATGGGCAAAGAGTGGGTAGTGTATATGTACCACATGGGATGGAAATTCATCTTGTACTTCATGATACATGTTTTAGATGTGACATTGCTTCACCCATGTTTATTTTTGTTGAGTTTTACACTCTTGAAGGGATGGACTATGCCCCTATCATGTTAGCATTGGAGGAGCAATTTTTGTTGTATTGGATTAATGAGCACTTGGCCCATGATGAAAACTTGATCCTTGATGGTGTCATTAATGAAGAAGGAGAAGAACTACAACTCTTACCCCGTCAGTTTCTTGGGAATAAGCAACATTTTGGAGGGGAGGACTGTAATGTTCCCACGTAGCCTTAGCTAAGAGGAACATTCAATTTTGTTTTAATTTTTGTTTCATGAATAAATGAATAAAGGAGGACATGTAAAACTCTTAAAAACACTGAATAAATTAATTCCCATGTGAAAAAAGACAAAACAGGGCCATGTAAATAATCACTTGTAGGTGTGAAAGAGGTTTTAGTTGAAGACTGGGTCAACCTTGACCAAATCAACAGCGCTGTCTAGGTTCATTGCGTCTCCAAAAGGGACAACAAAGTTCTAGAAGGAAGTCTCTCATGTGAAAAGGGCTAACTCATCAAGGTGGTTTAGGGTTTTCAAAATCTTTCTAATCTTATAAAAGGAAAAGGAGAGCAGCAAGAGAAGGTTGTTGATTGATCATATTTCTGAGTATTTGTCAGCTTAGACAAATACCATTCTCTACTGTTTAGTGGACGATTGTATTTGGAATTCCTATGCAGGGATTTCACCTCTTCCTTTGAGGATTCTTGGAGGAGTGTTTGCTGAATTGGACCACTATCAGGCTTGAGGCCAAGCTCTACTTTCATTAGCAGCACTGATCCATTGAGGGTTTTTCTGCTTCTGCAAGCTGCAACAACTGGGAGACTAGATCTGGAGAGATCTAGTGTATTTTTGGGAGCCTCTTCTGATGGAGTGTGTTCTTTAACCTCCTGAAAGAGTTTCTCTTCCTCTTGTACTTCATATCTGCAATTTTACAGTGGTTATCTATTTCATTTAAGCTACAACGCTATTTATTTTTAAACACTGTGTTATTTTGGTGTGGATCTCTTTATGGTGTTTTGCTCATAGTCTAGATCAGAGATCTCTAGTACTCGGCTTTGCCTTCCACTTGGTGATCCATGGATTAGCTTTCTGATCCATGTTCTGTTTATATTTGATCCATTGTATTGAAATGTTATATTCATAAATTTACTGTAGCAATTTCCACATCTACAACTTGTTTCTCATATTTACTCTTATTTATGCATGCTTTTGCCAAAATTCCAAGGGGATCTTGAAGAGAAAACTATACAGTTTCCAGATCTGAAATAGATATGATATTTTGTACATATATCTGCCCTAGATCTGAGTTTTAACTTCCCGCTACTGAAGCTCCTTAAAAATAACGATGTTGAGGCAATTCTGCAAGTTTACTTGTGTTCTAGCTCTCTTTTCTGAAGATTTCTTGCTGTATTGCCTCATACATTCTACTGTATAGTGAAATAGTTTCATCCTAATGTTGATTTTCTGCTGTATTACTGAAATATAAACCTCCTTTCTGATCTCCACTGAAAATCTAATAAAACTGTGCAATTCCTGAAGCAATGTTTGCATTTGGCTACAACCTTCCTCATTTGGTGGTTTTTAGCTAGTTTAGTTTTTGGGAGATCTGTTTAATGTATATAAACTGACTTTTCTTAGATAAAATTCAATATATAAGTCCCATATAGTATGAATAGGAGGAACCAAGCCCTGATATGCGTTTATGTTGCACAATTGTCCTTATACAGTGTTTTCTTTGAGCATATTGTTGATATTCCTAAAAAGAGATATTACAGGCAGGAAATTATAGATATATTATGATTAGATAAAAATGAGTTCAATTTTTTGGCCTTTGATAATGGCATCTTCCACTGAGTTATGTTTTCTCATTTCCATGTATTTTGAAATCTCTGCACTAAGGGTTTTCAAAAATAAGTCCAACAAAACTCTATCGTCGAGTTTCGATTTGCACAAACTACGACGTCTACGCCATTCATGGAGATGGTCTGATACATGAATTCCTGGTGTTTGTATGAAATGTGTAAGAAGCTCCATTCCTGAGTCACGATGAATTGGGTGTTGGAAATATGTAAGGAATGTAGAGGGCACTAAAGGTTCGATGTGATTCAGATGGCCTCTTGACATACCATTTTTCCATAGGCTCAGTTAGTGTGCATTGAAATAGTGTAAGTTGAATGGTATCATCAATGCTACTATTCGACAAACACCAAAGGTGGAAATTCAATATATGATTTTTTGGGTCTTCCACTTTATTCGCCTCAAATTTTGGAATATGAGAAGGGAGCTTTGTGGGAATGGGGGACTAGTTAAGGCCATGTGTAATGGTGAATTTTTAAACTTTGTTAGTTATTATATATTTAGTGATGCTAAGAAGAGTAATTGTGTATTTACTTCCATCGTACGTTGTTGAGAAAAAATGATTTGAATGTGATGGTTTGGGGGAGGTTCTTGGGGAATGTTACCTTATGGTGTACCTTGATGGATATTTTGTTGACTCCTCAGACATGTAGATATCCTTTGACCTCGAGGGGTCGTAGGAGAAGTTTAGTGTGGTAGTTGGTGACCCTTGGGGGTTTTCAATCAAAGATGCACCGATAAAGAATGGTCTGATACGACAACAACATGACGTCCTTTATGCCTGAAAGGTAGGAGGCCTGACACTCCTCCCATCAATAGGGGGAGGTTTAGGAAACACCTAGATCGATGAGGTTGCATTGTGTCCCCTATGATGTCACATTAGAGGAATTGTGAGGTCTGAAATAGATCTCCTAAGGAAATTGTAAAATAATGGCGGAAATAATAAAATAAGATTAGATTACATCATCAAAATTTATAGGGAAAAAAGAAAAAATATTTTTCAACTCGTATCTTCAACTTATCTCCCTATGGGTTTAGCCAAATTTTAAGTAGAAACACTCGTTGGATGCATAATTTTATTCGCTATCCAAGGAGTACCCATGTTGCATACTTTCGATGGACCCTGCTATAGGTAAAACCATAAATACATGAGAAATGTGATTTCAATCACATTTTTTCATGTAATTCTCATTTTTCATGCAGCAAGATCCATCGAAAGTTTGAAACATGGGTACTCCTTTGATGAGGAATTAAACTTTTCATCCAACAAGTACTCTCGCTCGAAATTTGAGCAAACAATTTGGGAGATAGGTTGAAAATATGAGTTGAAAAAGTAGTTTTATTATTTTATTATTTTTTAATATTTATATTTTTTTACTCCAAAAATGGTGAATCATCTCCCATGGTTGACGTCATCATCTTGAATCCTATTGGTTCTTATAAAATTTATTTTTGTTTTACATTTTTCTTAGGAGGCCCATTTTAATCATCAAAATTTCTCTAATGATTAGTGTAATCTTGTTGTTATTTTGGAGGTAGGATGATTTCTATCAAAGCAATAATATAATCACTTGCATAAACAAAGATAAAAAATGAAAAGGTGATTTTCTCTTTAAATTTAAACTATGTGATCAGTCAACCAAACAATGAGGTTTTTTATTTCTTTTATGTATAATACCATAATCCTATATAGAGCTAAGCATCATTACACTCTCATTGTACCTTGGCCTTGCAACGCTATCTTCTAATGGGTATTGTGGCCAACATCCCGAAAGAACTGAAACACCTTCTAGCAACCAAAGAATCAACCAAGATAATGGTACAAGGAACGAGTGCTGGCTTCACTGTCACCTATAGGGAAGGATGCCCTAGTTTTTTCCACTAAAGTACTTTCATCCCACATGAGCATTCGAGTATTAAACTTCTTTGGTTTAGATAGCCCCAAAGAGTACTGCACGTAGTGGGCCCAAGCTTAACCCCTCTGAAACGGGTCTTTGTAATGCTCAGGAATTCATTCCATGGGAGAATATATACATTTAAAGATCCCTAAAATGTTAACATCTATGTTTCAAAATGTATTATGACCACGACAACTTATTGGATGCCTAACCCCAATGGTCCTAACATGAACTATAATTTCCTTTTTGGACCCTATGTGTAGAAATTAATGAGTTCAAGTTATTGTTATTTTGAAGGAGTCTAAGTTTTAATTTAGGGTGTGATTTTGTGAAGCGAACGTAAGGTAAGAAAAAAGGTCCAAAAACATTGGGTGCCTTTTGGTTCGAAACTTACCTATGCTTTGCGTGTTTTTTGAAGTGAACAATCAAGAGTGTGATGAGATCTAGATATGCAATGATCCTTTACAGTCCTTTTGTAGTTACACTATGTGATTTTTCCTTGTGAAAACTTGAAATGATGTGTTAATTATGGGCCACTTACACTTTGCCTAATTAGAGTATGTTGTGTTATAGGGAGATGGTAGTTGAAATTATCTTAGGAAAGTTTACATATGCTTTTCCAAGATCACCAAGAGGTGCAAGGACAACAGAGATTATTCTCTTTCATTACCGACACTTTGACCCTAGTCTCGAATCCAATGCAAACAAATGAAGTAATTTAGCTAGTAAAAGATATGCGGATTTATGGGCCACTTAATTTTTTGACTAATGAAGCTATGTGTTATGTATTTCTATAAGTAGGTAACTTGTTTAGAAAGCATTCATGGATTAGGGCCCCTTTCTTTTATCCTATTTAAATTATTTGTAATTTGTGAATATTAACTAAAATATAAAAAAAAACACCTAATTTCCCTGCTAATTGAGATTTAGTGGAGCAAATAACTATCCTAAGAGTAGTAAAATGTATAACAAAGTGATGGAAAGATATTATGGATTTCCAATCACCTTAAAAATGGAAAAAATATTCCAAATTTTGGCTTACTGGTCTGCCACACAGGTTATATTCCCATAAGTGCGAAGTGAGCGCTTATTAGAGGATAATTAGCGATGTCACGCAAAAAAAATAAAAAAATTGCACTCTGCTATTTGGAACAATCACTTAATATGATGAGAAGCTCATAGAGAATGAAAGGATGGTTTGTAGTAGAATTTGAGCAGGGAGAATGACCTGCAAAAGACAACCATTATATTAAATAGAGGGATTCAATGGAGTCGTCATTCCTATGATGGTGTTTTTTCTACATGGATGTACCAAAATGCACCTCTTTAGCAGCTAGTTTATATCTACATAAGGACATAGAGAAGAATGATCTTATTGTTAGTGAACAACATAAAAAATCTAAACAAAACTCATAGTCTAAGCTAAGCATACAACACTATGAACTAAAAAATAAAATACAAAAGATACAAATGCTCAAATGGAGCAACAACCCAGAAAGACAAATGCATAATTCTCCATTTATTAGGTGTTGGTGCTATGAAGAATAAAATGTTAAACTCTCTTGAAGTGAGTCCTTTGAGCTATGGTGCTAAAATACTCAGAACAAGGGGGGATCCTTTCCTCAAGTTCCTTGCATGTATCTCCTCCCTCTCTTAAAATGATCTCGATCACCATAATATGGTGAAGCTCTCTCTTAGACTGAGATGTTGGATGGACAACATGTGAGTCATTCCAATCCTTCTGCTAGTACACTTGCAAGCTGGTTTGCTATCAAGAAATTTGGCCAACATAACAATGTGTATCCTTCTGCTCTTCCCATGGCTAGTTTATATATAAATTTCTGAACTTCTCTTCCCTCTCTTGGCCTAATATTGATAGTGACCGAAGAGTGGGGAGGCGATTCCTTTGTGGGATGCATACCTCCTCAATGTGGCTTGATTTCAGATGTCATTGACCATACTAGAAAAATAATAACCCTTGTTAAGTGTGTCAAGTGGTCTTGGATGGTGAATTTTCATCATCTTTAGGACCGGGTGACTATATAAGGGATAGGCGTGTTGTGCGCAAAAACCCTTTGCTTCTTGTGCGTTGTCCGCCAATTTCCTGACTGGACCTTAGGAATTTTTATTTTTTCCTTTCCTAATGTATTTCTTCTTTGAAAAACTTTAATTGTGACTTCTTCTTGACTTTTTTTATAAAGTCTTGTGCTTGTGCACTTTTCTAGTGTTAAAGCCAACTAATACGGCGTGCTATTGGCATCTTTTATTTTAAACGATTAGGATAAGGAACTCTTCTATCATTCAATTGTTTGAATTATTTCCTGTCACTGTCCCATTTCCTCATCAAACCAATATATATATATATATATATATATATCAGAGATAAAAATATGCATTTATATGAGGTTCAATGTGAATATTTATTTTGTAATAATTTGACAAATGATAAGGCTGCACTTACTTTTTATCATGCACCTCTTTCCATACATCTCGATAATATCCCCTTCTCTTTTGTCTTTGTGCCTTTCGTCTTCCCAAATCATTGCACCTGGTGCGTTTTTGATATGCATGATGTACTCACTGGCATAATAAAAACACTCATACGATATATACCCCTCTACCATAGATCTCTCACGTTTTAGAAATTCCTTGTAGATTCAAACTGCTAAATGTAATTTTCTAAAACAATAAACGATCATGAAATAATGAAGCATACAATAGAAATAATTGAATCAACACATTACATAATGATTTCTTAGGGAAAGCTGCAACTAAAAACCCATCTATCTATATGTTGCATTAGTAAAAAAATATGAGAAGATTACAACATTTTTCTCAAGCCTTAGAAACCTCTACACTATCTCTATCTAGCTCAGTGCTTCTTAGACAAGGCCAAGCCAATAATTCACCAATTTTATAATTTCCCAAGTCCCTATTAACTTGTGTTATTTCCTTGGGTAACTATCCCCTATTAATGAGGGAAATTCCCATCCACAAGTATGAAATCCATCAAGGGCCTTCCTCTGAATTCATGCACCACCTATACAATTCGGATGATTATACAATTTATAGTACACTTCCCTTAAACTCAAATTTCAACCGAGTAACTCTCAGATATGACATGCATGAGTTATTTATGGCTGAATAATCACCTAACATATTGATCATTGGATGTGGTTAAAGTTCAAGTTACATACTTTAACCTCTCACTAGTTCCTCCAACAGTTGGAACTAGTTAAACTGAATTTAACAAAGATAGACTGAATTAATTAATTACAACTCAAAATAAAATCAACTAAGGCTCCTATAAAGTAGGAGACACTCTAGATGACTCAATTTATACCCTCAACTCGAATTAAGTGAACCAACTAAGTCAAAATACCTTACTTAACTCGTACAATTTGTCATGTGATGTGGGATTACAATTTTCATCTAATTTAATTCAATGGAAAAATAAATTAGACTATTTCTTGGTGCTATTTTCAACACACCCTCTCAGCAAGAAAGGGATATTATCAGATACCCCGATCCTACCTCTATGGAACTCTAATTTTTCCTCTTGATGGTGATTTCATCAAGATGTTTGCATCCTATTCCTATTTAGGAACATACTCTAGCATCATGATATGCCTCTACACATAATCTCATAGATGGTGGTACTGAATGTCGATATGCTTGGACCTATCATGAAAAACTGGATTCAGCAAGAGTTTGATGAAACTATGGTTTTCATAGTCAATCAATGTAGGATCCATATTCTAACCAAACAACCCAATAAGGATCTTCCTCATCCAAATATCCTCATAAGCTCCCTGACTAGCAGCGATTTAATCTTCTTTTGACGAAATGAGTGCAACTGAACTCTACTTTTTGTTGTACCAGAAAACTATTGCTGACCAGATATTGAATATGCCTCCTTATGTGCTCTTCCTTTCGAATGGAATCCCTACCCAATATGCATTTTTTAAGCCTTGAAGCTTCACTCCCTCTATCCACATATACCAAATACCAAAATGATTGGTTCCTCTCAGGTATATCAACACATGTTTGGCTGCATTCCAATAGAGTTTGGTTGGCTTAACCATTTTTTTATTAAGTTGGTTAACTACATAACACATGTCTAGTTATGTGTTTATCAAGCACATAGTTGAACCCACAAGCTATCAGTAATGGTAGCCTCTACCATTTCACCTGAAGTAACAACTTCCTTCCTCCAATTCCCTACTAGAGGAGTCTCCATGGGTTTTCTTCTCTCCATGTGAAACTTCTTCTGTATAACGTTGGAATACTTGCCCTGAGAGACAAATAGTTCCCCATCTCCTTGCCAAATTTCCAAACCAAGGAAATAATGCATGAGCCCCATGTCCTTCATCTCATATTCTCTTACCAAATATTCTTTTCAAATTTTTATCAGCTTCTCATCACTTGTCAGAATTAAATCATTGACACATGATACTATAATCAATAATTTACCTTCAACCATAATATGGTTAAGATTTGCATCTACTTCACTTTTTGTGAATCCCAACTTTTTGAAATAATTTTCAATCCTGGTGTACCAAGCATGAGGTGCTTGTTTCAATCCATAGAATGCTTGCTTGAGCTTGCACACATGTGACTCTCTACTGAAGATCTCAAATCCTTTTGGCTGCTCTATGTACACCTCTTCCTAAATCATTCCATTGAGGATTGTTGTTTTTCACATCCATCTGATGTATCGTCCATCCCATTTGCACCGAAATCTATCGAATAGTTATGATTGAATTCTACCTTTCTACTGGAGAAAAGGTCACCTTGTAATCAATTCCCTCCACCTAAGAGAACCCCTTGGCCATAAATTTGGCCTTGTATTTCTTGACACTCCCATATTTTTATTTCTTCACCTTATAGATCCACCTGGATCCTACGACTGCCTTTTCCTCTAGCCTCGGGAAAAAATCCATTGGACTGTTCATGATAATTGATTCATACTCATATATCATGCCATTAACCGATACTGGTTGCTACAATTTTTCCTTGAATGAGGATGGCATAGTCTCTACACTCTAGCTCATAATATCCATGTAGCCAGTGTAACATTATGTGGATCTCCTGTGGCTGTGTTGTGATGTGGGTTCTCCCACATTCTCTTTAGAATTATGCATAAATATTTCATCCTCTTTGGTTCACTTCCTTCCATATCTCTATGTCTTTGCATAAGTGGGTGCTTCCAATCTCTATTCTTCTATTTTTGGCTGCTCCACAACATCCTGAGGTTCTTCCTTTGGAGCTAAGATATTCTCAACTGCATGTAATCAAATATCCCTAACAAGGGAACATTTCATTTCCTTATATTTATCGAACTTTAGATCTCTACAAACCACTATCATCCTATGACATGACAAGTACACATGATAGTTGTGAGGTGTATCTGTGTACCACACAAATATTCCCAACTCTATTGTTGGCTCTAGATTTTTCATTTATCCTTAAAAAATGAAATAAAATGATGAAGAAAAAATCCTGAAGTGTACCACATCTGGTTTCTTACATGAAAATTCTTCCTCTAGTGTACTTATCTCAAGAATTTGATGAGGGCTTATGTTATCCACATATACTTCTATGTTTCATGCTTCATCCCACAAGTGAAACACTAGCCTTTGATCATGCAACATCACTCTGTATGCTCCAATAATACTTCTATTATTTATTTCTACAACACTATTTCGTTGTGGGTTATGAGGTGCTATAAAATCTCGTTGAATTCCTTTTGATCTACATAATTTCTTGAATTCATTCAACACATAATATCCACCGTTGTCGCTCCTCGGAGCCATCACTTTCCTGTCTGTTTCATTATGAAAAAGTGCTTTGAACTCACAAAATTTTAGAAATCTCTCGTATTTATTCTTCATGATTAATACCCAACACTTATGTAAGAAATAATATACAAAAATCACATAATAAATGTGCTTCAACATGTAGGTTGTCGAGAATGATCCACCCACATCTGAGTGAAATATTTCATGTATCGCTGGCACTCAACTGTCCTTATCATGAAATGTGGATCTGGTGTACTTTCCCAATGTACACCCTTTTCATTTATCACACTCCTCAAGTGCAACCTAGCAAGTCCTGTAGAAAAATTTGCATGACACTCCAAGATCCATGGTGCAAATGGCCAAGTTGCCTATGCCATAATTCATCGATGTCTTGACTCTTCTCCTTCTCTAATTTCATGCTCAAAGAAACACGCTCTTCTATATCAACTTTGTAGAGTTTCTTTACTCAAAACTAAATCCGCTTCACTTGTCCCATCATGCTGTGATGAAGGAATTCCTTTCCTTTTGTAAATATGACATGATAGTCACGATCTTCCAACACTGAAAATGAAACTACATTCTTCTTTAAACCAAGAACATACATGAAATATTTTAATCTGAGAGGAGAACCAGGATCCCTCTAAAAATTAACATTACTAATGTCTGCCACACTGTACATTCCATCATATATCATCTCCATGTGAATATGGAGGTCCTTCTCCTCCAAGTTCCTAAAGAATTTTTTGTTGTCGGTCATATGGAATGAGGCTCCACTATCCAGGTACCACACAGAACCCATCATCGTTGTCACTGTGCAAGAAATTAGTGTGAAATCTAACTCAAATTGCGAAGCAGTAACTTCACCTGTTGCTCCTCCTCGGGGGTTCTTTATGACCTTCTTGTGCAGAAACTTCATAGTATAGTGTCCCATCTCATGATGGTGAAAAAATTTAATCTCTGACAAGTCCTTATTCTTTCCCGCCCAACTGGAAATACATTTGGCTTGGGTATTATTCCCTTTTCATTTATTTTCCTTTACAACCAAGGCACAATTATCATCATCATCGTGGTTTTATGAGGTTCCATATGCGGTGTTCCTTCTAATATGTTCCCGCAATAAGTGAGACCAAAATCGCTCCCACTCTAGTAACGTCTCCCTCCAATTTACCGAATCTTAGTAGTTATACCAGATATTAGGAAGCAATAGAAGTTCCAGGATAGCCATATCATAATCGACAATAGTAACACCAACACTTCCAATCTCATCTCAACAATGGGTGAAATTGTTCAAGTATTTTTGTATTGTGCGCCCTTATCCATCTTGATTTTCCTCAACTTGTCATTTTTCCCCAACTTCCGATGGTGAGTTATGTTTTCAAAAGAGAATGTCAAGACTTTCCATATTGCATATGGAGTCTTCTTATTATGAATATTTAAGAAAATATGATCTCAAAATCATTCCAGTAAGACCCTTCTTTATTTTTCTACGCACTTCTTCCACTTCGCTACATTTTGTGCATCAACATGAGCTGGTTTCAGGATTTCCTTCTCAACAAACTCTTTCAATCCATTTTCTTTGAAGACTACTTCCATAGGGTCTCTCTAGGAAATGTAATTTGAGCTACCCTTAACTGCATTCTTGAGCCTCAAACAATAGAACACCATACTGATCCTACTGCTAGCTTTGGGAGATTAGCTCTGTAAAACATGTTCCTCCTGCAAGTAGAAAATCATAATATTATATTCTATTATTATTTTTTCTCTGATACCATGTAGAAATTCCTTGTAGATTCAAACTTGTAATAGTAATTTTCTAAAAAAATATGGAAACAATAAATGATCATGAAATCACAAAGAATTCATGAAAAATAATTCAATCAACACATTACAAAATGATTTCCTGGGGAAATCCTCATCTAAAAACCCCACTATATGTATATTACATTAGTCAGAAAATATGGGAATATTACAATTCTTTTCTCAAGAATGAGAAAACTCTACACTATATTTATCTATCTCACTTCTTCCTAGACAAGCCTAGGCCAATGCTTAACCAATTTTATGCTTTCCTAAGTCCATTTCTGCTTGAGTTGTTTCCTTTGGTAACTATCCCATATTAATTAGGGACATAACTAGGGAAGATTTTAAGGATGGAAATTTATCTTAAAGTTTAGAAACCTTGGTGAATATTATGAGTCCCTAATATGCATAGTTAAAAAATTTTGTGATATTTTTTAGAGATATCCAAATTTATACTGACTATATATAGTCTCTATAATTTTTGGGCTATTTTCAGGATAACATAAATTTGGGCGAATCAATTTTAGAAATAAATTAAAATTGGTGAATCTTTTTTTTGGAAAATCCATGAAAAATTAGCCCACTTGTGAATATTAGCCCCTAAAATTTCCATGAAAATAACCATGCAAAAGTACGAAATCCATCAAGGGACTTTCTATGACTGCATGCTCCACCTATATAATTTGGATGATTATACAACTGATAGTACACTACCCTTAAACTCCAATCTCAATTGGCTAACTCTTAGATCTGACATGCATGAGATATTAATCGATGAATTATCAGTTAACTGATTTATCACTAGATGTAGTTCAAGTTCAAGTTCTACACTTTGACCTCTAAATAGTTCCTCCAATAGTTGGAACTAGATAAAATAAACTTAACTCAGATAAACTGAATTAATTAATTACAACTCAAAATAAACTCAACCAGGGCTCCTATAAAGTAGGATACATTCTACAATACTCAAGTTAGACCCTCAACTTGAATTAAATAAACCAACTAGATCAAGCTAACTTAGTTAACTCGTATAAGATGTCATGTGATGTGGAATTGCAATTTTTTTCTAATTTAGCTACGGGGAAATTTAAATTAGAATATTTATTGGTGCCATTTTCAACACAGCTCTTTCCCTTTGTCAAAAAAAACCTTTCAGTTTCTTCATGTACCTCTGTAAGAAGAACATCCAAAAACAAGAAATGGACCAACTAATTCAACCTCATCTATTATGTGAATTATAAGATAAACTTGAAAGTCCATGAAACTCGTTGGTTGTTCCTTATCAAACTTTAAAAAAATCTCAGTTATCTTTTGACACCACCATGGAATGCTAGCCATGTGAATCTACTTTGATGTTATCTAGCATGCAAATGTAGATAATTTAGATATGGAACATCATAGATCTTGGGGGAAGTCATAGTTCACACACACACATACGAGCAGAGGATAATGAAAGTACACATAAAATAATACATTATACAAAAATTATAATAAACTATCCCATTACATAAAAACAACAAAAAATAATAAAATTAAAATTTTGAGATATGTACTCCTACAAGGTTGCAATAGTCATGCAATTTCAACCCCAAAAAATGGTCATCCACAATGAAGCAACGTTGTAGTGAAGACCCATAAAAAGAAGGCACCCTCACATTAATTATAACTTTCTTACCAAAGAAATATCATCATTCATTAAAATCCATGGGACATCACCTTATTTCAAAGACCAACAATGGCCAACCTCTCCTCTCTTGGCCAATATTTATTTTTTATTTTTTGAAGAAACAAGATCTCTCCTAACATAAAATGTGTCATATTCTTTCGATGATGTGTGCCTCCATAAATAAGGTGAAACATTTTTAAACATATGCATGGGATATAGTAAGTGGCAAATCTTAAGATCCTCCAAATATGGGAGCTCGTAAAAGGTAATTTTCCTTTTCATCCCAATGGGGAATCTCTCAACATAGGTGTTGAATAAATATGGATCATCGAACATAGGATCCCTATTTGAATCTAAAATTTATGTAAACTCATTCTCGTTATCTATCTCATATGATCTAAGCCATCCAATTGGTTTCATTATTGTAGGCCTTTAAGTTCTCTCTAGTTTACCATTGAAAGTGGATGTTTCTCTTTTTTAATGGTGTTGCTATAGTTGTAATACCCTATAGAATTCATACATCCAATTTCGTAGATGTTCAGACCACCTATCGTTCAGAGAAGGTTAACAACATTTAAATCCATGATACCCTTTTATTACAAGACCTATAAAATTATTGGATACAGTGTGAGACGTTAGCAACCATGAATATATGACTAATTGTAACAAATTAAATTAATATGTGAAACAATATTGTTACTAAACAAATGAATAGGAATGTAATTTACCATAGAAACCCCCAAGTCTGTGTAATCATGTACAGTGTAAGCACATATTCCATACAACATAAAACTCCTCTATGTTGCAATGGGTCTTGATACATCGTACACATGTATCCCTTCATATAATTTCTTAAATTCACCTACAAATGGTTGTAAGTAGACATTCATATTCTTCACTTGTCTTCTACCAGGGACTATGAGAGCCAACATAACATGTTCATTTTTCATGGAAAACCATGGGGGGATATTGTTATTGATCACTACCACAGGATAAACAAAATAGTTGGTGTTTTGGATGCAATATGGGTTCATGCCATCCATGGTTATACTAAGCCATAGAATTCATAATTTATCCTTGAATTTTTTAGGCCATGTATCCTCTATATGCTTCATGGCTATTGAATCTGTTGGGATTCACATAACTTCCGAATCACTTCTATGTGAGGCATGTCATCCCTACAAAATAGATAATTATTTTCAATGAAGGAGTCTTTGAATCCTTGGGATTATAGGAATGTGCCTAAATATCTTATGAGGAGGACCATATGATTTACCCAATTTTTTTGAATTACAGTACTGTCATGCCCACATTTTAGACATATGTCCTTGTCTACATATTCTCCTCTATATAGAATAAAATCATTTGGACATGCATAATATGATATTTACTCAACACCCAACATTTTAAACAACTTCTTGGCTCTTTGAATCTAGTCGAAAAGAGATTATCACTCTGAGTAAACTTATCTTTGAATATCCTGCACTTGGTGGGGAATGTAAGTGTACAATTTCAATATTTAACATTCATAAAATCAATTTTTTTTAAATTTGACTGTGTGAAAAAAATTATGGAACTTTATTGATTATGTAATTAAATTACCTCAATATTTCCGAGAAACATGCATTCGACATGCAAAACTTTTCTTTGACATTGTACAACAACATCGTTGTCCCTAGCTAAGTAAAATTTAACTTAGTGCCAGATCCAAAGAGAGGGGTGGTGGAAGCATATTTCAGGATTTTGAATAAGGTATCAGTGATATGAGTGCCATATCCTATCTCATCATTCTCGAATGCATCTAACAAAATTTATTCCATGGTAGTTGTATCATGTAAGTAAAAATCCATAACAACCTCAATTTGATTTCCTCCATGTTGCCTCCATTTCTAAATTTTGATGAATAACTACTTTTTTTGTAGTCATTCCTAGTTAGTGAATTTTTACATAGTGGGAATTGAATAGGTGGTTGATTCAACCATTATTTGTATGCTTCCTCTTCGACCCTTGCTCTTAATGCAACCTTCTCTCAATTTGATGTTGTAGTAGGGTGCATCGAAAGATGGTAGGTGGGTCACTGATCATCACTAGAATCCTAATTTCAAAAAATATTTAACATCTTTAGTACAATATAAATGATATTAGTAAGAACCAAAATGCAATTGGTTTGTTGAAATTCCAGTATATCAAACAATTATTACCATAGTTGATCTAGGATTGGGCCTAGAATATTGCATGTTCCAATTAGTAGGGTGATATGATGCTCCTAATAAGAGCTTCCAATTTTTCTGCATCTAAACTCAATTATGAATCTGGATCATACAAATAATTTTCATAAATTTTTATTTAAATGGACATGGATTAAAAAAATAAATTCAATTACATAATTAAAATATAAATAAAATCTGAACTTACTTGAGATGAAAAGGGAGAGATTTGCGAAGGACTTTGATCAACAACATGGAATGGGATGGAGTTTGAAGAATTTACCATTTGATATTATTGATATTGTGTCCCTGTATTTGAGAAAAATAAGAAATAAAATTTTCTGTGAACATCTAAAACTAAGCTCCAGAATCATACAACCACAATTTCAATTTAAATATAGTTTTCAAGAACAAGGAAACTTTAAGTGGAAAATGTATGCTATGAACTATTATAATTCATGTGGATGTGTCGTAAAGGATAATTTGAAATTAAGATGCTATTTTATGTCAAAATAAAATTCCATATAACATTTAAACCCCATTGGTGCACTAATTATAATAAACCACACCGGTCCATTTAAATAATAGTTGCATCAATGCATTTAAATAATACGTGCATCGGTTTCTCACATTCCAAAAAAATAAAAAATAAGTTATCATATTAGTGCTCTTTTTCACAAAACTGCATCGATATGTTTAAATAAAAAAGAACACTAGTACACATTTGTTTCTTGAAATTAGAAAATACAAACGAATTACACTGGCTCGGTTCTATTTCAAATATATTTCGCATTGTTGCATTAAAAATAATAATCGCACAATTTTGGGATTTCGAAAGAAAAAAGATTAACCATGTCGGTGCATTGAAGAAATATTACACCCCAGAAATGTCGGTACAAATTTTATATAAATGCATCAGTGTGCTTGAGTATCAAACGCACTGATGTGTGGACAACTTGAATTAAAAAACACAAATTTTTTTAATGTCTTCAAATTTAAGAAATGAGGAACCACTGATTTTTATAAACCTACTTTCATAAAGTCTTTTAAATAGTAAAAAATTATTCATCGTTTCATTATTTTACCTAAAATTTTAAGGCAGTGGTTTGGAAAAGAGATATACCAAGAGCACTGTGAAACAAGAACAAAATACTTTTGAGTAGCCTAAATATTCAGAATATCATAAGCTAAAAGGTATGGTCATTCACTCAGAAACATGGATAGTAAGTTTTAACTTTTATTGTTTATTTTACTAATAAAAAAATTACAATATTTGTTAGGGTTTAATTAAAATAGATATCATTTACAAGAGGAGATCAGATCAGAGCTACAATGTATTTTGGATCTGCCAAATGATCAAAAGTTGAAAACTATGGTGATTCACTCAAAACCTTGGATAGGGAAAATTTTAAATTTTATTGTCCAAATATTTTACAATTTATGTTAGATTTAGTCACAATTTACAAAAAATATGAAAAACCCCATATAATAAAAAAAATACGATGGATTTTACTAGTAAAAATTTTAAGATATTTTTTCCGTTTTAAATTTAATAAGAATTTAGAAAAAATAAAATAAAAATTAAATACTTACCTTAAACACTTGCTTCTTCCTCCAAAATTTCACATTAGGGTTTAAATTTCTCTACTACTTCCTAATTAGGGTTTTTTAATTTAGCCATTTTAGATTCAATGGCTTTGTGTATGTACTATAAATACAAAATTTGACATATAAAGTAGGGGAATCATTTATTGAATTAAATCGAAACCTTGTTGACCCTCTCCATTTTTTTAAACAATTATATGTTGCGCAGTGTGCCATATGTAACATAACATATCAGTGCTACTGGAGTAATTCTAATCACCCGTAAGTTATAACACTTTTTCTTGGGTATGTTATTAACATACATTAAATTATTAATAACATTTGAAGCATGTTATAACACTTTTTTAATTTTCATTAATAATATACTTAATAATATTAGATAACATGCTTCAAAAAATATATTAATTCATATATGTTTAATGTTCTATAGGGAGAAACAATGGAGGAAAGGATCAATGTCGTTCTAAGAGGAGAAAAATTATGGAACATGTAAATGACGATGAATTGGTCCTTAGCTCTTCTGGAGTGGTACTGGAGGTTAATGAAAAGGGGGGAATTTTTTATAAAAATATGAGGGATCTAGTGGAACAAATGTGTAGACATACTTTCCAATGCAATGATTCCAATAATGAAAAAATATATCTAAACTACAGGAAGTGTTTCTAGAGAAATGGTCAATGAGACTTGTTATAATTGCAATAGCAAAAACGTAAAACAACAAAACAAAACCAAATTCATGGAGGTAGCTCGGACACTAACAAAAATTTCAACAAAGAATGACGATATATTTGGATATCAATGCAACCTATTGTATTTTTAAAATAATTGTTTGTGCAAATAAAAAAAAAAATTTTAATGTAAACATCGAAATAATGTCCCAATTGAATGACAAGGGGTTACCAATAACAATCCATTTTTTTATAACAAAGAGCCTCTTATTTATATATAATAAAATACATTTTAATTTATTCTATTGTGTTATCCAATGCCACTATGAAATGTTACACTATTGATTAAATATATGGATGAGTAAATATTATAATGAAGAGATGCGAAATTTGATAATATAAAAAATTAAGCCAAACATCATATAATAATGCACTAATCAAGTATTAATTTGTATGAATATTATTATAAGATATATGTTGATTTCTAAATGAATAATGGATTTAAAAAATTAAAATAATTTCAATATCTTATGTTGATGTCTCCAAAAAAGAGAAAATACCATACAAAATCATTGGTGCATCCATAACATAAAAAATCACCGGTCCTTTAATCTAAATCAAAGCACCGCGATGACAGTCACTTTTTAGCATAGCTGGTTCAGAAAACAAAAAGGCTGGAGATTTGATGTCTTGAAGCACTCATATTATTTTTAAGTAATCCCTGATGCATTGTAACTCTTAATGCACTAGTGATTTCATATAAATAACACCCCATTGTTTTACAAAATATTATTTCCATTCCTAGTGCACTATAAAAATTACTAGCACTAGACCCTCTATATAACAAACACATCGATGTGTTTATGTAAACAAGACAATCCGTTGCTGCATGTTTAATAGAAATCACCAGAATTGTAATTATTTTTTGCATGCACCAGATTCGTTCCTTCATCAAAGAATGACCGGGTCTTTTTTTATATAAGCATTGGTGCGGTATGATTTTAAAGGTATGGTGCTCTTTGAATTGAATAAACCGGATTTTTTTTTGTAAGAAACGGGGTGGTATACATTTCAGGGTCTGGATCTCTTTCAATTAAATGCCTTATTGCTTTTAATTATGTATAAAACTCATCGCGTTTCTATAAGTAGCGTGTTGAGTCTTCCTTCTCCATAAAGTGCACGAAAATTAAAAAGTCCGCTAAAACCTCTAACCGCCCAGGTTTTTTAGTTGTGATAAATTTTCATTATAATCTTCGCTAAAATATCTCTCCAACAAACGAATGTTTTAGTGGATGTATTTTTTATTATTTTCAATTTCATAACACTAAAAATCTCTGTTATAATCTTTGCATTAAGGTCTTTTCCTTCTAGTGTATGGTCATAACTCTTTTTTTTTTTTATGCCGATGATATTGTTCCTTTGGTTAGAAGCCATTACATCAATCTTGGAAATCAATTCTTAATCCTCCAATATTTATCCTCTAATAGTGGTATGAATATTAACAGACCCAAAACTAAAGTTGTGATAATTAAATCTAGAACGATCACCTACAATACTATCATATATGACAACTCCTTGGAGGAATTTACTTCATACAATTTTTTTGGAAAAAACATCCATCATAATCTCACTTGGAATTTTAGCATTGATAAAAGGATAACGGGAGGTTAGCAATGTTAGTATGAGTTTGAAAAAAAGTGTAAGTCAGAAAATCCTTGGATATGGGAATGGGATAAAAAAATCTCCTCTTTGAGAATATCGTCACTCTATTATTTTATATTGATGTGAGTTTAGGTTATGCAGTATATCTAGGGAGTCGCGGTGAAATATTGAATAGATCCAAAAGAAATTTATAACCTACAACCTCAAGATTAAGGAAACAATCCCTACCCTAACCTTCTGATTGAGGCAATATTTTACCCCATTAAAATCATGGATATGAATATGTATATTTTGTATAATAAGTTATACAACATAGATGTCAATAGGTTTCCTAAAATTGCTTCCACCTCTAACTAGAACCCCCACCTTTGGCTCAAGTAAGGGTGGCATAAGGATGCCTAGTCTTGGCTAGACCATTGAGGAATAAATGAGAGGATGATCTTGCAAAATCTAAATAGTATTAAAAATATTATTACTTCCAAATTGAAGGATAAATTTACGGGCAATCAAGATCTAGAGAGAAAATGAAAATACAATATTATAAGGTGGTGATTAACCCTAATGTCAAAAACCAAAGTTATATTTCTATAATGACTAGTGTCAAGAAGGAAATGAACATTTATAAGATAAGAACTAATTCTCATGAGATTCATATTGAAATTTATAGTTGGTTAATTCTGAAAACCTCTTGGAATAAAGGGTTTTTCACATTTGCAATCCTAACAGGGCTGAAGATAAAAAACAAAAAATTTCCATATTATAGTAACACTCAAAATAATTTTCAAAATATTTGTCACTTTACCAACCTTATTAAAATTTTAAGTTAACAAAACTATGGTGATGTTGGAATGTTTCTCTTACTTCCTTTTGAGCGTAGAAATAAAATTTTAAATAAATTTGATTAATCTCTCACTTTTTTAAGGTATGTAGGCCATACAAGTCTTAATGTTTTTTTTTAATAGAGAAATTGACAACTAGGCTAGGCTCGTACTTGTGTGATGGGGTCAATTCTGGTCTCTACCACTATAACCTCTAAGGGAACCCATAAGCACCCCCATGGATGACACACACAATATATTGGAGGGGATTTGAACCTCAAACCTACAACTTCACAAAGGTGTCATATCATTATGATTACCAAGTAAGTTTCCCCCTAGGAGGATAGTGGATGTTGATAATCATCATCATCATATATTTAAATTAAAATAATTATATAAAAAATCAATTTTTGAAAAAACATTTTATACAATTATTTTTATTATTATTATTATTATTATTTTGGAGTAAAATTTTGTATTTCCTTTTAAACAAGAAATTACATGAAAGTATTGAAAATTATAAATTGGTGAATCACTAGGAAAACCCAATCATATATAAAAATTATCCCTCCTTATAGAGGCAGAAGACATCAAGGTGTGAATAAGCTTAAAATTTATGGTACATAGGCTAAAATACTGGCCTTTTTAGCCATGGAAATAAATTAAAAAAACAAGAGAAGTTGAAACTAGGGACATAGTAGGAGACTATATAAAGGGGCCTAAATGAGTAGTTGTGACCTAAATGTGGTCCTTGTTTTTTCCTGGTATGTCTCCAAATAGGGGAGGGATGCGAAGGTGTTGCTCAATGAACTTCAGTCATGGATATAGGTCCTTCATGTGTTAGTGCAAGTGCTCCATGGAGTGGATAATATTTTCTCTATGGTCATAAATTTCCAAGAGATCCTTGCCTATGATAAATTTCAGATGCCAACAAAAATCCACTATGTACATGTATTGGTTAAAGCACCCGCATGTATGCTAAAGGTCTGACACCCAATCCAAAAGCTCAGCTAGAACCTTGTATCTTAGAGGTGGCGCCTTGGGAGGTCCCATATCTCTTGGCACGTGTGAGATCATATTGAATAGGGAATGGATTAATATCTCTTCACTAAGCAATTTTTTCCTCCAATTGGTGATGAGTTCATATACTACCTCAGGTGGATTTTTCATGGTAATGTGATTCTCCCTTATAGACATGGGTGCATTGATGAGGCATGATGGGAGAAAAATAAAGGGAATAGGCAAAAGAACTGAAGTATGGATGTTAGGTGGCAAAAGAAATTCTCATGCATGTGAGAGTTAGGTGAGTATGAAAGCACCACGAATGCAACCCATATATAAGATTGAGTTTAATTACTAACATGGGAGAGGGGAGAGGATCCTATGAGGAAAAGTGCATAGTGGGGGCATGCTGATAGAGAAGGAGAGCCACGAGGGGGGGGGGAGAGAGAGGAAATGCACATAGAATCGACCAAAGAAACAACATTGGCTGATCACAACAATTGACAATCCTTAAAATAAGACTATTAATAGAAAAAAAGAAGGAACCAAAAGGGAAGAGGTATGACCATTTGTAAGAGAAATTCTCCTTGATAGGTGAAAATATATTCCACGACAATGGTATTATTTTTCCAATGTCCGGATATATCATATCCATTCACACAATGATTTCTAAGCTAAAAAAAATGGTAGTACCTGACGAGCCTACAAGGAAAGAGTGATAACTTTATGGAGAAAATATATTGAGTGAACTGATAAAAAAATTCTTATGCATTATTTCTCAAATGATAAATGGGAGAACCTCCCTTTTTGGAGTGAACTGAAGCGTATTGATTCTCACCTAGCCAACTCTCATGATTTACAAGGAGATGAACAAGTAGAGCATCCCAGTACTTATTTACAAATGTCGTTGTCTAGTAATTCCCATGGAACATAATTCTCTTGTAGAAAATTCATTTAGATTCAAATGATCTTGTAATATGATAAAAATAAAAAATACTTGAATATATTCTACAAATTGCAGAAACCAATTACAATCGAACAATCACATGAACAAGAAAGAGAAATAATTTCAATCTCACATCTCAAGGATGTGTCTGGGGAAACCTTGGCTAAAAAACCCACTATATATATATTGCATTAAGTCAATAATATGAAACAATACAATGTTTCTCTCAGACTTCAGATCTCTATGCACTATCTCCAAGTGTCTCATTCTGATCTAAGAAAAATTGGTCCAATACTTAACCAATTCCTTGCACGTTCCCGACCAGCCTTGCTCACGCATTCCTGGGGAAATTGAGCCTATATTAATTATGAAATTCCAACTAATTGATTGTGCAATACATCCAAGGCATCATCATGACATGTAAAATTTTCTAATTATACAACTAATAGTCTACTTCCCCTTAACACCAATCTCAACTAGGTCACTCTTAAGACTGACATGAAATAAAAATTTAGAGAAAATTATCATTTATCTGACTAATCATTTCATGTGAATTAAATCATATTTAATTCATTGGACCTCTCACTATATCATCCATGAGTTATTACTATTTAAAATTATTTTACTTCAAACAATTAAGTTTAACAATTACAACTCAAAATAAACTACAACTAGACCCTCTAAAACTTAGAATGAACTCTATATGCTTCTAGTTTGACCCCCAACTTGAATTTACTGAGCTAACTAATTCTTCCCAACTCAATTAACTCGTAAAATCTGTAATGTGACATGGAATTATAATTTAATTCCAATTTAATGAAGAGAAAATTAAATTAGAAGCCCTTTTGATGTGATTTTCAATATTTATTGTTGGCATTTTCAACACTCCCTCTCAAAAATAAAGGAATTAAACTCTATCTCAATCTAGTACCTTTGGAATATTCTCCATGCAACACTTATCTTTAGTGTTGCTGCTACTGAAACTTCTAAAACTGAAAATAATCCAAACCGAATCAATTGTTACTAGTATGATGCATCTGTCAGCAGAGTCTCTGAGTCCTACTAGCTACTACACTGGATACTGGAAACTCTACGTTGTTGTTGACTCTACACTATTTCATATGCAATGATTCCAAATATGCTCAGTGCTCCCCAATATCTAACTTCTAATAGTCTCTGCATCTGTCGCTTTTTCATATGACTGTATCGGTGTCACTAATCCATCCTGTTGTTGTGTACTATGGGCTCTCATAGCAAGGTAATGATCTGGGAGAAAAAAATCTCAATACACCCTCCCAAAATTTATACTTGCTTAGGACTATCGCTTCACCTCTCCAAACCTCTCACCTAGAGTATGGTTGCATGTGCTCCCTCTACCAACATCACTCAAAATTCCCCCCTACTAGAGGTCTCTGCTTGACCAGATTCCTCCACTCAGTCTCCTCTCTGCTCCAATTATGATTGCTCCACAACTTGTTGAGGCTTCCTTTTGAGGCTGCATCTTGAGATGTAATTAATGCTCCCTCTCAGCCACCAAGTTTCTAACCTTTTATTTTCTCCTCAAGGATTTGCATGCATCTTCAACCTCAAAAGCATACAAGTTCTTGACTCACACACCAATTTTTTTCACATGTCCCGTGGAAACGCATCTAAGGAAAACCTTTCCTTTCCTAAATATGACATCATAGCTACAGTCTTCCAATACCGTGACGAAAAGAACATTCTTCTTCCATTCTAAAATAAACAATACATATTTGATTTTGATAAGGGAGTCAGACTCAATATGAAAATTAATTGTATCAATGTTGGTCACACTATACCTCCCAACATCTCCAAACTCTATGTTCCACTTGAGTTCCTTCTCCTCCAAGTCATTGATGATATATCTATTCCTCATCATATGGAATGAGGCACCGTTGTCGAGATACCACATGCATCCCATTACAGTGCCTTCCATTCATGCAATCATATTGAAATCAAGTTCGAACTATGAAGCTAGAGCTTCACCTGCTACTACTACTGCATGCTCCTTCTTTCTTGCCTTCTGTGGAAATTTCATAGCATAGTGCCTGAACTCGTGACAGCGAAAACACTTGATTTTTGACAAGTATTTATTCTTTCCCTCTTTTCCTTGTTAATTATTTCCATTTTATTTCTTTCCTTTTCCAACTAATGAAAAATATTGTTCTGAGTCTTTCCAATATGTGTCGTCTTTGGTATTCCACCTTATCTCTTCTTGTACCAAGTAGGACCACAATATGTCCCACTTTGGTAACTTCTCCCTCTCATTTACCAAATCCTAGTATCTCTACTAGCTCTTGGGAAGGCCTACAAGTGATAGGATCACCAAATCAGCCTGGGAATATATCACACCAACACTTCCAAGCTCATCTCGACATTGAGTGAACTTCACCAAATATTTTGATATTGTGTTGCCCTCCTCCATCTTGATTTTTCTGAGCTTTTCCTTTAGCGCCAACATCCTGTGTTTTCTTCTATTCTAAAATATATTCATTAAGACCTTCCTCATAGCATATGGAGTTACCTTTCCATGGAGGTTTGAGACAATATGATCTGAAACTTCTTCTAACATAATCCTTCTCGCCTTTGCTAAATTATTCTTCCATGCTTCAATATTTTGAGCATCTGTTGCTGAAGGCTTGGGAATCTCATTGTCTATGAATTTCTTTAGTTCATTGTCCTCCAACACTGCCTCCATCATATTCTTCCAATATATGTAATTTGAACTACCCTCAAGATAATATTTGAGTTTCAATCTACATAAAGACATCATGGTTTGTTGTTGGTCCTGAAGAATAAATATGAAAATTCGATTCATTTTTTCAAAATAAGCTCCTATTATTCTCTTCTATAGTGATTCCTGCTATAATACCACATAGAAAATATACATCGTTTCAATTGATCACGTAATAGGCTAAAACAAAATACTTGAATCTATTTTACAAATTCCGAAAACCAATTAAATTTGCACAATCACATGAACAAAAAAGAGAAATAATTTAAATCTCACAACACAAATATGCATTTGGGGAAATTCCTACCTAAAAACCCCACTTTTTTATATTTCATTAATTCAATAATATGAAACAATATAATGCTTCTCTTTGGCTTGATAGCTCTGTGCACTATCTCTAAGTGTGTCACTCTAATCTAAGCTAAATTGATCCAATACTTACACAATTCCTTGCTCACGTCTAACCAACCTTTCTCATGTATTCCTGAGGTAAGTGAGCCCCTATTAATTAGGGTATTCCAAATAATTTATTTCGCAATACATCCAAAGCATATTGATGATGTCATGTATGACCTGTAACATTTTCTAATTATACAATTGATGGCCAAATTTATGTAAACTCCAATCTCAACTGGGTCACTCTTAGGACTTACATGAAAAACTATTTATAGTGAATTATAAGTTATATGTTTTATCACTACATGTGAATTAAATCATATTTAACTCACTTGACCTCTCACTAGCTCATCCATCAACTGGAACTAGTTAAACTGATTTTAACTCAAACAATTAAGTTAAACAATTACAGCTCAAAATAAACTACAATTGGACCCGCTAAAACTTAGAGTGAACTCTATAGGCCTATAGTTTGACCCCAAAATCAAATTTACTAATATAAATAAGTATTCCCAACACATTTGACATGTACAAGCTTTCATATGATGTGGAATTACAATTTACTTCTAACTGAATCAAGGGAAAATTAAATTAGAAGCTCTTTTGATGCAATTTTCAATATTTCTTGTTTCCATTTTCAACATCTCTCACAACTCGTGTTATTAAAATTATAGAGTTCAAGAACCAATATTGAAGTTGACATGCTTGGAATTTGCAGAGAGTGATGCTTCGCACATGAGAAAATCTAACATATGGACTAGAGAATTAGGTTCTAATCGAGGAAGATGTGACTCGTGAGGCTTGCATAGGTGATTAATGAAAAGTCTGTTTTCAAAGTGGCGTCGCCTCTTACCAAAAAAACCCTTTCATCCACTATATGGTCATTCTGCCATGTCCTTTGATTGCATAGGCAAGTGAGACAGTTGGAACAACTAACCCTTTTCCTCGAATAACACTCCATCTAAGATATTTATGTTAAATAATTATAAAAATAAAAATAATATATAATTATAAATAATTATAAAAATAAAAAGCATAACAATATGAGTTAACATTATAAAATAAGGGTCATCCACAAATGGTAGCACAATTGGAAAAAATCATGATCGAAATTTAAATCCCCTCGAGACATGTCTCACCATTCTAACCTACAAAAAAATCATTATAAAATAAGAAACTTTTGGAATTATTATTCTTTTAGTATTTCAAATTTTGTAATTTTACTTTACGTTATAGTTTTTTTATAAAAATATATTATATTTACGCGAATAGGTGTTTACCTTATGGGGTCGAGATGAGAGGACACTATTTACCCCTTCCAATAGGATCCTTCCAATTTCTTCCTCCTTTGTCTAATGAAAAGCTCACACATGTCCACTCATATATTTTCGCCTCAACTATCATTGGTAGTCTTTTATCCCATTCATTTCTCATTACATGTTTAGCCTATTCATCTTGAAACAAACATATTGCCTTCTCTATATCCACCATGCCATATTCATAGCTCGTTCTTAGTATCTCCTGTGACATATTCACATTCAATATTCCTTCATAACTCATTCATTGTATCTCCCACAACATATTCACATCCAATATTTCATCTGGATGCATGTTTGCGCATTGAATATCCATGGAGCCATGCCTTTAATTCAATTTTTCCATTTAATTTTTCCTCTTCAATTCTCCATTTACTTTTTCCTACCTTGTGTTAGTTGTTGGGTTGGATTCACATGCCCTTCATTCAATTTCGCCATTTATTTGTCGTTGGGTTATCTTCGATGCATTGGGTGGAGTTATAGGTGGTTAGCTCAACTTCTAGCACTAATATATATTTCATAGGGGTGCTTTCATTAGAGGAAATTCTAACCTAAAAGTGGCCTCCTAAGGAAAAGTAATAAAATAATAGTTGAAATAATAAAATATGAGTTATGAATTTTGGAGGGAAAAAAATAAAACTACTTTTTTTACTTGTATTTTGTCTTATATCCTTATTTATTTACCCAAATTTCAAGTGTATACACTCATTAGATGTGGAATTAAATTTCGCATCCAACAAGTACCCATCATGCATAATTTTGAGAATAACCACATTGATTAAAATTGAAGATATGTTAAAAAAGTGTGTTCAAGACGTTTTTTTAATGTATCTTAAATTTTTATCAATGTGTGTGTTCTAAAATTTATGCATAATGGGTATTCGTTAGATGTGGAATTTAATTCCCCATCCAATGAGTGTCTACACTTGAATTTTGGGTAAGCCTAGAAGGAGATAAGCTAAAAATAGAAGTAAACAAAGTTGTTTTTCGTCTTTTCCCTTCAAAATATTTACATGTACCTCCATTTAAATTTAAAGGATTTTCATTGGTTTACATATTATGACATGGAAAATACGTGAAAATTTCATGGGAATTTTTAGGCTAAAATTTATTCTAATGTTTTCAGCAAATAGGAATATTCCAGAACATCCAGGCAATGACATTTCAAGGACTTTCTTTATGTGCTCTCGGGATACAATAGGTTGGAAGTATGTGCCTAAACATAGAGCACATATTATTTTGTGTATTTTTACTGTAACTTACTGGAAATCCCTTGTATTGGACATGTGCTCAAAGATAAATATATGATTTTGTATGTTAAACCAACATAACCAGTGCAACATAGAAAACAAATGAAATTGTATCATCTTATCTTAGTTGATTTGAGATTTTTTTTTGAAAATTGTATGTTATATAGATACATTGTTCTTCCCTATACACTATAGATATAACATGAAGCCCTAATTAATCAATCAAACACAATATTATGTTAGGAAAACTATGTAGCTATCTATTGTAGAAAACATGAAATTAGAATTAGTTAAGTAACCACCATACTAAAGAAGAAGATTGTCCATGTAATCCACTCTCAATTTTGTTTACTTACCAAAATTATGTTGTTATTACCAGATTTTCTCCACATCCTACAACTTTCAGTGAGATGATAAAACTAAAACAAGAACCTCTTTCACCATGTTCTTCAGTAAATAGTGATATTTTCTATAATGCTAAACCGAAAGAGAAAATAAATTAGTAATTGTAGCTAAAGCCCATATTGGAGAAAAACATTTTACCAACTTATGAATATGGTTTAGACAAATATATTCCACCCAATTCCCCACAAAAAATCTTTGAAACATTTATAAACCATAAAATCCCACTAATCTCTATGCCTTCCAAATGAAAATCGATGCCCTTCCAAGAAAATAAAATGAAAACTCATAATAAATCCCCTCGACTAGGGAACCACATTCACTCAATGAGGAACATAATCCACATGGATATTCAATGGATATATTTCAAATTTCTGAAAGTGATCTGGACTGATGTACAAACATAATAAAATACATAAATACAAATAAACACATATATGCAGTAGAAATAAAACTTCATTTCATTAATATCGCATAGCTAAAATATGTTTACAAACAGAATGGTAATAAACTAGCTATGGCACTGGTATCTTATCTCTAAGAAGATATGTGGCAGCTACAGGCCTATGAAATATGTTACAATGATGCTCAAATGCCTATTTATTATTGAGAAACAATGGAAAACCCTAAACATCCAAAATTCCTAACCCTAGGAGATGAAACAAAAAACCATGGGCCTCGTTGGGGCAAATTGGTATATCAATCTCTCGGGGTCATAAATTTGGAATATGATCTTCATTTTATGCACATGACACCTATTTAGAAATATCTATCCAAGGAATATAAATTTTGGTAGTTAATGTTGAGTAAAAGAATCACATTCGTCGAAAGGTGATTGTCCAAAAAAATGTTGTTTAGGGCCTGCTCCTGAATTTCAGGACTCCAAAACTGCAAAAAAAAAGTAAATTGTGCTTTACTTAGGAAAACTAAAAAACTAAAAGAAAAAATGGTAGGGTGAAAGTGGAATAGGTGGGTGGCCACCAATATCTTCCTGGATCATTCCTCCCCCCTTAGGAAGCAATGATCCCCACTGCTTTCAGTTCCTCCATGAGATGAGGAAGCGTTTGTAGAAATTGGTCCCTGATGAGCCACTTGCCCTGGTAAAGGGAATTATGAGAATTTTGAGGTCTAAAATGGGCCTCCTAAGGAAATTATAAAATAGCAGTGGAAAAAATAAAATAATATTAGATTACATCATCAAATTTTAGAAGGAAAAAATAAAAAAACTACTTTTTCAAATCGTATTTTCAACTTATCTCCTTACGAGTTTACTCAAATTTCAAGCACGAATACTCATTGGATGAAAAATTTGATTCCTCATCCAAAAAATACCCATGTTGCATAATTTTGATGGACCATGCTACATGAAAAATATGAAATACATTAAAAATGTGATTGCAATCACGTTTTTTCATGTATTTCTCATTTTTTGTGTAATAAGGTCCATCGAAAGTATGCAACATGGGTACTCCTTCGATAAGGAATTAAATTTTTAATCCAACAAGCACTCTCACTCAAAATTTTTGTAAATCCTCAAGGACATAAGTTGAAAATACAAGTTAAAAAAAATGTTTTATTATTTTGTTTTATTTTATTTTTTTACTTTTTACCCCAAAAATGGTGAATCGTCCCCGATGGTTGAAATCATCATCTTGAATCCTATTAGTCCTTATAAATTTTATTTTGGTTGTACAATTTTCTAAGGAGGCCCATTTTATACCTCAGAAGTTCACTAATGGTTGGCCTGCTTTGACAACTCGATATAGCTAGATCCTTCGCTAACAGGTGTTCTTGATCTGTGTGTCCATGATCCGATCAGTTGTGGCTTGTTCCACATAGTATGGGTTTAACTCTATTTGTGTGAGTTGTTCTTCCATGTCGGATGTGTCCAGTAGAGGTGGAAATTAAAGTCTAATGTGGTCTACATTGAACACTGGGTGAAAACCAATGAATGGTGGAATACTAAGCTCAAAGGCATTATTTCCTACAACCTTGGTGATGGTATAAGGCCCATATCAGAGAGGGGGAAGCTTGTGGTGGGGTCCATAAAGGTGTTCCTTCTGAAAATGTAGCCACACCTTATCACCCACTTGGAATTTTTGTGGCACATGATTTTGATCATGTCGTCTCTTATACTTAGCATTGGCTCTATCCAATATGTCATGATATGTTAGCGGATGTTCTGAATGAGCTCAATGATTTTTTTTTCCTTTTCAGTTTCAGATTGGAAATGAGCTGAATCATCCTGAGTAGCCGCAAATGGCATGGCTACATCAATGGGAGATAATGGCTAGAATCCCAAGCTCACTTGAAAGGGGTTGTAGCTAGTTGAGCTGTGGACAGCCCAGTTATAGATGTGATGTACATATGGGAGGATCACATCCCATGTCTGTCGATAATTTGAGTTATACATGCATATAATGTGTATAATCATCCCCTTGAGGACCTCTATATGACCATGAGTTTGGGGATGGACAATTGTGGAATTGGTGAGCTTGGTGTCCAGCATTGACTAGAGGTTGGACCAAAATGTACTGAGGAATCTACTCTCCTGATCTAAGATAATAGAATGTGCGATCCCAAAGTGTACCCACACTCATTCAAAGAAGAGTTTACTAGTGGCTTCTATTGTGATATTCTTCTTGCAGGCCTCCATAATGGCCATCTTTGACAATCTGTCGACAACCACAAAAACACAGTTGTTTCCATGCTTATTAGAAGGAAGGGCTTACATGTAATCCATCAAGATGGATTCCCAAGGCCGAAAAGTGGTAGGTAGGAGAGTATAGAGGCCTTGCTTCTTGATGGTATGTTTGGAAATGGCACAAGAAATGCATGATCTGATGTACTTCCCGAGATCCTATCAAAGGTTCAGCCAATAGAAATAATTATGTAGTACTGCCACTATTTTATTAACCCCAAAATGCCTAGGGACTTGACTGTAGTGCACTTACCAAATAAGCTTGGAACACTCGCTTGAAGGAACACAAAGGTGTCCTAAGTGATATAACAGTGCATTTTGGAGGTGAAAGCTTTGAACTTGCTTACCCTCTAAGAGCGTCTTGTATGTGTGGCCAAATTATGGATCACTCTTTTAGAGAAGCGGCCAATCAGAAGTCGCATGCTCACAAGAGCTAAGCACAGTGGTTAGTGCCACTATGAGTGCTCGGTTGAGCAAGTATGGGACATTGTTGGTGTTTCCCTTTGTGTACTTGATGTTCAAATGAAACTGTTTCAGATATGTGGACCAGTTATGATGGTGATCGTTTAGAAACGTCCCTTGTGTCTGTATGCACTATAGGGGTCAGTGGTCTGTGTGGATAATTGTTTCCTTCCCTAAAATGTAATTCTTATATTGTTGGAAAGCCTACACAATGGAATACATATATTTCTCATAAGTGGTATAATTCTGGACTATGTCAAAGAATGTCCCACTGTGCTTTGCCACAGGATGCCCCTGTTGAGTAAGAACTACTCCAATAGCATAGTCAGAGGCATTTTTCTCGATCTTAAATAGTTGTTGCAAGTATGGTAATGTGAGCACTGGGGAAGAGCAGAGGCGATGTTTCAAATCTACGAAGGATTTCTATTGATATTCAGACCAAAATAATTTTGATTTCTCTCCTCCCTTGGAGACTTGACTCAAGGGCCAAGTGATATGAGATAATCCCAACATAAACTTGTGGTGGATATTAGCAATACCTAGAAAGTTGTGGAGATATGTTAGAGTGGTTAGGGCTGGCCAATCCCAAATAACATGGATATTTGTTGGATCCACATGCAACCCCCTCTCATCAATAATGTATCCCAGATACCGAACCTCGGTCATGCAAAAAGTGAACTTCTCCAAATTGGCACACAACTTGAGTTGCAACAGTTTTTGGAGGACCTGTTAGATGTGGTGGAGGTGCTCCTACCAAGTCTGGTTCGAAATCAGGATGTCATCTAAACACACTACTACAAATGAGTTAGTGAATGGCTGGAAGATGTCATCTTTCAACCTCATGAAGGTTTCAGGAACATCCATCAACCTGAAAGGAATGACCAACCATTCAAAAAGGCCCTCCTTGGCTTTGAAGGTAGTCTTCCATTCATCAGAGGGTTCAATTGGCACCTATATATACTCAGACTTCAAGTCGATCTTGCTGACCTATTTTTCCCCCTTGATTTGTTCCATAAGCTCATCAATCAATGGGATCAGGTAACTATTTTTTATAGTGATATTTTTCAATGGTAGATAGTCAATACAGAGTCTCCAAGTCCCATCCTTCATCTGCACCAGCACGATCGGCCTCCCACAGGGTGATGAACTCAGCCAAATGTGACCTTTCTATAGAAGCTCCTGAATCTACCTCTTGATTTTGTCATTTGCCATAATAGAGCATCGATAGATTGGTCCATTGGGAAATGGTGCACCTAGGTTCATATCAATGGGGTACTTTACCTAATAGTGCAAAGGCACCACGGAGGGTGAGGTGAATATTTCCCCGTACTCCTCCACAACCTTTTCCATTTGTTGTTGTCATGTGGAGGAGCCCTGTATGGAGGTCATGGCCAGAATATTCTTCCTGCCCTAATGGTAGATCATCAAGAAACCAAATTTCCTAGTTTTTGGAATGAACTTACTACATTGTTTTGCAATAACTAAATAGATGGCGATAGGGGGTGTTACCTCTGGTAGCCTGTACAACTTATTTCCCAAAGTAACCATAACTATAATAGGCTAGGACTCATACAAATCATGTCGCTTCCACAAGTATGGTTGGCCTAATAATACATCCAAAACATCAAATTGATTAGAGATGTCACATAATAAATCATCCATGAAGGGCTTGATGTTTTAGGGAAGGCAGCACTGCTGGTTGAGGCAAATATCCCGTCGTTGGTGAATCTACCTGATGGTGTATGACTATGGGTGTGTTGGGTTTGGAAAGCCCAACCACTTCATGAACTCTGCTAAAATGAGGTTATTTTGTCTCCCATTGTCGACAGTGAACTGCAATGGGGAAACCCTTACCCGCATACGGGATTGGAAGAGGCACTCCCTCTCCTCTAGATCTTCTTGTTTCTCCTTCTATATCTTTGTGGTGGCAACAGTGGAATTATGCTCCACATCGATAATATGCTTCCCTTTTTAATTCCCCTTCTTAGTCTCTAATTTAGAGTCAGAGCATGCATCTGATTCAGAAGCCTTAAGCTTGGCCACCAATGACTGCTTGGCTTGGCACTCATTTTTGTTGTGAGTGGATCTCTAATGGAACTCACACCACTTTCCCTTCTCATTCTTTGGCTTAGTGGTGTTTTTATTTTCTTGCGTCTTTGGCATGTTATCTTGAGCTGTCCCACCTTAGATTTGTTCATTTTTTTCCAGTTTTGAGGTGCCTTTCCCTTACTTCTAATTCACAGATCCAAAGTCTCACTTCTTCTGTTTAAACTTCTACTCAATCTTGGTAGCATACTAGTATGCTGCACGAAATGAGGGGATGTCGAGTAACTCCATTTCCTCCTGAATGTATTTGTGAATACAACTTTAGTACCTCATCACAAAATTTTTCTCCAAATTTTGATACCCAATTTTGTGCGTAGGATATGGAACAAGTTCGTTAGCTCATGCACTTCTTGATCCCTTTGATGCCGCAGTGTAGTCCATTGTATGTACTTGTCCTCATATCTCCCCACAGGATAATATTGTTCCTTGACGACATATTGGAAAGAACCCCAAGTGGGTGCAGCTGAAAACAAAGAGGTTTCCCTCTCATCCTTTTTCTCACAGTAGGTTTCCCACTAGTCCTTGACATGGGGGGTGACTTTGATGAGTGAAAAAGTAATATTTTCCTGGTTGGAGAAGTAATGAAACAAGAAATACCCTTCTAATAGATTCAACCATATATATATTAATTCTGCATTGATTAGGCCCTCAAATATGGGAATTTCAAAGTTTACTTGTACCTTAAAAGGAGTTGTGCCTCTACAGTGGCTGTTGGATGCAAATGCACCACTGTTGGGCACTCATTGAAGGATCTGGGGAATGTTATCCATCATCTCATTCCTTTTATTCTTGAGGGTCTCCTTGAGCAATATTTTTATAGGATCTCCTACTCCCTCATCTTATTTTTTGTCCCCCATGGCCGGTCGTTAGGGTTTGCGAGGCTGATCTTGCAAAGGATGAACACGATTGAGCCCTAACTCCTTAAACCCCAACCTTGTTCGAGATATGCAAAGAAGGATCGAGAAACAGTAGACCGCTCTAATATCATTGATTTGGAATTATGTATGAATGAAATAAAATATATAAATACACATAAATGCAAAGATGAAACAGAAATAGGACTTAATTTCATTAATATCATATAACTAAAATATGCGTACAGATAGAATGTTGATAAACTAGCTATTTCACTAGTATCTTACCTCTAAGAAGAGATGTGGCAGATACAGGCATATGAACTATGTTATAATGAGGATTGAAGGCCTATTTATTATTGAGAAACTATGGAAACCCATAAACATCCAACAAAATAACCCTAGATGAAACGCCAAACTATGGGTCCCGTTGGGTTAAATTGCTACATCAATTTCCCAGGGTCGTAACTTTGGCATACGTTCTTCGTTTGATGCGCATGACACATCATTATAAAGATTTATCTGAGGACTAAAAATATTGATAGAAAATTTCAATTATTTTTTAAGACTCTCATTCTCGAGAATTGATTTCCAAAATAATGTCGTTTAGAACCTCAAAATGGCTCCGAAAGTTCATGACTCGAAAAACGGCCAGAAATAGTAAATTGTGCTACAATTACGGAAACTAAAAAACTAAAAGAAACAATGGTGTGTTTCGAAGTGGAATAGGTGGGTGGCCACCAATATCTACCCAGATTAGAAAGAATGAAAGGATAATTTCCTCCTTTTCCCTTACCACGCTAGACAATCCTCTTTGAGAAAAACATTTTATAGGGACATCAAGTTTCCTCTGGTTAAGATGTAATTATAAATGAAGAAGCTTCAAGACCACTCAATATTGTTCGAGAGGAATTGAAGGAACCTTGCACATGGATCCTTTGAAACTTCTTGCATCAATAGTTTCAACAAAAATGATCTAATAACTTAATAGTACCATGTATATATTTGATGGTCGTCTTCCATCCCTGACATGCATGTGCTTCGTTCTACTTGGCCCCTCTACCAAACACCAAGTTTGTCAATTATATGTTATGTGCTATGATTTTTTTTTTAATTTATATGTTTTTTTCTATGAAATATAGTTTTATATATTTTTTATTTTTGTCTCCTTTCAATATGCAAATAGTTGGTCACATTTCTACATATTACTCGCCCTTTCTAATGCCAAGTGTGTATGGTACGATAGATGTTTGAATTGCAACGGGAATTTAAAAACATATGAGTAAAGGATATAGTAATACATTAGAGATAAAAATATTCTTGGGACCTTTGATAGTTATTTTCCTCATATTCAATGTTTATGGATGCATTTTTCAACCTTCTATGTTTTTCCAATGGTTTATCAGCAAGAGAAAACTTTGTATTCTTATGAATTCAATTATACATTCAATATGTGACTCTAATATAATGTACAAACGACAATGAATGTCTCTAGAATGTCTTCATTTATCATTGTACAACTCTTTTGGTTGTCTTCCTTATGTTTGAAACTTGATTGCTTAATGAATGAATGGATTGAAATACAATAGAATCAAATATCTTCCCATTAGTTACCATTCACGCATGTTGCATTTTGTAATTGTGAGGTGGAAATTTCGACAATTTTTTGCCTTAAAACAGGTATTTAGATCCATGTGAATTAAAGTAAATATAAAACCATTAGTGATTACAAAATGGTTGGGAGCTTTCATACTTATTTGTATTATGTGCATAGTTTGTGCCTCACTTTTTCAACATACTACATTTTTCTAAGGGTTTAACTGCAATGAAATATGTTTTTTCTTCTCCCTTCAACTATACACATCCAAGTTTTGATTCTAATTTATTGTAGCTCGTGCAAGTAATCTCTCGAAAATGTGTTCATTTATCATCGCACTATTTTTGTCCTTGTCTTACTTATGCTTTAAACCTAGTAGCTTGGTGAGTCAAAGGTCAGAAACACTGTGGAACTCATAACATTTGGATATGTTCTAAGAAAAGTTTTGGTATGTTTCGATTTCTTCCTTCACGAGTTCATTTTTTGTGGTTTTATTTAATGTGGAATTGCAAATTTAACATTCATGATTGTAATTATATAATTCATGTTTCAATTTTTACTCTACTACAAAGTATCTTTATATAGCAATGTTGGTGTTTCTATCCCTTGTTTTGGGTAGTCTCAAAGATATCATCTATAATTTTTTTGGTTTTTTACTTGAATCAATGTGGTTATGTTGTGAGACATCCATAACTTCCTCCATGTTTTTAGGTTCAAACTTTATCTTTGCAAGATGTTTCCTTTATCAATGTGCAACAAATGCCCCTTCTAATATGTGATTACCACACTGCAGTGTAGTTTGTTGAACGTTTTGACTTTGGGAATATTAAAATAAGGTGCATTTGGTTTATAACATAAAGATACCTTCAGTAAAAAAATATCTTGGGAGGATCTGTATTCTCCATCGTATCTATTGTGCCAAAGTTTTCCCAGATTTTCATTTTTCTTCAACGTTTTAAACAAATCATTTCTACGCAAAGAAAGGACACTAAAAACTAGGCATGAATCAAGATATTTGAACCTTGGTACCATGCCTTGCTATCTAACAATGTCTAACCATCCCCATTGATGCAAATTTACACTTTATACTTAACTATGGCCCATGTTTAGGTTTGAAATTTGGTATTTAACCTTCCACATCATCCTGATTAGAGCCACCTATAGTTCCATTATTTCTCTTCAATTTTAGTTTGAATGAAAGCATAGTTGTCTCTATTCAGGTGATTTCTTATTCAAATCTTTCCATGCATAGCACACTCCATAGAAACATGTTTTTTTAGAAAATACTTGAGGCATGTGACGTTGTCCAAACTTTCAAGACCTAATTCAATAGCCAACATTGATATGTATTTTATTTTTTAATAATGGAAGGGAATATTTTAAATTTTCTTTGATTTCCACAAATGACTTTGATTTTATCTTGAAATAGCTCATGAGGCATTTTTATGGAAGTTACAGAAAAAATAAAATAAAAATAAAAAAATAATTAATTAATTAATTAATGGACCATGAAGGAAGCAGTTTTCCTGGGAATTTAATGTGCTCAACAAACTTGTCAAGTTCTACTAGGTAAATTTACTTGTATATTATAACAAAGAATAAAGTGGGCCTTCTAGGAGCTTAATGTGAAAAAAAAAACTTGCCAGGTTTTGTGTGATAAATTAGGGTAAATTTCAGCAAACATTTGTTTCTCTTTAAGTGTACCCTAATCAATATTATTTCATGTTTATGCCATGAAGATCATTCTATATATATAAAAAATTATGTTAGTTGTAGATAGGTCACAAAAAAAATTCATCTACCAGAATATAAAAGCTAATCGGATTTATCATTTTAGTGCAAATCTATTTCAATAATCGATAGTAGCGATTTAGGATGAGAAATATTTCTCAATTCAATCCATGACATTTTTGACTCTGCAATCCAACGTATTATGCTATGTGGTTTTCCTATTAAATAGGAGTGTCAAAGTTTAGTCAATTTTAGTTGGATTATCTTTACCACAAACCTTGTCAGAATCCAAACCAAAACAAAATCAATCCATTGCATTTTTGTTACTTTATTTGTTATAGAAAATGACCTCTAGATATCTATGCATTGTATAAAATTATTTGGAGATGTGACATATGTCAAGTCATTTCAATAATTTATGTGAGAGAAATGGTATTTATGTATCTATGTATTTAATGTTGAACAAACCACTTATGATATATGAGGTGGCACAAAACCTATGTTTCTTTAGTGTTGTTATGGTATGTTGCTTTTCTTTCATGTTTTGGAGAGTCAGGTTTAGTATGGAACTTCCATTCAGACACATTTACCTAATAGCAGTTGTGATAATACACTTTTATTATTTTCTCATTGTTTTTATTTTCTATTGGAAAGAAACATAATATGGTCTGATACAATTTTTTTGCCTCTGATTACGACACTTGAAAAACAAGCGGGGAATAGAACATCCTTTTCTCTCAACTTAGGAAATGATTTGTGTATATGCTCACTTTCCCCATAATGCATATTGAATGTCAATTTTTAAAGGTACATGCTCCATGTCTCATTTACATTTACTATTTTTTCTATTCATACTATGTATCTCCAAAATTGGAAAAATTATAAGTGTCTTTTCCTTCATCATGCTAACACTATGTTTTCTATATACATAAATTTACCCCTTGGCATGCCTCATTTACTTGTCTTTGTTCATAATTCACTTATGCCTCTTTCTTTGATAGTTGTCTCCTTTCTCAAATAGTTTTGGAATCTACTCCCAAGAATGATGGAAGGAAGGCATGTCAACAAAGGCTCTAAGAAATTAATAAGGATAAAATAAACACACATCATTGTCTACACTACCAAAATTGACATAATGTTTCATCTCAAACCGACGCTGATGGAACTTCCCTAATTGCCCAAATCCATGTTCCTCCCCTTCCATCCTCTCCTCTTCTTTTGTTCTCCCCTTCATTTCCACCTACCATCCAAACTTCTCCAAACCCTTTACTCTCTTCACCTTCCACCTCCCATATACAACCATCCGACCAAGCTAATTCCACTTCAACTCCCCAATATTTCTTGAAAAACCCTCTCCAACAGTCACACCCTCATTTACATGAAAGGATTGACACACTTATCCCCCTGCAATTTTTCTCATTTTTAACGAATATTACCCATCCATCAAAACAAATTTTTCGTTGTGGTGTCATTACCTACTTTTGATGTGCTTCACACTAATTTATCCATCGCTTTTCCTTATCAAACAACATTGACCCAGGAAATCGACCACATGTCCTCTCTTTCCTCACTCAAGTTGAAGAGGTGCTAATTTCATGTGGCAACCCAATTCTTGAAGTGTCCCATGCACGTGGAGGGAAATACAAATACACTAGCCATACCATTAGGTTCTCTGAATATATAACTAATATTTCGAACTAGTTTCGATGAATGTTCTTAAATATAGATATCCTTGTCATTAATAAATTTATTTCTAACCACACATATTATTAATTTTTCGTAAGTAGATCATGAGTTTTATTAGCTTTGAAATACAAAATAGCAAATGATTGCTACTACAAGGATGTCTATGTAAACCCTTGTGCACTATCTTCTTTGCCTAAAATCCCAGTCGATGTCTCCCCCTTTCTATGTCATGTCACAAATACTTCCTTCAAACCCCAAGAAATCCTTTTTGATGTTCCTAATCCTAACCTTCTCCACTCCTTCCCATTTTAACTCCATCCACCCTCTTTTGTATCAATGCTACCAAACACCCATACCAATATTGATGAGATATTTTCCTACATAGAATATTCCAATTCTACACCCACCCATTCACTTCAATAGCCCATTGCCGGCCTATCTCCAAAAAATGAATAAAAAATTGAGGGCCTCCTCTCCATGTTCTTCCCAACCCTCTTCCCCATAGGTTCTACTATGTTAACCCAACAAAGAATCGCAAAAGTTGACATGAAATAATACACTTTGCACCTAATTCGCTACCATGATAGTAGATTTGGACAACATCCTATATTTTGTTATTACCTATACAAACTTATCGTGCACCACCATAGACAAACAATAGATTATATCTTAATTAAAAGGGACCTTTCATATACCTTTCTGAAAATTCCTTCATACCTTCTTAACCAGCTTCAAAAACTTCTTCCAACAATTCTAGATAATATTATGCGATTTGGCACTTTGCTTGAAGGAGTCATACTTTATGGACCAAGGATCGAGGGGAAATCAATGACCTGATAATTCAAATGCGAAGCCATACCTTCCTATTCCCACTAAGTTCAACCAATAGTAAGTGACATGAATTACACATGGCCATGCCTTCTGTTCCTCCATCCAATGCACATGATCATCCTCATTGGAGAATCCAAAATCCCACATCATGCATCTCAGTACATCCACTACAAATTCACAATATTCTTATAAGAGATCCTACTAAAAGGATTCCATGTAAAGGACTACTGGTGCAAGTATTATTCAATAATTAATTATCTTTCAGCCTTTATGTAAAATATTTTCATGTAATAATCTTACTTTCACTCTTCTATTTTCCTTATTTATAATTAGAAGCATAGAGGATCTACACATATAGGTGGTTACCTATGGTTATAGAATGCACTTGATATGGAAAATCTTGATAATACCAACGAATATGGTATTTATAATTCCAGTTATTTCTTTGATGCATATGTTACTACTTGGAACCCTCGGTCACTCCAACACAAAAATATAGGAATACATTGGTCGTCACTTCGTGATCCTTGCCTTTTTGCAAAAAATGATATCCTCGCCTCCAATGAGCTCCAAGACTATGAGGATCTTTTCAACTATGTCCAACACCACAAAACTATCATTCCTCTACATGTCTTTCCGAAAAGAACACTACTACATGTTGTCGCTATGGTGTCCCTTGCGAACTACATGAGTCCTTCTCTATGCACATCAATGCTTCTAACAAGAAAAAATACAGTCATGTTGAGGATGATGACAAGTTTAATATACAAAACCTTCAAATACTTAATTTTGGGAGGGAAAAAATTCACTTCCAACCTGTCCTCTCACATCATGTTGTCTTAAACTACACATCCAAATATGCAGCAAAAACAGAGTCAATTTTCGAAATCTACCACCAAATGATCTTATGAATTTTTAAAATTTCTCCTCTCGATGCCCCTATGGTTGCTATAATCCAAAAAATCTGAACTAAAATATTTTTTGATAGGGACATTGGTGCACACGAAACAAGAGACATGCTCCAAAAAAAACTATAACAAAATGTAGTCATTCTTTTCTCTCCCTTAATGTCAAGAAAATAGTTTTTATCCATGTTGAAAATAACTTGGATGGAGAAATTTGAACAACACCCTTCATCACTTCATACATGAAAATACCTCCTTCTCTTGATTCATTGTCTCTTATCGAAGTTTCATGGTCTTGTTCATTCTCCTCTCATGGAAAAACATCACAATGGAAATGTATATTCCATCCCATAGTTATACAAGTCTTGCAATGGTACACTTCCATCGAATCTCAAGATGCATACTGCTATGTAGAATTTTTTTGGGATGAACTACTCTTGTGCTTCCATTTTCGCAACCTACTTGATGATATTGGCGAAAGCGAAGAGAAAATTATTGCACACTGGAAGAAAATAAAACACACATATCGTGCATGGCATGTTCATCGTGCACTTATAGAACCACTTCTTGTTGACTCTAATGATGTAGATGTTCTTAAAATTTAACACCAACACTCCATGCACATGGAAGAATGGAAATTCCTTTCTCAACTCCATCTAGGTAACAACATCATCCTTGACAACCTTGACATGCTTGGCTACCATGACTTTGACGCAAACCATAATTGGGCACATTCTCTTATTCCTTAAAACTTGTAAGAGACCATTGTGTACTTCATAGAATTCAACCGCTCCTCCATACAACTATGCCATATCCCCTCTCCACATCCATACTCCATTGCATCCTTCTCCCCAATCCAAAGGATGGATTGCAATATCATACTTTCTAAATTTTCCAGCAATGCCTCCATGACACTAAGCATGATCATCTAAGGTACTACTAGGAGTAGAAAATATTTCCTAATTATATTCCTCAAGGACATGTTCTGAGATAGCTCTACCAATAGAGAAGGACTTCTACTCTTTCTTGCCCCAACTAATGTTGTAGCCTTCCACATAAATGCACTAAAAATACACTCTAGCCTTCACTTCAATGTCTCCTCTATGTATCCTTTGGAAGGTTAGTCTCTTATAAATCTCTAAGAACAATTTTGGTATGTAAAATACATTATCGTTGATGAAATGATATTCATTGGCCCTAAAATTCTTGCTGAAATGGATGAAATCTTGTGTGAGGCTTTCCCATCTAGTAGAAACACCCAATTTTGTGAATTCTTTGTAATCCTTGTGAGTGACCCTGGACAGTTTCCAATAGTAAAAGATACACTAATGTATGTGAATGTCTCATCAAAATTCTCTCTGGTGGAGTTTCGATAATTTTGTGACACTCTCAACTGTGTTTTTCCAGTAAGGCACAAGCCCTAAAGAGGTTGCATTTTTCCAATTCATCAACAACCTTTGAAATTCAACCCCTATAACGTATGATTGGAAATTGTTGATGACACGTACAAATTTTTTCTTTTCGCAAGATGAATAAAAAGCATTTCAAAATTGTAACCTTTATGCAACAAATTAATCTGTTGTGATAGATAATAAAAACATGCTTAAAATTTTGAATATTCTAGTTGAACATTGCTATGTCGAGCAAAGGAAACAAAAAACGTCCATTATTCAAGAGGATGAAAAACTTGGGCAAAAGTGCTCATATGAATTGGACAAAAAGTCATTTTAATAAGCAATTTATGGGTCCAAGAAAGCCTTCTTAATGGAGTACCAGGAAAATTTGTTGCTATTTTTTATGAAACTGATTCTAGACCCCATGAAATATAATCATTTTTTGTTGTTGATTTCATTCACTACAAAGGTCCACCATGTGATGCTTCAAATCCAAAGTATGTGACAATCACTATAAGGAAAAGACCATCTAGCAGATGTTTTTGAGGAACCCCTTATAAAAATAGCCCAAATATCCATTTGTAGTAGAGGTTACTAGAGGAGGTTGGCGGGTGGAGTTTTTTTCGGGTGTTTTTTGTCGGATATGTTTCTCATCCTACATCGCATTGGTGTGTACTACAAATTGGCACACCGGGACACAATTATCTCTGTACAAACCCACCGAATCGATCTAATTACTGTAGTGAACTGGTGCTCTACATAGATTCAGCCCCAGTGCATTATCTCACTTTATCTCACTGGGACTAGACCATAAATTATGCATGCAGTTGGGATTGTTGGATGATTCCAAGCTAATCCAAAAGAGTCTCACCTTCAGGCTGTTAAAATAATTTTCAAATATCTACAAGGAACTCAAGACTTTGGTCTATGGTATCAAAGAATGCTGATCTTACTCTTCATGCTTACACTGATGCAGATTGGGCTGGAAGTGTTGATGATCGGAAAAGCACTAGTGGTGGTGCATTCTATATGGGACCCTGGTTAGTATCTTGGTTCAGAAAGAAGCAAAATTCTATTGCCTTATCTACAGCAGAAGCAGAATATGTGGCTGCCGCATCTTGTTGCACTCAACTCCTTTGGATGATGCAAACCTTACAAGATTTTCAAATCAAATGTACACCTCCTGTCCCCATTAAGTGTGACAATACAAGCGCCATCAGTATTTCAAAGAATCCTGTTATGAATTCGAAAACCAAGCACATTCCCATCAAGTATCACTTCTTACGTGAACAAGTGCTTGAGAAAAAGGTGAAGTTGGAGTATGTTTCCTCCAAAGAACAAGTTTCTGATATCTTTACCAAACCTCTGCCCAGGGAAGCATTTGAGTATTTAAGACAGAAGATGGCAGTGTTCTCTGCCAGTCAAAAGAACAAATCTACATAAATTTAGAAGATGGCATTGGATACGTGGGTTTACTGAAACACAGTCGCGTATATATGCGAGTTCATGCACAGAAAACCGCGTATGTCTGATTCCTGACAAATTTTCTGTTTGGAGTCAACTCTCTTCAGCACAGCTGCAGTGCTGTTTGGTATCTCTGATACTGTTTGGTATCTCTGGTGGTGTTCCAGTTCTCATATTTCTATTTCTAATGTTTTGATAAAGATGCCTTGATGATTTGTTGGTAAAAGTGTTCAGGATGCACAAACTAAGGGGGAGCCTTAGTCATATGGAAAGTGTTTTGGATGCACAGATTCAGGGGGAGCATTAGCCTTGCTGAGTATAATGCATTGTTGGCATTATGATGGTTCTGAAATATGTTCTCTTTCTTGAGGACTTTCTGGTGTTGGTCTTAAAGTTATATTTGTAGTTTGATGAAAAGGCCATGTAGAGATCCATGATGTAAAATTGTAATATTCAGTCATGTAAGGACTTGATAAATTTGTAAACCCACTTGGTTGGGTATCTGAGTCAAATTTGTAAACCCACTTGGTTGGGTATTTAAGTCTCATATGTAAATCCACTTGGATGGATCTTTGATGTAAGTATGAGTCATTGGTGATAGGAAATTCATAGAGTCATGTACTTCATTGGAAAATATGTTTGAAGATTCAGCATGAACTCAGGGGGAGCTTGGTCACTTCAGTATATATCAGATCTGCAGAACGGTTCTTCCACATGCGGAGAAAAGGGGGAGAGTATGTTGGTTTTGATCCACCCTTTGCCCTTGATGTCAAAGGGGGAGAGTGACATGGTGTTTGAATGGTGTCAAAAATGGAGAGAGTGACATGGTGTCATTGTATTCTTAATGTACCTATCTGTTGTGGTAACCAAACACCATCGTGGTTGCCATCAAGTCCAAAGGGGGATATTGTTGGAAATATGATGCAGAGTGTTGTCCTTGATGGCAACCCACTGAATGAAGATGAAGACATGAGATTGTTGGCATGTGTTGTCCTTGATGGAAACTTACTTGATGAAGTTGTGCTTGATAGAATATGTCTTGATGAACCTGTTTAATGATGAAAATCTGATGTATCTACAGAGATTACAGAAGGTAATGAAGAAAGGAATTCAATATGTGCTAGATCTATGATGAAAAGAGTATGTCTCAAGGCATACGTGGATTTGCCTAGGAGAAGTTGCGTATGCACGTGGTAAAGTACGAGCCAAGTCGTGTATGGGAAAAAGCGCTCATAAAGTGCAAAACTAGGGGTAACCACCATGGTATTGACCCATTTTATTAGGTAATGATTCGTCTAAATGACCCCATCTAGGAATACCATCGGAAGTAATGTAGTTTTGGGCTCATGGTATTGTTTGGCTCATGGTATTGAAAAAGGGGCTCATGGTATTGAAAAATGGGTAAACCTATATAAAGAGAAGAAATTCATTGTGCAAATCATGAGTGTGGGTGCAAGATGTCTGAGCTTGAATGAATACTTCTCTCTGAAGTATATCTGAATGGAAAGGGTTACAGTAGAATGATAGATCTGAATGTATGATGCACCAATGATGAAGAAGGGGGTCTAGATCTGAAATGTACTTGTATTTGCTAGATCTGTTTATGGAATGATTAGATCTGTGATGAGGCGAACATCTGTCTGAGGTAAAGGGTAAAATCTGAAGTAATGTATCTGTGGTGAAGAATTTCAATGACATAAAAGTTTGAATAACCATACGCTAGTTCGCCGAAGAGGAAGCGCGTATATACGTGGCTTCGCTGAAGAGAAAGTGCGTATGCGCAATGAAATTGGATCTGTAATATGTATAGAAGTATACGCTGGTTTATGTGAACGGAAGCACTTATATACGCGACATCAGAGAATGGAAAGCGCGTATGCAAACTAGGGCTTGCTGAAGTCTGTGGTAAGAAATGTCTGATCTGTTCTGTTGGTTTACTGATATCTGTCAGTTATTTATATGTATCAGTTTCATGTTTGACTATGCTTAAAAGTATGGAGTGGGTCCAGTCTGAAAATATGATGAAACGTGGCCTGCAAGTGTTGTCCTAAAGGAAGCCTTGGATCCAGTGTGAAAATTGATGAAATGTGGTCCATAGAGGTGCTGAGGGTTGTAGCCTTCAGTCAAGGGGTTGTAGCTCCCTTCCAGGTGAGGTTGGTAAACGAGAGCAGGGGTTCGTAGCTCCCTTCCAGGAGAGACTGGTAAACGAGAGCAGGGGGTCGTAGCTCCCTTCCAGGAGAGGCTGGTAAACGAGTTAGGGGGTTGGAGCTCCCTTCTAGGAGAGGCTGGTAAACGAGCGCAGGTGGGTGCCTGCGTGCTAGTAGGAGTCTGCACCAGCACATATGTTGTAAGATGTTTTCTCTATAATAAAATATTGAAGGCTGAGCAACTGCAGCGGTGGTTTTCTCCCGACTTGGGTTTCCACCTAAAAATCCTGGTGTTCATGTGTGATGCTTTGTGTGATGGTTTATTCTGTTGTTACTACACATGTTTATTGTTAACTTAACATCATATGATTGAATAGCGCAAAGAACTAAGTTAATAAATATCTGCATATTTAGATCTCTGCTAATACGCGAGTTGCATGAAGGATATCCGCGTATATACGCGGGTTTACTAAAGGAAAGTAGCGTATGGGTTTTAGAGAGTGAAAAGGTAAAAATTTTTGAACATGTTGTAAATACTGATTCACCCCCCCCCCCCCTCTCAGTATTTTTCCCAACAATTGGTTTCAGAGCAGGTTCTTCTGCAGAAGCTTGATCGCTTGAAGGAGATCCGTCGCAATGGGAAGTCAAGAAGGAGTAATGTCTATAAAGCCACCTCTATTCAATGGAAGCAATCTGATATTCTGGAAGGTACAAACAAAAGCATATCTGCAAAGTCTTGGTGCAGATGTATGGGCAATCGTGGAAGAAGGTTATCAATACCCGGCAAGTATTCCTACTGATGCAGCTGAAAGGAAGAAGTATGAAATCAATGCCAAAGAAGTGAATGTCTTATTAGGAAGCATGTCTGAACCAGAATTTGCTAAAGTGATGCAGCTACATTCAGCAAAAGAAATATGGGACAAAATCATTCTAAGTTATGAAGGAGACACAAAGGTAAAAAGTGCAAAACTCCAAACTCTTAGAATTGAATATGAAAATTTGAAGATGCATAGTGATGAGAGTATTGCTCATTTCTTCTTACATCTGGATGATATTGTAAATCGAATGAGAAATTTGGGTGAAACCATAACTAATAATACTCTGGTGGAAAAAGTCTTAAGATCGTTGACTTCAAAATTTGACTCTAAAGTTTCAGCTATTGAAGAAAGGCAAGATCTGAAAACTCTTACTATTGTTCAATTACATGGTATTCTGACTGCTTTTGAAATGAGACAAGGAGGTCCCTCTCAAACCAGAGAAGATGCTTTTAAGGTATTTGCAAGAAGAAAAGAAAAGGAAGCCAGCTATATATCCGATGAAGAAGAAGCGAATTTCGTGAGAAAACTCCAACTAGGAACTGGAAGATTCAAAGGTAAGCTTCCTTTCAAATGTTTTGAGTGTGGAAACGTTGGTCATTATGCTGCAAAATGTCCTTATAAAGAAGCATCTGCTAAAGGAAAAGAAGTATCAAGAAGGAATAAGAACCGATCTAGCTCTAAGAAAAGTTACTATACTAATGAAGATAGTGATGGGTCATCTGATAGTGAGGAAGAATGTGAAGAAGATCTTAGACTTCTCATGGCATTTGAACAAAGAGAAGAAAAGGATCATTTTGTGGATGCTCTAGGGGACAATGATTTTCTTGAAGAAAATAATCAACTCAAAGTATATCTAGAAGAAAATAAGATCATCATAGAATCTTTGAAAAATCAGATTGAAGAAGAAAAGAAGCATAGGGAGAAAGCATAATGTGAAGTGGTAAGTCTAAGAAAAGAAGTGGAGAAAGTTCAGACTCTGAATCTCAGACTTACTAAAGGATCAGATACCTTAGATGAAATTATCAAGGCTCAATGTTCTCCTCTCATAAAAACAGGTCTTGGATATATTGGAGAATCTTCTCAGACTTCAGCACCAAACTATCTAAAGGCAGCAACTACTGGTTTACAATATTCTATCTCTCAACAAGGAAGCGAGGATTCTCTACAGGTAAAGCAGGATCATCGCACTTCAAGGAACACTGATAGGAATAACTTTCAAAAGGGCTACAACCAACAGGTAAATTCGAATAGAAGATTTCATGATCGCAGAAATTTCTACTTCAATGGACAATGTTTCTCATGTCACAATTTTGGTCATAAAGCTGCTCAATGTGTTGCATATAAAACCATCATGACAAGAGAAGCAAGAAAGAAAAAGATGAATATTGAACCAAAGAAGAACACCTATAACAAATTTTCTCCTCTTCCAAACGAATTTGAATGTACTTATTGCAATAACTTTGGTCATGAAGAATCTGAATGCAGGAGCAAGATCTAGCCAAAAGAACATGTTCCCTCTAGCTCCAAAGTGTTGAAAAAGAAAGAACCGCCGGTTGAAAATTGTGGGATAGCGTTATTTGCAGAAGGTGAAGAAAATCAATGGTAAATTGATAGTGGGTGCTCAAGACACATGAGAGGTGACAAAAGCAAACTCCTTACATATAATGCTCTAGAAAAGGAAAAGAAAGTAACATTTGGAAATGATTCTCCTGCTGTAATTAAAGGAAAAGGGTCCGTGTTTCTAAAAGAAAAGGTGAAGGCTAATGATGTCATGTATGTGGATGGATTAAGACATAATCTGTTGAGTGTAAGTCAAATGTGTGATCAAGGAACTGAAGTTGTCTTTAGTTCAAAAGAATGTGTGGTTCGTGATCTTGATACAGGTAAAATTATTATAAAAGGGAAAAGAAATCCAAGCAACCTGTACATACTGAACTGCAAAGATCAATGTTAGTTGAGCAAGTCTTCAGAAAATTGGCTATGGCATAGAAGGCTGGGGCATCTAAGCTTATCTCAAATCAACAAAGCAAGCAGACTTCAAGCTGTTCGCGATCTTCCCAATATTAATCTACCAGAAAGTATCATATGCAAATCTTGTCAATTCGGTAAGCAGACCAGAGTACGATTTAATGCCAAAGAAGGATCTTCAAGTAAGCCTCTTGAAATCATTCATACTGACATATGTGGACCTATGAGGAAAAATTCACTACATGGGGAAGAATACTATATCTTATTTATTGATGACTACTCTAGAATGTGTTGGATCGGGTTCATTAAACACAAAGATGAAGCATTTGAAAAGTTTCAGATCTTCAAAGCATTGGTAGAAAATGAATTAGATCTAAAAATCAAGTGTCTTCGATCTGATCGAGGAGGAGAATATACATCAAATGAATTCTTTGAATTTTGTGAACAACATGGCATAAAAAGACAGTTCTCTGTAGCAGGCACTCCACAACAAAATGGCGTAGCAGAAAGAATGAATAGAACAATTGTTTAAATGGCTAGAGCTATGCTTGATGATTCTGGAACTCCTAACATATTCTGGAGTGAAGCAGCACATACAACAGTTAACATTCTCAACAAGGCTCATGTTCGGGTAAATAGTGACAAAACTCCATACGAACTCTGGTATGGTAATTCTCCCACTGTAAAGCATTTTAAAGTTTTTGGAAGTAAATGCTTTATCAAAAATAATGATGAAAAGCTTGGCAAGTTTGAACCTAGATCAGATGAAGGGATACTTCTTGGTTACTCATCTTCAAGAAAAGCATCCACATGTTACAATAAAAGGCTTCAAAAGATTGTTGAATGTATTGATGTTGTTATTGACGAGTCTCCTGTAGCTCCTAAAGAAGAAAAACAAACAACAAAAGAAGATGATGGTGACCTATGGCCTTCTACATCAAATAGAAATGATATAAACAATGGATCCAATGAAGAATCTAAAAATGATCTATCTGAAAAAGCTCCATCCAGATATGTTCAAAAGAATCATCCTGAATCTCAAATTTTGGGAGACAAGGAATCGGGTGTACGAACGAGAAGAACTCTGGTAGGATCTTCTAGTCATCTGGCACTTCTATCCACAATTGAACCACACAATGTCAATCAAGCTAGCAAATATGTATTTTGGAAGCAAGCCATGGATGAAGAGCTTGATCAAATTGAAAAGAATGACACTTGGGAATTGGTACCAAGACCACATGATAAAAATGTCATTGGAACTAAATGGATTTTCAAGAACAAGTTAAATTAGAATGGGGATGTTGTAAGAAACAAAGCTAGACTGGTTTGCAAAGGGTATACTCAACAAGAAGGTATAGACTTTGAAGAAACTTTTGCTCCTGTAGCTAGACTTGAAGCCATAAGAATGTTTCTTGCTTTTTCAAGTTATCAACAAATCAAAGTTTATCAAATGGATGTTAAATCTACTTTTCTTAATGGTGATCTAGAAGAAGAAGTATATATAGAACAACCGAAAGGATTCATTTTGGGAAATGATGAAAATCTTGTTTGTAGACTTAAAAAGGCTCTATATGGTCTCAAACAAGCTCCAAGGGCATGGTATTATCATCTTGAGAAATATCTTCATCAACAAGGATTTTCAAAGGGGTCTGCTGATAGCAACTTATACACAAAAATTGAAAATGATAAACTATTGATTGTGGTTGTATATGTTGATGATATCATTTTTGGGAGTAACGAAGAATCTATGAGTCAAAAATTTTCTTCTGTCATGCAGCAAGAATTTGAAATGTCTTTACTTGGGGAACTAACATTCTTTCTTGGCTTACAAGTGCATCAAACTGCAGATGGTATATTCCTATCACAAGCGAAATATCTTAAGCAAATTATGAAGAAGTATGGCATGGAAGAATGCAAACCTGTGAGTACACCAATGATAACCGGATGCAATCTCAGTTCTCATGATGATTCTCCCACGGTGAATCAACCAGAATACAGATCAATGATAGGAAGTCTACTTTATCTCACTGGGACTAGACCAGACATTATGCATGCAGTTGGGATTGTTGGACGATTCCAAGCTAATCCAAAAGAGTCTCACCTTCAGGCTGTTAAAAAAAATTTCAAATATTTACAAGGAACTAGAGACTTTGGTCTATGGTATCCAAAGAATGCTGATCTTACTCTTCATGCTTACACTGATGCAGATTGGACTGGAAGTGTTGATGATTGGAAAAGCACTAGTGGTGGTGCATTCTATATGGGACCCCGGTTAGTATTTTGGTTCAGCAAGAAGCAAAATTCTATTGCCTTATCTACAGCAGAAGCATAATATGTGGCTGCCGCATCTTGTTGCACTCAACTCCTTTGGATGATGCAAACCTTACAATATTTTCAAATCAAATGTACACCTCCTGTCCCCATTAAGTGTGAAAATACAAGTGCCATCAGTATTTCAAAGAATCATGTTATGAATTCGAAAACCAAGCACATTCCCATCAAGTATCACTTCTTACGTGAACAAGTGCTTGAGCAAAAGGTGAAGTTGGAGTATGTTTCCTCCAAAGAACAAGTTGCTGATATCTTTACCAAACCTCTGCCCAGGGAAGCGTTCGAGTATTTAAGACAGAAGCTGGGAGTGTTATCTTCCAGTGAAAAGAACAAATCTGCATAAATTTAGAAGATGGCATTGGATACGTGGGTTTACTGAAACACAGTCGCGTATATACGCGATTTCATGCATAGAAAACCGTGTATGTCTGATTGCTGAAAAATTTTCTGTTTGGAGTCAGCTCTCTTCATCACAGCTGCAGTGCTGTTTGGTATCTCTGATACTATTTGGTATCTCTGGTGGTGTTCCAGTTCTCATATTACTATTTCTAATGTTTTGATAAAGATGCCTTGATGATTTGTTGGTAAAAGTGTTCAGGATGCACAAACTAAGGGGGAGCCTTAGTCATATGGAAAGTGCTTTTGGATGCACAGATTCAGGGGGAGCATTAGCCTTGCTGAGTATAATGCATTGTTGGCATTATGATGGTTCTGAAATATGTTCTCTTTATTGAGGACTTTCTGGTGTTGGTCTTCAAGTTATATTTGTAGTTTGATGAAAAGGCCATGTAGAGATCCATGATGTAAAATTGTAATATTCAGTCATGTAAGGACTTGATAAATTTGTAAACCCACTTGGTTGGGTAGTTAAGTCTCATATGTAAATCCACTTGGATGGATCTTTGATGTAAGTATGATTCATTGGTGATAGGAAATTCATAGAGTCATGTACTTCATTAGAAAATACTTGCTCAGAGATTCAAACATGAACTCACGGGGACTTCAAGATATATCGACCGCGAACGGTTCTTCCATTACGCGAGAAAGGGGGAGAGTATGTTGGTTTTGATCACCTTACGGACACAAGGGGAGAGGACATGGTGTACATGAAATGAACATTCAAAGAATGGTTTCAAAAATGGGGGAGGATGGACATATGGTTTCAGAAATCAACACGATTTGCTGCTATCATCGAAAGGGGGAGATTGTTGGCAATATGATGCAGAGTGTTGTCCTTGATGGAAACCCACTGAATGAAGATGAAGACATGAGATTGTTGGCATGTGTTGTCCTTGATGGAAACTTACTTGATGAAGTTGTGCTTGATAGAATATGTCTTGATGAACATGTTTAAAGATGAAAATCTGATGTATCTACAGAGATTACAGAAGGTAATGAAGAAAGGAATTCAATATGTGCTAGATCTATGATGAAAAGAGTATGTCTCAAGGCATACACGGATTTGCCTAGGAGAAGTCGCGTATGCACGCGGTAAAGTACGAGCCAAGTCGCGTATGGGTAAAAGCGCTCATAAAGTGCAAAACCAGGGGTAACTACCATGGTATTGACCCATTGTATTGGGTAATGATTCGTCTAAATGACCCCGTCCAGGAATACCATCGGAAGTAATGTAGTTTTGGCTCATGGTATTGAAAAAGGGGCTCATGGTATTGAAAAAGGGTAAACCTATATAAAGAGAAGAAATTAATTGTGCAAATCATGAGTGTGGGTGCAAGATGTCTGAGCTTGAATGAATACTTCTCTCTGAAGTATATCTGAATGGAAAGGGTTACAGTAGAATGATAGATCTGAATGTATGATGCACCAATGATGAAGAAGGGGGTCTATATATAAAATGTACTTGTATTTGCTAGATCTGTTTATGGAATGATTAGATCTATGATGAGGAAAACATCTGTCTGAGGTAAAGGGTAAAATCTGAAGTAATGTATCTGTGGTGAAGAATTGCAATGACATAAAAGTCTGAAGAACCATACGCTAGTTCGCCGAAGAGGAAGCACGTATATACGCGGCTTCGCTGAAGAGAAAGCATGTATGCGCAATGAAATTGGATCTGTAATATGTACAGAAGTATACGCTGGTTTATGTGAATGGAAGCGCGTATATACGCGACATCAGAGAATGGAAAGCACGTATGCAAACTAGGGCTTGCTGAAGTCTGTGGTAAGAAATGTTTTATCTGTTCTGTTGGTTTACTGATATCTGTTAGTGAGTTATATGTATCAGTTTCATGTTTGACTGTGCTTAAAAGTATGGAGTGGGTCCACTGGTAACACATGAAACGGGACATCACACAACTCGAAGGAATCCTTGATCCAAAGTGGTGAAATTGATGAAACGTGTTCACAGGAGGCCAGGTTGTAGCCTTCAATGTGGGGTTGTAGCCTTGTCAGAGAAGGCCAGGCTTCCCTTCCGTGTAATGGGTAAAATCCAGGAGCAAGGTGGGTCGTAGCTCCCTTCCAAGAGAGATCGGTAAACGAGAGTGTGGGTCGTAGCTCCCTTCCGTGAGAGAAAGATCAGTCAAGTCGGGTTGAGCCTTCCTTGAGAGGCCGTAAACGCAGCTAGGTGCCTCGTGATCGTAGGAGTCCGTGTAAGTAGCCGATTACGCGCGGTTAAAGATGTTTTCTCTTATAATAAAATATGATTGTTTGTTAACCGAGTGTTTTTTCACTAGTTTCCACCTAAAAATCCTGGTGTTCATGTGTGATGCTTTGTGTGATGGTTTATTCTGTTGTTACTACACATGTTTACTGTTAACTTAACATCAAATGATTGAATAGCGCAAAGAACTAAGTTAATAAATATCTGCATATTTAGATCTCTGCTAATACGCGTGTTGCATGAAGGATATCCGCGTATATACGCGGGTTTACTAAAGGAAAGTATCGTATGGGTTTTAGAGAGTGAAAAGGTAAAAGTTTTTGAATATGCTGTAAATACTGATTCACCCCCCCTCTCAGTATTTTTCCCAACAAGATAGACCTCGTCATGATGTTGTGCAGGTACTGGTTGGTGTGAGGCGTAGTCCTGACACTAGATTTAGGATGGAGTTGGGCGACCAACTCTGTCGACTACTTGTGGAGGAAGGAGTCAGGACAACCACTATAAGAGAGATACATGCCGATGATAGGATGATATCAATGTTGAGAGGAATGCCACGTGATATGTTGACCGTGAAGTAGCATGTCATTGGAGCTAAGAGATTAGTGGCACAATTGAGGAGAGACCTTCGACGTAGGTCTGATCAAGACGCAATACATCGACAGTCGAGAAGCAACAAATCATATGATTATCACGATCAGGGTAGTGATGATCATTCACCTCGCACCATAGATGAGAGGCCTATGAAATCGATCAATAGTCATGATCATGAGCAACCTACACCATCCATTTTAAGTCATCATGAGGAGTTTGTAGCATCTAGCAGTCATGATCATAAGCAAGATGGACCATCCACGTTAAGTCATCATGAGCAGCCTGTGACATCCAATAGTCATGATCATGAGTAGGCTGGACCATCCACATCGAGTCATCATGAGCAGGTAGTTGATCTTGATTAGCATGTGGCACCTCCAGATCAACAAGCATATGATGATCGACATCTATCTAAGATTTTTGAGGCTACACCATCGACTGAGCAGGCCTCGACTAATACTACTATTGATGTACCACCAGCTGATATTTTATATTTATATTACAGTTGTATATTTTTGATATATATATATATTATTTTCATGTTACAGTTGTATTTAATTTACATATTGGTGATCATCATGATGTGTATATTTTTAGTTCATGTTAGATATGTTCATTTAATGTGAAACTTGTAGATAAATGTGTATGTGATAGCAATTATTTGACATGAGATGTATATTTGATGTTTGTGTTGTGATGATGTTATACAATTCTTTTGTTTTATTAGATGATCATGATCATAATGATTAGATGATGTTAGCGAAATTGAATGTGTTTTTTAGTCGAATATGATTTTTTTACGATGGTTATCATGATCATGATGTTTATTTTTAATATTAAATCATGATATTTATTAAATATTATGTCGTGATTGTAATTGAAATTTTAATTTTAATAGTACGTAAAATTGTAAAATTGTAATTGTAATTTTAATTGTAATTGTATGTATAATATTTGTAAAATTTTAATTGTAATTGTAATATTTAATTTATTGTGAATTGATTTTAATTGTAGTTTTAATTGTAATTGTATATATGTAATGTTGTAATATTGTAATTGTAATTGTAATTGTAATCAATTACAATTTTAATTTTAATTGTAATTGTATGTGAAATTGTGTAATTGTAATTCTAATTCTAATTCTAATTCTAATTCTAATTCTAATTGTATGTAAAATAATTGTAAAATTTTAATTTTATTAATGTGAAATGATTGTAATTGTAAAATTGTAATTCTAATTGTAATTGTATGGAAAATTCTAAAATGGTAATTGTATGTTAAATTGTAAAATTGTAATTGTAATTCTAACTCTAATTCTAATTCTAATTCTAATTCTAATTGTATGTAAAGTATCTGTAAATTTTTAATTGTATTAATGTGAAATGATTGTAATTGCAATTTTAATTGCAATTTTATATATGTAAAATTTTAATTGTAATTTTATGTAAAATTCTAAAATTCTAATTCTAATTCTAATTCTAATTCTAATTCTATGTAAAATATTTGTAAAATTTTAATTGTATTAATGTGAAATGATTGTAATTGTAATTGTAATAGTAATTGTATGTAAAATATTTGTAAAATTTTAATTGTATTAATGTCAAATGATTTTATTAAAATTTTTAAATTTGTAAATTTATAAATAATTGTAAAATAATAAATCTATAATAATATGAATTTTTGTAACATAATAAAGTTTAGAAAATAATGCAAATAAATTCATGTACTTTAGAATTATCATTATTTTATTATGATCTTACATACCAAAAAAGATAGAACTTTATATAGTACACCATTTTTTTGAGATCAACATAAATGCAAATTATCAAGTGAAATGATTTTAACATTAACATAATGAAAATTACCAATTAATTCAAAATACATATTATAATGTTTGGAAAAAAGAGTCTTAGTTATAAGGAAATTAAGTCCTCTTCTTTATAAAAACCCATCTTAAAAGGTATAAATGATTAAATAACACATGTACCATATCACTCTCAGTTTTCATGATCACCCTCATTATCTTCCACCTCGCTTGGCATGATAACACTATTGTTCTCAAAAACATGTTTTGAACTAGGTTCATGTCTCAATGCGAACCACCAATCCCTATCCAACACATCTGGGTAGAAAAACACTTGGTTGTAGTGTTTGGGGAAAACATAGGGCTCCTTAGCTTAATCCCACATCTTTCTAGAGCTGATACATATCAACATACTATCACAATCTTCCTTTACAGTATTATGATCAAAGGTGTCCCACCACTTGCACCTAAAAATAACACATTGGAAAGAATATAAATCCACTTCAATGATCTCTAGTATCTTTCCAACGTAACATAACATCCCTCGTACTAGGTTTTGATCATGGTGGCTAGATCAACTAGATTGATCGAACTCGTCTTCCACTCCACACTCTTCTGTCATGTGTCCATCATCAAAATTTTATATGTGAAAATGGTGTCCATATGCCCACATAGATGGGAACAAATGCACCTATAAAGAAGTTAAAAAATCATAGTGTCATGTGTCTTATAATAACCCAACAATTAAAATATGAAATATAGATCTAATTACATTGGAAAGATTCATTATTAAGTTTCAAATGTACATAAATATATTATTATCAAGTGGGTGCACCCAATCCCTACGTTTAGCGCATCCTCTTCAACATGTGGCTAATGACCGGTTGCACCGTATTTCTCACTAACTTGGTCAGCCACCCAACTGTTGGGGCTTATTTTTGACATATTTTCTTTTAAATTATTGGGATAAGGCACACTTCTACCATTCAACCATCTGAATTCTTTCCTGTCACTATCCCATTTCATCCTCTTTTGTTTGTACAATGTGAGCCACGGTTGTGTCACTTCAGAATTGTAAAGAACAAATTTATTGATTGCTTCAATTTTTTCATTCCTCGATGAAATGAAATAGACATATAGTACATATGAGATCAAAATATACATTATATCGAAGTTCAACATGAATATTTACTTGTGTAAATTTTAAAAATTATAAGTCACTTACTCTTTATCAAGCACCTTTTGTCTTCATCCCTCTCATCATCCCAAATCACTGCACCTAGTCTATTGTTGATCTTCTTGATGTACTCATTGGCAGAATAGAAAGACTCATACGATATGTACCCCTCTGCCACAGACCCCTCAGGTTTTTCCATTTTTCGAACAAAACCTTTCAATTTATTCATGTACATCTCTAAGAAGAACATCCAATGACAAAAAACCACCCCAAATAATTCAACCTCATGTACTAGGTGGATTAGAAATGTAACTTGCAAGTGCATGAAACTCGTCGGCAGTCCCTTCTCAAACATATAGACAATGTCAACTATCTATTGATGCCACCATGGAATGCTAGCCACATGAATCTCCTTTGACGTGATCCAACATACAAATGTAGATAATTTAGATATGGCACATCCTATGTCTTGGGGGAATTCATGTTTCACACACCCACGCACGAACAAAGGATAATGACATTACAAATCTATTAACATGTGCAATATTAATAGACAAAATTAGTTATGTTTTATGATCCCTACATGGGATAAGATTTGTAAATATAAAAAATAATAAACTCATGCTTTTACATTATACGTACTCTTAGAATATTCAAACGGTCATGCGATTTCAACCCCGACAAATGGTCATCCACAATGAAGCAGTGTCGTAGTCAAGACCCGTATGAAGATGGCACACTCACATCCATTATAAATTCCTTTGCTAAAGAAATATCATCCTTTTTTAAAATACATGGGACATTAAATTCTTTGAAATACCATGAATTAGAGGGACCAGTGCCTGCCTCTGATCTTGTACTTTCTAATCGCCTTGGCCAATGTTTCTTTTTATTTTTTGAAGAAATAAGATATTTCCTAACAGCGAATGTGTCACTTTATTTCATTGATATGTGCCTCCATAAAGAATATGAAACATTTTTAAATATATGCATGGGATCTAATAAGTGGGATCTTAAGATGCTCCCAATATGCGAGGTTATAAAATATAGATTTCCTTTTCATCTCAATGGGAAATTTCTCAACATAGGTGTCGAAGAATTCTGGATCATTGAACATAGGCTCCCCATTTGAATCAAACATTTTTATCAACTCCTTCTCCTTCTCTCTCTCATATGATCTAAGCCATTCAACTGGTGTCGTTATTGGAGGCCTTTGGGTTATCTCTCATTTACAATTGAAAGTGGATGCTGCTCTTATTTAAGGGTGTTCTTCTGAAAGGAATACCCTGGAGCAATCATACACTGGGTTTCGTAGGTCCTTGGACCATATAGCTTCCAAAGAAGTTCCAAAACATTTACATCCAAAATATATTTTTCTTACAAGACCTGTGTGATTATTGTATAAAATTTATATGCATGGGACGTTAAAGAATATCACAAAGATCAGAACAATTACAATGAATTAAATAACTAATATACGAAATAATATTGCTACATATATAAAAAAATAAATAAACATGTAATTTACCAGAGAAAAATCCTAAGCCTATATAATCATGTTTCGTGTAAGTACATATGCCATACAACATAGAACTCCTCTCTGTTGCGATGGGTCTTCATACATCATATACATTTATCCCATCCCATAATTCCTTCAATTCATCTACTATTGGTTGTAAGTAGACATCCATATTCTTCACTTGTATTCTACCAGGGACTATGAGATCCAACATAAGATGTTCATTCTTCACGGAAAACCATGGGGGGATATTGTTATTGATTACTACTACAGGCCAAACACAATAGTTGTTGTTCTGAAGGGAATATGGGTTGACGCCATCCATGGCTATGTTGAGTCGTAGACTTCATACTTCATCTTTGAATTTTTCGGTTCATGTATCCTCTATATTCTTCATGGCTATTGAATCTGTTGGGATTCACATAGCTCCCAACTTACTTCTATGTGAGGCATGTCATCCATAAAAAATAGCTAATTATTTGCAATGAAAGAGCCTTTGGATCCTTGGGATTGTATGCATGTGCCTCAATATCTTAAAAGGATGACCATGTGATTTACCCTTATTTTTTTATTTATCATACCTGTCATGCCCACATTTTTGACATATCTCTTTTTCTACATATTCTCCTCTATATAGAATACAATAATTTGGACATGCACGATATGATATTTACTCAACACCCAACCTTTTCAAAAATTTCTTTGCCTCTTCGTAGCTATCGGGCAAGACATTATCACTCGGAAGAAAATTATCTTTGAATAACCTATAGTTGGTGATAATGGAAAATATTAAATGTACATTAATGTTGATATAATTATTAACATTCATAAAATTGACCATTTGTAATGTCCATTGTGTGATTATATTTCTCAAAATGTAAGGGAGGACTTTATGGTTATAACCTACTTCAAAATTTCCGAGAAACATGCATTCGACAAGCCAAACTTTGCTTTCAAGTTGTACAGTAAAATTGTTGTCCCCAACTGGGTAGACTTTGAATTACCTCTAGGTCCAAAGAGAGGGGCAGTGGAAGAAAATTTAAAGCTTTCAAAAAAGGTGTCAGTGATAGGAGTATCATCCGCTAGTTTATCATCGTTCTATAATGCATCTAACAATATTGTCTCCATGGCAATCGTATCCCTTAAGTAATCATCCATACCAACCTCTGTTTGATTTCTTACATTCCCAGCTTGTGAAGAAATAATATTGCTATAGTCATTCCTAATTGGTGAATCTAGACGTAGTAGGAATTTAATAGGTGGTTGATTCAACCATTCTTCGTATCGTTCCTCTCCTTTTTTTTCCTCTTAATTCAACCTTTTCTCGATTTGACATTGTCATGGGGTACAATGGAAGATGGTAGGTAGGTTGCTCATCATTGCTAGAATACTAATAATTTCAAAAAATATATTTGAACATGATTAGTACAAAATCTATGATATCAATTTGTAAGCATGTTGACAATGCATGATTAATTGGTTTGATGTTGAAATAATTACATTAATATACCAAACAATTATTATTACCATGATTGTCCCAGGATTGTGACTAGAAGATGCAATATTGTTACAATTGGCAGGGTGAAGTGACTGTTCATTTTTATATACCAAATAAGCCTTGCAGTATGCTGCTCTTGATAAGAGCTTCCGACGCTTTGGAGTTGTTTGAATATTTTGTGCATATGAACTCGATTTTGAATCTACATGAACCTAAAAATTTTCACACATTATAAATTTTATTAAGCTGATTGACATGGAATAAAAACATAAATTCAGTTAGACAATGAAAATATAAATAAAATCTGAATTAAATATTACGTCTCGAGCAATCTGGATAGGGAGAATTTGACGATGGAATTTGAGAAATATTATGGAATGAGCTATATTTTGAATAATTTTCCATTCAATGTAATTATGATATTTTCTCACTGCATTTGAGAAAAATCAACAATAAATTTTGGTGTACACACCTAAAAGTAATTTCAATGCCTTAATAATGGACTTATTGTTATCAGTGCTAATGTACAGATAATCACACCGGTGTGTTTTAGTTACTACACACCGGTGTGGTGTTATTCATTGAAGCACCAGAGCCGAATAGCCAGAAATAAAAAAGTGCAACTATTTTTTTTTTAATTGAAGAAAAAAGAGGTAAATTGAAAAATGGGCAGAAAAATAATTTCGAAAATCTAATTTCATAAAAAAATTCTTTAAATAGTAAGCACTTTTCACTATTTCATAATTTTTGCAAAAAATTTCAGGTTGATATTTGGATGATATATATTGGGAGGAGAAAGGGAGCAAGAGAGCACTGTGGAGCAACAAAATACTTTCCAACATAACTATTCAAACAGTCAAAATTCCAAACCTCTGGTGATTCAAACCCTATAACATAGAATTTCAAACCAACTGGTGATTAAATTTTATTGTTTTTTTTACATTTTCTATAGAATATTTTAAGTAGTAAATAAAAATTTAAATTTTCTATCCATTTTCAAAAAAAAAAAAAACAAAACAAAATCCATTTTACGCTAAACCCCTGATTCTTTTTTTTTATGACCTTGCTTCTTCCTCTTTCTGTGATTTTAGAATTAGGGCTTTTCATTTTAGATTTATAGGGTTTTTATTGCTATATATATATATGCCTACACCATCTAACCCACAGGACGACTTGCATAGTCAGATTCCAATCCATGTTGGTCCTTGCATGAATTTTAAAAAAAACTTAATTTTTTTAATCGGTGCACCCTTTGTAAACTAGCGCACTAGTGCGTTTTTTAACACCGAGCACCATGCACATAACGTTTGATAAAAAAATTTAAAAAAAACTTCTTCCTTTTTAATCTATGTGCCATATGTAAAATAGGGCACCAGTGCGCTATTCATTATATCGCACCATGTACGTACTGTTTGACAAAAATAATTTTTTATTTTATGTATGTGTTAATCGGTGTGTTGTTTAAAATATAACGCACTAGGTATCCTTGTTGACAAAGATCATTGTACAGTGGTCCCCTGTTTACACATTTCGTTTATAAGAATATGCTGCATCGCCCCTCCACGACATCATATGCTACAAAACCTAACAATAGAGGATTTTTATTAATTTCTTTGCGTTAATCGGTGCATTGGTTAAATATAACACATCGGTGCTCCTTGTTGACATAGAGCACCATATGATGTTTCTACTGTTTTGGCAGTGCGTTTAGAAGACCACGCTGCACCGACGTCAGTGCCTACATCATTAAAGGCACACCGGTTTCTTGATATTTTTTTTTACCTGAAAATTTTATGATTTATTTATAAAATATATTAATGAATGGTATGGTACAAGATTCATATTGATAAAGAAATGGATGACAAGAGATCAAGTAACAAAAATGTTGATAGCACATCAGGAAAAGAAAAGAGGCAAGTTATTTATAAATTATTTATAAAAACTATTATTTTTGAACTATACGTAAGTTCAACTAATATGTATTGTTTAATGTGTATCATCTAGAGTCACAAAATGATGAAGCTTAATAATATTATTTCTGATCTAGGACTAGAAAAGCGTAAAATATTGATAGAAAATTGCAAAAGGATGAACCAGGTGAATGAAAAAATATTATCGATCCAATATAAGTTTCTTTTTTTATTTTTCATTAATAATATACTTAAAATTATTAGATAAATTGTTTCAAAAAATATATTAATTCACATATGTTTAATGATCTACAAGGACCAACAACTCAGAAAAAGAATGTTGTTCTAAGAAAAGAAAAAAAATAGAACATGCAAATGAAAATGATTTCTCCTTAGCTCATCTAGAGTGGTGTTGGAGGTTAACGAAAGGGGGAAAAAATTTTACAAAACTTTGAGGGATCTAGTGGAATGAATGTATGGACATTCTTTGAAATTAGAATACTAAAATCAATCCAATGATTCCAAGAACCAAATTTTATCTAAACTATAGGAAGAGTTTCCAAAGAATTGGTCAGTGAGACATGTCAGACTTTTAATAGCAACAACATACAACAACAAAAAAGAAGGAATGAAAAAGTAATATTCCTTTAAATGCTTATATATATATATATATATATATATATATATTACTAGAAAGAAATCATTTATAAAAATCACTTTTTCTATATTTACTTTTCATATATCAATATAAAAATTAATTAGTTTATTGTCATGTTACATTTTTAGGAATATTATGAAAATCTCAAAAGATGATCAAGTTGATATCAAAAATATGCCAGTAGCAATATCCAAAAAGGCATACAAGGAGATGGTCAAAGAAATGGACATAATTGCATCACACAAGGATCCATCTCAACAACAAAGTTCTTGAAACGTAATATGTAATCATTTAATTTTCCGATTAGGTACAATAAATAAACAATTTAGAATTAAATATTAATTTTCAAGTATTTTTGGAAGAAAAGAAAAGAAAATGGAACCCATTCAGCACATAAAATAGGACGAAAAGGAAGAAAAGGGTTGATATATAAGTTTGTGAGTAATTGTTACTTCCTTATAACAACTTAAATAGATTTCATTTTTGTATATTTTAGGTTGTTTTACAACAATCATCATTGAATGTCTCCAAACAAGTGCTAAGATACAAAGAAGAACCATCAAACAAATTTATTGACATTGAGTTAAATATGAGTTGTCAGTATATGTTGGCATATCATAAATTATTTGTCGAATTTGTAAGCCTCTATTGATCTTCCTTTACTTAGCTCCGTCTATAATTAATAGAACAAAAAATTCTTTTATATTAAATATATGATCTGTTATGGGGTATAAAACTTGCAAGAAACAAAGTATGGAATTGCGCCAACAGATTAAATCTTGAAAGATGGCATGAAATTGGGTTTTGAAAGAATGTGTATAGTTCATGACTCAATTTTTTCTATGGCACATCATTTCTTTTTGATTTACATTGATGTATATTATTTAATATTGCAGTTTTCATTATTCTCACCAATGTATATACACTCATTACAGTTTATTTTTATGTTTGTAGATCGAAGGTGAAGAACAAGAAAACAATGAACGTCGTGAACAAAAAATTCCTCAAAATAACCCAAGTCATGGAACTAGCTTGAGCAATGATAGTAGTTCAAGTGAAGAATGAGGATCATTATGTTTGGATATGAAGGCATTGTGTTGTATTTTTTGAAATATTTTTCCATGAAATCATACATTGTTTAATGTAATGGACATAGTGTCCCAATTTAAAGACAAAGGGATATCAATAACTATCCCATTTTGTATGAAAAATAGTGTCTTATATATATATATATATATATATATATATATAATAAAATTCATTTTAATTTATTCTATTGTGTTCTCCATTGTCGTTGTGAAATGTAACACCACTAATTAAATATATGGATTATTAAATATTATAATGAAGAGATGTGAAATCTGATGATATGATATAAAAAATTAATCCAAACATCAGATTCAAAGGCACTAACAAATATTTAATTGATATGAATATTGCATAAGATATGTGTCATATTTTGATGAATAATTAATTTTAAAAAATCAAAATAATTATGATATGATATAAAAAATTAATTCAAACATCACATTCAAATGCACTAATAAAAGTTTAATTGATATGAATACTATTATAAGATATGTGTCGACTTTTGATGAATAATGAATTTTAAAAAATCACAATAATTGCACTGTCACAGGTCGATGTTTCTAAAAAATACAAATTGAACATCGATGTGTGTCATTTAATGTGCACCGGTGCATTTATGTGAGACTATTCACTGGTGCGTTTCTATGACCTATGGGCACCGCCAATACCATTTAGAACGATCAGTGTGTTTGTTTGATACTGCGCATCAGTGCATTGGTATAATACTCTGCATCGGTGCATTGAGACGACCTATGGGCATCACACAAATCCCAATACAAATTAGAACGACCATGGAATTTGTGTGATACTGGGCATCAGTGCATTTGTATAATACTAGGCACCGGTGCATTGATACGACCTATGGGCACCGCAAAATTCCCAATACCAATTAGAATGGCCCAGTGTGTTGTATCACCTATAGTGCACCCATTGCAGTTTTAGACCTTAACGGCCCAGTGCATGCACCTTTGACTACCCCAGGGTGATTGTCTGGCTGATATGCATCGAGACGGTGCTAAACGTCCCAGGTCGTCCTATATTTGTTTTTCGTCCCAATGCTTGGTAGGTTTGCAATACCAGTGCATTCGCTTTAAAACGCACCAGTGCCACCTCATTAGCGCACCGATGAGAAAAACATCTGTAATAACCTCTTGTCACCCAATTTTTTTTGTTGTGTTTAAATTCCATTAGAAGCTCTGCCAAAACCTCTGTTGCCGAAAATAGATGTTGTAGCAAATGTATTTTTGATAATTTTGGCCAATTTTATAACACTAAAAACCTCCTTTATAACCTCTGCTAGAGGGTCTTTTCCTTGGATTGAATCCCCCCTATAAAAAGGGGTTCTCGTACACAAATAACCCTTTGCATGAAATGGGAATTAATAGTCCATAAGTCACAAGCAATGGTACTACAAAAGGAAACAATTTACGTTGGAAACATCGATCGCTATGGGATAACCTTCATATTTGTATCTAGAGTTAGTTCATTATGTGTGTGTTGCATCTCTCTAGATATTACCTCCTCTCACTACTCATGCATGTAATAAAATCCTTATGTCATCCCTACAAAAAATGAGGAAGCATACATTTCCTCAAGATCTATGCAGCAAATTCAATGAACACTTTCCCTTACTCATAATTCAACTACCTTTTCATTGCACTTACAAATGTTTAATCTACTCTCTTATTTTTAAAAAAATGACTTTTTATACTTATTGACATGGTTTTAGTATACATAGTTTTATTTTCAATGGTTGTTACTACTTCTCTTTTATATTTTCCCATTCACTTCATCAAATTTTCAATATTTACTTATAAAATTCTTGTTCTTTTGCAAAAAGCATATGGATATTCATTATTTCTCCCACCTCTACATATTTTTCCATGAAATACATCAACAAGAAGTTTCTCTTCTAGATATACAAGCAATATTTCTATTTTGTCATAATTTTCCTCCATCTCGCATGCAACCAAATCTTTGATTACTTGTCAAGATAAAGGATTTCATGTGTATCCTCATCAATACACATGAAAGGGAGGCAACGAGGCATATACGAACAGCTTGGAAAACATACAATCTCGATTGTATCCCACAACTAGATCTCAAATTATGTTGTAGATACCACTCATCAAATCCTATTTATGATTGACTTTGGTTGCATTGTCAAAATTTTGAACCAAAATTTTAAATGCAAACTTTCATGCCCTTTTCCCTTCGCTAGAAAAAAATTTGTACTTCATGCCCTTGACTCACAAATTTTCATTCCAAAGCATACTTCTACTTTGGTAGCAATAAATATGCTTTTTCTGTATAGTTTTTCTCAATTAAATATTTCTTCTAAATAAAAATTCCATATTTACATGTTCACTTCTTTTCATTTTGTTCTTCTATTGCATTTTCTTCAAGTTATACAATATATGTTGTTATTCAAATATTCCACACAATCTTACCACATGGTAGAAATTAAAAAAAAAAATCCACGTCACAAACAATGTTTTAGGAAAAAATCAAATTTTCACCAACATAGTATACATAAAAAGTAGTACATTATCAGTGTCCATTCTACTTTTATGAAACATTTGTGGGAATTATCGAAATCTCTATAATTTCAAAGTTCATCCCAGATTTAATTTTAATACAAACATTTGTTAATATCCCACATGGTAAGACCACCATTCACAATGATGTAGCGATCAATTATTGCAACATCGCCATCGATTATCCTAGGTATTGTTGCAACAACAACCACACAAAACATTGTTACAGGAACCAAATACAATACAAGAAGAATTGTAAAGCCTTCACAAAAATTATGGTTTTTTACCACACTAGAAAGAAAACTCTATTGAGGAACAATGAAATCTATTCCAACAAGGAGGATTGTCAAAGCATGAGGAGGAACAATTAAACTCCACTAACCCGTTTCATTCATGTATCCTTTGTAAGCATTGATTTTGTTTCACCTGGCTTTTGATATTTGTCCTTATCATATTATTTTGTATATAGGTATCAAATGTGCTTTCTAATAAGTGATAGATAGTCTGACATCAACTCAGAACAAAAGCCCTCATGCTCAAGAAAAGCCTTCCCTACTAATTATAAGAAAACTATCAATAGAAAAATATATCTAGTCTTCTTTCACAACTCTTCAAAATATTATAAAAACACACAACGTCTCTCCTACACTTAGAATTATCTTCTAGTGTTTCTTAATTTATTATGAAATTTAGTATTGCAATCCTGAAAAAAACTATGTTGAATTAAATCCCAGATAATTTCACTCATGTACCAAGGTAGCCACATATGTCCCAAGACACAAAAGCTCTTGACTTTAGGTTTGGAAATTTATTGAATTGAATTGATATTTAAATTGTCTAGACACTTTCACTAGTAAAATGTAGTGGATTTATTGTATGGTCCATTTCATACATTATCTCTCCACTTTTTGAGAGAAAATTTTAAGTTTTATGGTCATACTAAGCTAAGAATCCACAACTAACTCTGCATATTTGCAGCTCCAACATTAACTCGATGTCCAAGATTTTGGTGCTATAATTTTCCTCCTATGCTGCTAGGTCACTAAATTAGTAGTATAGTCCCTTATTGTTGTTACTGTAACCCCCTTAATGTTGTTTTTTGAGATTCAACAAGATTATGAGCTTAGTGAAAAGTAAGCACTTTCATTAAGTGGGGCCCGCAGGCTATTTTTAGGTGTATGTCTATTTTTAGACATGGTGAACATATTCTATAAGTTGCAGGATGCTATTTGTAGATGGTTGGTCAAATGTGGAAAATAGATGAAATTATATTTTTAGAATACTGGGCGAAGTCTATTTATAGATCGTCGATCTAAAAATAGATGCATGTCGATTATTATTAGCTCTTAATAATAATCGAAAAATAAACATCAAATTATTATCTTGGAGCACTTTATTTCAGTGAACAGATTTGGCAAATCAGTGGGCTGAAGGAATTATGCAATTCCTAGTGTTTATTGGTTGCTCATGCATGAGGACTCAGTTAGAACTAACGTGGAAAAGTTATAACAGAGTTGGAAGAGTATTTTATGGAGTTGTTATTCAGTTTAACTCAGTTAAGTGGGTTAAACTCAGTTGAGCTAGTTGTATCTAGTCTAAATGAAAGATACACTAGTGAGAATTAAGTGAACTAATTAGTTAATTAATTCACAACTAATAACTCACTAACAACTAAACAGAAACACTAGTTAACTACAGTGCATTTTAGTTCCAGTGGAGACCCAGTGGAGAGATAAGTGAAAGGGTGAGATGGACTATCCGTTGTGATTATAGTGATGAATTCAATGCATCTGACACACATTGGGGTTGCCAATGAGGATTGCATAGTCAAGGAAAGGCCAATTCGAATTCATTCAAGGGTCTTCTTCAGCAAGGATTGTGCAGTGGAGTCAGGCTGTCAGGAAGCAATAAATTGGTGCATAGATATAGAAATTTCTACATGACAGTGTGTAATGATTGTTGATTGTACTGAGAGCTTGAAGTACTAAGCTTTGTATGATATTATTACATGATTCCATTGATATAAATAATATGATATTTGGGTTTTTTAGCTTTAAAATTTCCCGTTAAACAATTGTGTTATGTGCGACTAAATTTATTCACGTGTTTGCAATTGAGTTTTAAATTTCTGCAAGTTTAATTAGTCAAAGGATTTTGTATTTTGCAAGAAGATAGATATTGTGAGATCAGGAGGATCTAGTAATACATCAGTATTAGTAAATTTTTACATGGTATCGATGCAGTATTGATTACTAGAGATTGCAATTGTGAATAATCGTTGAGTTTTGTGCTGGTGGACAATTCGAATTTGTTGTAGAAATTTCTTGGTGCGACAGTTGAGTATTCATTGAAATGTCTTTCAATGCATTGTGATTGGAGTATGCCCTTGATGGTAGCTTTAATTGTATAGTCTGGAAGGATAGTATGGAGGCGGTGCTTGAAGATAATGGGCTAAAGGAGTTCATCGACAACGATGTTCCTAAGCCTGCTTCTATCAATGCTTCAGGACTTGACACATGGAAAAAGAAGGTAGCAAAGATAAGAAGAATTGTATTGGAAGGTGTGAAGCACCGTATTGTGTCAAGCCCTCACCGGAAATCAACTCCGTTTTTAATGTGGAAGGCTTTGAAAAATATTTTTCAAAGCAGCAACGACCAGAGGAAGTTGGTGCTGAAAGGTAAGCTCAGAAAAATAAAAATGGAGAAGGGCGATAGTATTTCAAAATATCTCACAAAGTTTGTCCACTGTAGGGATGAACTGGGAAGTGTGGGGATTACTATTGATGATGATGACTTGGTGAGCTTGGCTCTCCTTGGGCTTCCGAATATTTGGCATAGCTACGAATACTCTTTCAATGGACAGGAGAAACTACCAGGTTGGGAGCGACTTTGGTCGGATCTTGTGCAGGAGGAGATAAGGAGAAGTACCAGGGATGGATTTTCATCGAAGAATGATGATGAAGAGAATTACGCTTTGGTTGCCAAAGAAATGAAAGGGAAGGGGAAGAAATTCCATCCAAAATTTGAGGCTAAAGGAAAGAAGTTGGATTTTTACAAAGTGAAGTGTTTTCACTGTCACGAACATGGGCATCTCGCCACTATCTACCCACAGAAAAAGAAGAACAAGAAGGATGCTGGAGTTGCAGCTATAAAGGCCTTAGACTCGTAATTTGAACTTTATTTCTCTTTGATCGCATGATTGGTTTCAATCTCAATGGGATCGATGTGGTATCTTGATAGTGGTGCGTCTTTCCATATGATGAGAGACAAGGAGTTGTTTAGTGACTTGGAGGAGAAGGATCTCCAAATGCATATAGAGATGGGCGATAGTGGTAGATACAATGTGACCGGCATTGGAACCATTACCTTTGAGAGGGAGTCAGGTAAACCATTTATGTTGAAATATGCTATGCATGTTCCAGGTTTGAAGAATAAATGGGTCTGGGTCACAATGTTGGAAGACAGAGGTTATGACGTTGTTTTAGCGAGGGAAAAGCTTTCCTACGACATAAAAAAATTGGTCAAACCAAGAGGATAGGGATTCGAGTTAAAAATATCTACAAGATGGAGATAGATGGTTGTGCTACAATGATAGGCAAATCACAAAAAATGGTGAGCTTGGATGAGGGAGAATTATGGCACAAGAGATTGGGCCATCTTCACCATGGTGCCTTGAAGATTTTGCAGCAGATTTCTACTCAAATTCCCAAGGATACTCTTGCACAGTTATATTATTGCAAGGGATGTACTATGGGTAAGTTCGTGAATACCACATTTCATGAGAAGGATAATCATGCTTTGGTGATCCTGGAGAGAATTGACACAGACGTGTGTGGACCTTTCTCGATTGCTTCAATAATAAAACACATGTATTATGTTATATTTGATGATAACTATTCTCGTAGATGCTGGATATTATTAATGCAGAAGAATAGCGAAACATTCTCAAGTTCTTTGATTTTAAAGAATTGGTGGAGAAGGAGTAAGGGAAGCGAGTGAAGGCTCTATAGAGCGATAATGGTGATGAATATATCTCGAAAAAATTCAAATACTTCTATAGCAAAGAAGGAATTCAAACAGAACTCATAGCGCCTCATAACCCACAATAGAATGGGGTCATGGAGAGGAAGAATAGAATGATCGTGGGTGCTGCAGAAGCTATGCTACATGACTAGGGCCTACCAATGCACTTGTGGGCAGAAGCATGCAACACTGCGGTTTATGTGAAAAACCATTTTCATCGTAGAGTACTTGGCATGAGTACACCTGAAGAAGCTTTTACTGGTAACAAGCCTGATATTTTTCATTTGAATATTTTTGGCTCATCTATTTACATTCAGGTGACAAAGGATGCCAGGAAGAACCTGGAGCTGACTGCAAAAGTTGGGATATTTGTGGGGTACACAGAAACACCCCATAATTATCGTGTGTATTTTCCAAATATTTGAATGAAAGTGGTGTGACGGGATATAAAATTCAATGAGGTGAAAGCCATGAAGTTGTCGCTTGAGAGAGAGCTACACTTGCATGTAGAGGAGGAACTTATTGTTCCCAAAGATGAGCCTCTATATGTGGATCAGCCACACGAGGAGGTTCATGGAGTGGAGGAGTCCACTCATGCAGAACCAAACATTAGAATAGGCACAAAGCATACCACAAAAGTTAAGAGACTAAAGCTTGATGCAGCACAGAATGTAGGAGTCCCTACATCATAGAGCAGACATAGACAACCACCTGACCGATTTTCTGGATACATGGCTCTTATGAGAAAGTGTATCGTGACAGAGCCATCTTCTTTTGAAGAAGCAGGGAAGGAGCCCACATGGGTAGATGCCATGGTGGAGGAGTATGACTCCATTATCAAAAATAGTGCTTGGGAGATTTTTCCAAGGCCAGTGGGTAAATTACTTGTAGGATCAAGATGGATCTACAAGGTAGAGCAAGCTGCTGATGGGAGCATCTAGAAGTACAAGGAAAGATTTGTTGCCAAAGGATTCTCAGAGATTGAGAGGATTGATTATTAAGAATAATTTGCATCTGTCACATGGTATTCTTCCATAAGGACCATCCTTTCTCTCTCAATGCAGATGGGTTGGCACATTCACCAAATGGATGTGAAGACTACGTTCCTTAATGGGATCATTGAGGAAGAGGTGTACATTGAGTAGCCTAGAGGATTTTATATCTTCAGCAGCGAGTCACATGTGTGTAGACGCAAAATAGCGTTGTATGGGCTGAAGAAAGCACCACGTGCTTGGTACACATAGATCGATGGCTATTTCACTGGACTTGGCTTCACCAAGAGTGAGGCGGATGCAAACCTGTACCAAATTGTGGTGGAGGGTAATATTTTAATCATTATTCTTTATTTTGATGATTTAATACTAACTGGTGATGAGGTGTTGATAGACTCATGCAAGGAAAATCTTCCAAAAGAGTTTGAGATGAAGGATTTGGGCCTCCTGCATTATTTCCTTGGATTGGAAATATGGCAGCAAGAAGGTGAATTGTTTGTGTCTCAAGGAAAGTATTCTTGGGAGATACTTGAGCAGTTTCACATTCAATGTTGCAAGCCTATTGATAGTCCTTTTCCAATAAATTGGAGGAAAGAGGATGCTACAACGGAAGAGGTAGTGGATGCCACTGTTTATCGACTATTGGTCAGTTCTCTCATGTATTTAGTTAATACAAGACCGGACATATGCTATGCGGTGAACCAGCCTTCACAAGTGATGGTTAAGCCTACCAAGCTCTTTTGGAAGGCAGGAAAGCATGTCCTGAGATATCTCAGGAGCACATCTGAGTATGGCTTATGGTACAGAGAGACAGTTGAGGTGACGTTGCATGGCTTCACAGATCCAGATTGGGTAGGCAGCCCAACAGACATAAAGAGCACATCAGGAGGGGTTTTCAGTATAATATCTACAATAGTTTCTTGGTACAATAGGAAACAAATATTTGTGGCATACAGTTCAGAGGAAGCACTATACATGGTAGCAAGTCAAGCTGCATGTGAGGCTATCTAGATGAGGAAGATCCTTGTTGGTTTGTTCAGTTCACATTTAGATCTTACAGTGATACATTTTGATAATCAGAGTTGCATTAAACTCTCAATTAATCCTGTGTTTCATGATAGATCTAAACATATTGATATCCAATATCATCATATCAGAGATTGTATGCAGTGGAAGATCATGTTGCTTCATTACATTCCTACAGAAGATCAAGATGAAAACATTCTGACGAAGACACTCGGCAGGAGCAAATTCGAATACCATAGAGGCAGGATCGGGATCACGAAGCATAATCCCTATCTTGTTGAGAAGGAGTGTTGAGATACAAAAATATCATGAGCTTAGTGAAAAGTAAGTATGTTCACTAAGTGGGGCCCACAGCCTATTTTTAGGTGTATGTATATTTTTAGACATGGTGAGCATATTCTATAAGTTGCAGGATGCTATTTGTAGATGGTTGGTCAAATGTGGAAAATAGATGAAATTCTATTTTTAGAATATTGGGTGAAGTCTATTTATAGATCGTCGATCTAAAAATATATGCATGTCGATTATTATTAGCTCTTAATAATAATTCGACAATAAACATCAACTTATTTTGTTGGAGCACTTTATTTTAGTGAATAGATTTGGCAAATCAATGGGTTGAAGGAATCACACAATTCCTAGGGTTTATTGGTGGCTCATGCATGAGGATTCAGTTAGAACTAAAGTGGGAAGAGTAGTTTATGGAGTTGTTATACAGTTTAACTCACTTAAGTGAGTTAAAATCATTTGAGCTAGTTGTATCTAGTCTAACTGAAAGATACACTAGTGAGAGTTAAGTGAATTAATTAGTTAATTAATTCACAACTAATAATTCACTAACAACTGAACAGAAACAACAATTAACTATAATGCATGTCAATTCCAGTGGAGACCCAATGGTGAGATAGGTGAAAGGGGTAGATGGACTATCTATTGTGACTATAGTGATGCATTCAATGCATCTGACACACATTGGATTTTCCAATGAGGATTTCACAGTCAAGGAAAGGCCAATTCGAATTCATTTAGGGGTCTTCTTCAGCAGGGATTACATAGTGGAGGTAGGCAGTCAGGAGGCAAGAAATTGGTGCATAGATATGCAAATTTTTGCATGACAGTGTGTAATGATTTTTGATTGAACTGAGAGCTCGATGTACTAAGATTTGTATGAGATTATTTCATGATTCCATTGATATACATAATATGATAGTTGGGGTTTTTAGCTTTAAGCTTTCCCATTAAACAATTGTGTTATGTGCGACTAAATTTATTCACATGTGTTTGCAATTGAGTTTTAAATTTCTAGAAGAGTAATTAGTGGAAGGATTCTGTATTTTGAAAGAAAATAAATATTGGGAGAATAGGAGGATCTGATAATACATCAATATTAATAAATTTCTACATTATTTTTGTACCCCCGTAACCCCAATATTGTTATTATTTGCCCTTACATTATTATTGTTAGGTCGACTAGGATTATATTGTGATCCCATGAACTCCTATATATAGGAGGTTTTGTCATTTGGATCATCCAAGAATTGTTCATTTATGTAATGTATTGGACATTTCCCTCTCGAAGTGGCTAATTTGTAAAGCGTTTATCTCTCTTTTCTTGTATTTTTGGAGCTAGTTTAATAACATTTGGTATAAGAGCTTTGGATTCTACGGTTTCACTACTCCAAACAGGTCATCATGGATTTTTTGCTATAAATTTTTTTTCTATGAAGGTTTAGAAGCTGAAATTTTTATAGAGTGAGGAAGAAATCCTAAGGAAAGTCATGTAAAAATTTCAGATCTTGGTTCGCAATATGTTCAGAGATATGATCTATGGAAGTTAGGGATTTTTCAGGCTCTCGAATTTCACCTAAAACAGGTCGTCGTGGAATTTGCGGTATAAATTTCTTTCTATGAAGTTTCAAAAGCTTAAATTTTTACCGAGTAAAGCCGAAATCTAGAGGAAGCTACTGTAAAAATTTCAGATCTTGTTTCATAATATTTTTGGAGCTATAATCTGTGGACGTTAGGGTTTTTGCAGGCTCCCGAATTTCATATCAAAGAGGTGATCGTGGGAAAATCATAATAAATCTCTCTTTGAGCGTCGGATTTGAATTATGTAAAAATTGGAAAAAATTAGATGGGTTGTAGCTTCATGCGTATCAATTTCAGAGCTGAAGGAGAAAATAGGGACATGTGGCACGTCGTACAAGTTCATTGTACTGACCCAGTCCAGAATTAGATCATTGTGGGAGATTAGGCATAACTTTGTCTTGAAGAATCCAAATCAGGTCAGACCTATGGCATTTGAAAGAAGATTCAGAGGGCTACTACAGGGCTGAATTTCAGATATTGAAGATTCGAATCATAGAGATAATTCAGTCTAAATATCCAGCTCCTCAAAAGCAAGAAAAATGTGTGTATTCATTTTTCGAATTACATAAGTCTTGTGTGAAAAATCAGTTTGAAGTTATTCCAAGGGCATATTGAAGCATAGATATCATTATTGGGTTCTAAAATGCCGCCTAAAAAGAATTCAGCACATATTAAGCCTTCAGAAGTCTCTACTATGACTCATGAAGAGGAAGAAGCACAACATGACATATCAAAATTACAAGATCAAGTGCACCAAATTTCACTCTCGCAAACTTCAGCAAAAAAAAATGAAATGGAAGTTTTGAAGAAAGGCATGGAAGACAAGATGGATGGTTTGAATAAAGTCATGCATGGTTTGAAGAATTAAATGGAAGCTAATATGGATGACATGAAAGCTAATATGGATGAAAAAATGAAAGACAACATCGAAGACATGAAGAATGATCTAAAAGCAGACATGGAAATTTTGATGACAAGATTAATACAATAAATGATTGCTAATGATGGAAAGATAGTAGAGGACACTCATGATGAGAAAAAAATATATTTTAATCATGATTTAATAAAATATAATGTTGGATTGAAGAACCACCATATTCAAAATATGGATATGAGGAATTTTGATGGCAAGGATCCCATAATATGGATACTACAAATGGAGGAATATTTTTATCTCAATAATTTGCAAAATAAAGAAAAGGTACGCATTGCAACTTTACATTTAGAAAAAAATACATTTGTATGGTATCAATGGCTTTGCTCTCCTAAAAAAATTGTCACTTGGTCATTTTTTACAGAAGAAATGATAGCACATTAGCAGGATACAAAGAGAAACACCTTCTCTAGCTAATTGATAAATCTCAAAAAAAAGTGCTCGGTGGTGGAGGACATTCAGAACTTCCAAAAATTGAATATAAGGGTAACTGATATTCCTAAGTAACATAGGATTAATGTCTTCATAGGGATTTTAAAAGATAACTTCCAACATGAATTTCGCGTTTGGGAACCTGGTTCATTGGGGAAGGCATTCAGGTTGGCAAGAAAAATTGAATGTGAAATTATGGTGACAAGGAAGCCTACCACTCACATCTATAAATATATAAGTATTGATACTCTTATACTTCCACAACCTACAAGGTTGACACCACAACAATTGGAAGAAAAAAGTGCAAAAGGGATTTTCTACAGTTGTGATAGAAAATACGCTAAAGGTCATAAGTGTGGTGAGAAGAAATTATTTTACATATATTGTGAAGAGGAGGAAGAAAATGAACAAGAAACTTAAAAAGAAGAGGATATACACTAGGAACCAACCCTAGAAGAAGAAGAAATGATTTCGACCATGTCGTGTAATGCATTGGTAGGAATTACCACTCCTCCAACTCTCAAGATAGAAGGACATATCAAGAAGGAAAAGGTAATAGTGTTGATTGATTCGAGTAGTACCCATAATTTTATTTCATTGTAAGGTAGCCAAGGAATTGAACTGTTTCCTATACCCAACACCAGAATGTCAAGTGATGGTTGCAAATGGAGGAAATATAAATTGCTCTAGAAAATGCCATAACATTAAGCTAACCATGGGGAAATATGTATTGAATAGTCCAATACTTTCCATTTAAATGGGAGGTGCTGACGTTTTACTAGGGGTACAATGGTTACAATATTTGGGGATAGTAGCTTTTAATTTTCAAGAACATTTCATGAATTTTTTTTGGGAAGGAAAGGAAATCAAGTTATGGGGTACCACAGGGAAGACAGGAAAGATAATAAACTCTAATGTCATGATAAAGCTTCTAAATAAAGATCAATGAGGTGTAATTGCACAAATATGCTCACTAGAAGTTCCAACATTTGAATCATCTATTTCTCCAGATCTTCAAAAATTCTTGGACAAACATTACAAGGTGTTTGAAACTCCCCAAGGACTCCCACATATTCGTTATCATGATCATGCTATTCATTTGATTCCAGGAAGTATTCATCCAAACATCAGGCCTTACATATATCCTTATGTCCAAAAGAGTGGAATTGAACGTATGATTGCAGAAATGTTAGAGGCTAGTATAACTCAACCTAGTCAAAGTTCTTTCTCTGCTCCAGTAGTATTGGTGCACAAGAAGGATAGATCATGGTGCATGGGTCCAGATTATAGGGATATCAATAAGCTCAATATTAAAGATAAATTCCCCATTCCTGTGATTAATGAATTATTGGATGAATTACATGGAGCAAATTATTTTACCAAGTTGGATCTTCTTTCAGGATATCATCAAATTAGAATGAAGACTAAAGATATTCTGAAAACAAAATTTCGAACTCATGAGGGTCATTATTAATTTTTGGTCATGCCTTTTGGCCTTACCAAAGCACCTTCTACATTTCAAGGGTTGAAGAATTCCATTTTCAAACCCTTCCTTAGAAAATGTGTGCTAGTATTTTTTGATGACATACTAATCTACAACAGGTCTTGGAAGGATCATGTTCAAGATGTTGACAAGGTGCTCAAAATATTGGAGGAGAAACAATTATATGAAAAAACATCAAAATGTTTCTTTGGAGTACAAGAGGTGGAATATCTAGGTCCTATTGTATCTCACGACGGTGTTAAGGTAGACCCTAACAAAATTAAAGCCATTAAATAATGGAAAGTTCCCACAACGATAAAGCAGTTACGAGGATTTATCAGGTTAACAGGGTATTATCACTAGTTTGTTAAGAATTATGGGAGAATAGGAGCACCTCTAACAACATTATTGAAGAAAGATGCATTTTCATGGACTCCTAAAGCAACTAAGGCCTTTGAACATCTTAAAGAGGTAATGTGCCTAGCACGAGTCTTATTTACACAAGACTTCACAGAAGCCTTTATTGTGGAATATGATGCCTCAAGAAATGGAATGGGTCTAACGCAAGAAGGAAGAGGCATTGCTTTTGAATCTTGTCCAATAAAAGGAAAGTATTTGCATAAATCTATTTATGAGAAGGAAATGTTGGCAATACTACATGCACTAAAGAAATGGCGGACCTTAACTAATGGTAAGACACTTCAAGGTAAAAACTAATCATGATAGTCTTAAACACTTTTTGGAACAAAGAATATCATCAGAAGAGAAAAAAAAAATGGGTCACAAAGATGTTGGGTTATGACTTTGAAATCATATACAAAAAATGGAAGCTAAATTATGTTGTATATTCACTCTCAAGAAAGGATGAAGAGGTGGAAGCATTGCTTTGTGCCATTTCTATTATCGAACCAGATTGGATAACCGAAGCAAGGGATGAATGGAAGAACGATGAAGAAGTGTGGACACTCTTTCAAAAGCTGCAGCAAGATCCTAGTACATCTGTTACATTTAGGTGGAAAAACGATTCCTTATGGTACAAAGCTCACTTATATATTTGAGATAATTCCCAACTAAAACAAAATATTCTTTTGGAATTGCACACTTCTCCTTTAGGAGGACACTCAGGATTTTTAAAAACTTACCACAGGGTGAAGAAATTTATTTATTTATTTATTTTTTTCTGGTTTGCCGACAAAATAAATTTGAGACAATTAAGACCTCAAATATTCTACAAAATTTATCCATTCCATGTCAACGTTGGGAGGAGATTTCAATGGATTTTATCACAGGTTTACCTAATTCCGAAGGAAAGAGTGTCATCATGGTGGTATTTGATAGAATTACCAAGTATGCACACTTTTGTGCATTATCTCATCCATTTAAACCAAGTACAGTTGCTACTTCATTTATGGAAACAATTCAAAATCTACGTGGAAACCCAAAGATTATTGTACGTGATGGAGATCCCATTTTTACTGGAAATTTTTGGACGAAATTATTTTCTTGTTTGGATACTCAACTAGCTCATAGCTCATCTTATCATCCACCATCCAATGGTCAAAATAAGATAGTTAATAAATGTTTGGAAGGATATGTTCGTTGTCTTGTATCTAATAAGAAGACATAATGGGTAAAGTGGTTAGCTCTCATTAAATGGTGGTATAACACTTATTTCCATATCGCATCAAAAATGACGCCATTTATGGCACTTTATAGATATCATCGACCATCCATCACATCTTTAAAATAAAATTTTAAGGATCAAGAACTGGAAGATCACATCGAGCATAAAAATGAATTTCTCCAAGTCTTAAAGGATAACCTAAATTTGGCACAAAATCGAATGAAACAATAGGTAGATCAACATTGCAGCGAGAGAAGATTTGATGTAGGAGACTGGATATTTTTATGGCTATAACCATACAAACAAATTTCCCTCAGTAAAAATAAGAAGGATAATAAATTATCGCCAAAGTACTATGGTCCTTACAAGGTGTTCCAAAATATTGGTACTATGGCATACAAATTGGAGCTTTGTACTTCTTCGTGAGTACATCTAGTTTTCCATGTTTCATGCTTAAAGAAGGTTATAGGGGACAAACTTCCATTTCAAACAATATTGCCATAACTTGATGAGGAAGTAAAAATCATATTGGAATGTGAAGCAGTCACAGAAAAAAGAACTCGACAGCTATGAAATCGATCAATCCTAGAGTATCTCATCAAATGGAAGAACTTACCCACTGAATATTCTACATGGGAGGATGAGAATTTTATACAGAGGCATCCGAAGCTACTCAAGCATTGAGGACAACACTTTTTTGAAGGATAGAAGCATGTCAAGTCCCTATATTACTAGTATAGTCCCTAATTGTTGTTAGTGTAACCCCCTTATTGTTATTATTGTACCCCTGTAACTCCAATATTGTTATTATTATGCCCTTACTTTATTATTTTTACGTTTACTAGGATATTATTGTGATCCCATGGACTCCTATGTATAGAAGGAGGTTTTATCATTTGGATCATCCAATAATTGTTCATTTATGTAATGTACTGTAGGTTTCCCCTTGAAGTGGCTGATTTCTAAGGTGTTGATCTCTATTTTCTTCTATTTTTGGAGCTGGTTTCATAACATATGTTGTATTTTAATTTTTGATAATATTTTTCCTAAAATTTGTATTATGGTTGTAAACCCATCTAAGGATTTCACTTTTGTTTTATATTTAAGTGAAATTAATTTACATTGATCAACTATAGTTTGCATATTTGACCCTTATGGCTTAATATTTCTGAGTGTCCATAAAATAAAATAAAAAATTGTTTTCCTTATAAATATAGAACAAAATGAAATTTTTTTGTGAGGAAAAAATAAATTTGTTTACTTCCATTCTGTTATGCCATCAAAATGAAATGCAGTTGTTGAAATTGGAAATGCTGGTATAAAATATATACAAATTTGTTTCTACATGCAATGAAAATTCAAGAATTAATGTTTCCTTTATATGCATATTATTGTTGGCATAAATTCACACCTCATTGAGTTAACTTTTCTCATCCTAAGGCAGATATTATATGCCATTATCATTTTATGTATGGATTTTTTAGCTTGTTCATAATTTCTCATGGTATTTAAGCGTAAAGATAATTAGACAACCAAAAGATAAATAGTTGTTCTATACTATGTTATGGAGTGTCGATTATCAAGTGGAATTTATCTACTCATCATAGGGTGTGAATTAGGTGGTCGAATTGTTCATCAATGATAACATTGATGCGATGAATTTATTTGATTTTTTTAAACCCTTATGGTGTTTGTTCAGAGGAAAGGCACACAAATACATTTTCTCATGAAGTCCACTTGTTTCAGGATTAATATGGTTATTTTATTGTTAGTATGAATCCTTTGTCGAAGTGTACGAAAAAGGACCACTTTAGCTACGCATAACTAATAGCCCTAACAACAAAAGTGGTTGCCAATATCTTCAGATCTGCGGTTAGTTGAACAAGAAAAGAGCTGCAAAAAACCAGATCTATGCATGGAAAGACATTAAGCAGTAAAAACAAGGATTTGTTCCATATATCAATAGACAAGACAAGAACAATTTTTGAAAGAATTTTTATATTAATTGGGCACCTGGGAGGAAAACAAGAAGGCGTATCCAATTCTCCTCAGTGGAATGGGTTCTTGGAAGTCCTCGGCACTTTAGATCTAAGATTTCTCTCTCTTGTTGGTGTAGAAAACCCAATGCAAAGAATAGATCTCAATGGGAGCTCACACAACAAATGATGGAAAAATGGGACCAAGTGTATAGATCCAGAGTGATCTAATAGGCATCAAAAGGTGAAGAATGATGGGAAAAACCCTCCTATTTATAACAAAATATTGGGTCATTCTAGATCTTGGTGCATGATTAAAATAATGTTAACCAAATCTAGATCCACCTTTTATGGAATATTTTATTATATTTGTTTGAGGGAAAAGGTATTTGACTTGGGTCAAATCCCTTGATTTGTCAAAAATAAATAAATAAATGATTTATTTATCTTTTTAAGGAAGCGGTTAGAAGATAATCAAACAAATAATGATTTATTTAATTATTTAAGGAAGTGGTTGAAAGATAATTAAATAAATAATGATTTATTTAATTATTTGTGGGTGATTTGGTCATATTTAACAAGGAATATTATCTAAATAAGATTTAAATACTTATTCCTAGAAAATAATAAGATAAATAAAGGTTTATCTAATTAATTTCTTTGTTTTTGGGTTAAACATGACTGGGAATAATAATTAAATTATGGTTTAATTAAGTATTCCATGAGGAAAATTAAACAAAATAGGTTTGTTTAATATTTCCTTTTGGGGTTTTCTGTTTAGACCATAAACAACCTAATAAATGTGGTTTATTAAGTTATTTTACATAGTGAAAGCAATTTTACTTAGGGTAAAATTGGTCTTACATGGTGTACTTGGGTCCATTTAATGATAATAGGTTAGATGACCAAAAAATGGTGTAACAAATTGCCCCCCAGCGTGCGAGTGTCAGGAGCAAATCATATGACCGAAGTACGTTGTAAGAACTCAATCACTAGACAACAAAAGGGAAGTCAGAGAGAGAAATGCAAGGTAGATAGTGTGCTGAAGAACTAGACCCTGAGGAGACGAGACTTGCAAGTGCAACAAGTCTCTTTTTATGAGAGGGTACTTGTGTTGAAGGCGGCGTGGGAGGCATACCTATGCCCACCGAGACAAAGTACAAAAGAATAGTGTGTCCAGTAAACAAGGGACCGAACCATAAAGTACAGCCGACATAATCATGAGCCGGATAAAAATACAATGAGGAATCCCACATACATGCTGTGCCTGGGATAACAGCCAGGACTGGTACAATAATATTTGAGTACATGAGATAAATACAACCCAAATTCCCCCTGTAAATGGGGAAGGGCTCACAAAATCTGACTGATACATGCAAATCAAAGAGGCACTGCAAGTGGCTAAGGCCAACATCATCAAATATCTAGAGCTGCATTGAAGGCTACAAGGAAGAGGTCATCCGGGCATGTGGGGGGATACCTGCAGGGCCACCCCCTCATCAGGGTTGAGACATCTCACACACACCCGGGAATCATCAAGAGCTACTGCTGTATCACTGAACCATCAAGTATACAGATCTCGGTCATGCTGAAAGGAGCTAGAGAAACAATCAAGTCAAAGGGAAATGAGAGATCCCTTTGCCTGATCCGAGGCACCAAACAAGAGTGGAAGTTGGAACCAAGGTACACCGCCCTCTAGACCTGGCTTCTGGAATGAATGAGCTGATGTCAATAGAAGGAGGTCTGCCACAGGTGAGGCAATGAGAAATCCTCAACTAAGGCGCGAGAGAAAATAGTAGAGCGACGGACAGACTGACACTAATGATGATAGGGAAATGGAAAGGACTGAGTAGAAAATGGACGACTTCCCTTGTTCGAGCATAAAGGGCATGAATGACATGGAAGCTACTGACAAAATATCATAATGGATAGGGGATAGTGGGACTGAAGGTCATAATGTGCGACACAAGAGAGAGACCAAGCAATGAAGGATGGAGGGCTATGGCGGGGTACAAAGGGACTCGGGATAGACTCCATGAATGTGATGATGACTCAACTTAGATGCGCTAAACAAGGGCGACTCGATGGTGCTACCACATAGTAAAGGCCCAATGGGGGACCATGAAAACATGAGTACAAGGTGGGAACTCATGACGAAAATCGACACAAACATGGAAAAGTATGGAGGCGAAGTGGTGCCCCAAGTACAAGTGTTGTAAGTGAGGAAATTCGATTTAAAGTGGAGGTGAAGTGGCCCTTCTTGGACAAAATAGGTCCTGGCGAAGGATGAAAGTACAAAAAAAATGCTGGATATCTAACAGAAAATAAAACACGCATCTCAGAAGGGAAATGCTAAGGGTAATATTTCTTAAGATAGAGTGCATTGCGAGGATTAGGAAGAGGATTGCCTTCGAAGTCCTCTAAAAAGTATGCCCCCTTACCAAGATCCTTACTGATGACGTAAGGGCCTAGCCATAATGAGTCGAACTTCCCGTGACCAAGGAAATCATGGGCCTGGTCATATACTAGACCAAGGTCTCCTTCGTGAAAAGGACGAGGCTGGACTTTTCGGTCATATTGAGCTTTGGTGCGTTTATTGGCCGCTTCTATGGTTTGCAATGCAACATGGTGGTCTTCAGAGGCACGCTCAAGCAGGATAAGTTGTTCTTCTAGAGGTTGGGTGTCAGGGAGAAGTTCAACAACCAGATGAAGGGAAGGGATTTCACACCCGATTGGTAAGACAACCTCCTCTCCAAAAATGAGGTGAGGAGGGTTATGGTTGAGGGGCATGGGTTCCCCCGAGCATGGTGTGGTCATGCCAAAATGTATTTAGAAAAAGGGGAATATAAACACATTTTAATGATGTGGTGTGCCATGTGTTCTTGTTATGGTTATGCAGTTTGAGAAAGGAAATGGAGGATTACCAATCTCTTTTGGTACTACATATAGGGATCAAATGGACTTTAAGTTTCCGAGTTGGCATACCTGGTGTCACTATCCCAAAAAGAGGATTTGGAGATAATGAATTGATGCTCTCGTAGAAAAGCTATAGGTTGGTCAACAATAATGTCTAAGAGACTGGGTTGCTGATGTAAGATGAGGGAACGATAAGGGGTATCATCCCTAAAGTGATCTGAAGTGATATGGGACTCTAGAGGTTCTTTTAAATCTAGAAGAATACTAGGACTAAAGTCAACACGACCAGATACACTAGGAGAGTGGTGGAGAATTGCTTCTCTTGGTATCTCAAATGTGGGTGCCCCCTTACCCAAACATTGGGTTTCAATGTAATGGCCACAAGGTGGATGTGGTGTGAACGCCTGGGTTCGATGTAAGGGGGAATAGATAACGTCAGGGGTGGGGATCTTTTCCATAATGTCGTCATCGCGATAGAATATGGGGTGACTAGTGGAAGAAAGACCACTTGACGTGGTGAAGTGACCTGAATCATCATCATGAGAAGAAAGGTTCGCATGCGCATCGTCACAAGGGGTGACTAAAGAGTAAGTAGATAAAGGATCTATCGATGTTGAGCCCAAGATGATCGCTGAAGGAAGGTCAAGCGAAACAACGGGGGAGGATTTAGATGGAATGTTCCCCGAGGGTCTCATGGATGATGAAAGGTAAAAAATTTTGGACGAAGGCTCCGTCATCTCGACATCAGGAGGGGGAATGTCAATGGGATCAGTCATATCTGATAGTTCTGCTGAAGCAGAATGCGCAAATAGGGGAGAGGTGGACTCATTGCGCTTGGCCTTGAATTGGTGGACCGCGGCGATAGAGGTGTGGAAGTCCTCGAGGTGGGGACAAAGATGGGTGTAATGGCCATGGAGATCACACAAAGCACAAGGGTGGTTGGTGTGAATAGTCTTGGGGTTCTTGGCCGTAGTCGCAGAAGGACCAGAGGCTTCTGGGATCGCGGACTCAGGGAACGTGACATTAACCATGGGCTTGAGATGAAGCAATTCAGGATAGGTATGGGAGGTGTGACCGACAACATTACACAAAGCACACTGGATGGTATGCTTTAGAGGCTGAGGATGAGCAGGCTTTTTCGGGGCAGCCTTGTCCTTTGATTCCCCCGTACGAGCTTTGCCCTTCTTACCCGGAGCGGTCGCAACAGCAGGTGGTTCCTGTTGAGGTGACTGAGGGACTGATGCAGCGGGAAAAGTCATGGGGACCGGTTGAACTGGGGTCAAAGCAATATAATGTTTGGGTTGACCAGGCAAGGTGGGGGATGGAGGATCAAGGTACCAAACGGGAATCCCAAGGGTCAAGTTAGGAAGAGAGAGGGTGGCCATGACTGGTACCGTGTACACTCCTGGTGGGGGAGCTAGGAACGGTATCTGACCAGAGGGGTAATGGCCAGGTGGGACGGCTCCGTAAATGGCCAAGGCTTGGGAGGAACCATGCGAGAGGACAAAGAGGCCTGCGCATCACCAACCGTAGGTGGCGGCTAGGGAGCAAAGTTGCGAGGGCAAGGTCGATGACTAGCCGGGCTGTGTCGAAGCTGGAGAGCGTACCGAGACGATTGCATCATGCAAACATTCGATGAGCTGGGGTCAGAGACAGGAGGAGGAGGAAGACCAGGGAAGGTTCCAAGCAAAGAGGAGTCTTTGTAGACGCCGGGAGAGACACTGGTCAAAGAATCGACAGTTTGCTTGTTGGCTACAGAAGAGATGGTCGTCTCAGGTGAGGTCTGAGATTTTGGCTCATGATATGTCAACTGGTCAATGGTGACTATCTTTCCATTATGAAGGAAAGACATCTTGCGGAAAACCGTGGGTGGGACAACAGACATAGCATAGGTGTAGCTTTTCCCCAATAGAATGTTGTAGTCTAGCGGGGCGTCGATGACTTTGACGTCAACGCAAACAGTCTTACCGGCAAGGGTGGTAGGACAATTACGGAAGAGGCCAATGGGCTGGGAGGCATGGCTGTCCCACGCTCGAAGGGTGATCGTGGAAGGGGCCAGCTCAGGGGATCCGAGTTGCTTCCAACCGCGTACACTGCGTGTGGATGCCCCCCCATCAATTATGCACCGTGAAACGTTGGCGTTCCGGATTTTGACTGGGATTTGGAAGGCGACAGAAGCAAAAAGAGGGGGATGGTCCGATTGAGTGGCATCGAAAACAATCATTTGGTCATCAGCAGGATCTACAGCGCCCACGACAGACAGTAGAGCCTTCTTTTATGAAGGGCATGACTGGAGGAGTTCCAGTGTGGAAATGGCAGCAAGAGATTGCGCCAAATCATCTACTATACTATACGAATGAGCAGCTCGACCGGAAGCAGCGTTTCGACGTAGGGGTCCCTTAGGAATCTTGGCATGAACCTCAACTTTGGGTTGAGGGATATGTAAGGGGCCACTGGATGTCGAAAGAGGCTCTGTAGAACCTGAAGAAGGAGGCTCGGGGGCAGACTGAGCAGGAGGCTTGGGGTACTGGCAAGACCGAGTTTGAAGGTGAAGGTCGACAGTTGGGAAAGGATCAGAGTTCATCATGAGGATCTGGTAATCCGAAGAACCAGAAATGGAAGGTGGAGTGGAGACCCGCCCGTCAGGTGGTTGGGTAGCCACGAATCCTTGCTGAGGGAAAGGATCAGTAAACACAAACAGTTGAGTAGTGGCCACATTAGGGGGAGCATGAGGAGGCATGTTGTCCTTGCAATGTGCTTCTGAGACTGAACATCTGCCACATCCGTGGTAAAAGGGGACAACGTGTGTAATGACCATAAACACCGCAACACGAACAAGGCTTCGCACACGAAGAGGCCTGTACCATTAACAGTGCCCTGCTGCCGACAGGTGTCGTTAGGGTCAAAACCTTGAGGATTGGGTCCACGAGTACCAAGGGAAGATTGATTTGGATTGCCTCTCCACCGTCTTTGAGAAGAAGGGGGATTAGTCGCACCCTGCTGTGCAAATAATTTCCCTGAAGGGGGCTATAGGTGTTGTTGCTGGGGTTAAGGAGGCAAGGGAGGTGGAAGCGCATATGCTGGAGGAGCCGGCATACCAGGCTGCAAATAAGGGTAATGGTTAGGTTAAGCAACATTAAGGTAAGCAGGAGGTTGGGCAAAAGGAGGAGGCATGCCGTATCCTAGATACATGCTACTGGGAGGGGGAAGAGTGCTAGAGGTGTTGGCCCCTCCGAGAGGGAGGCTGTAGTCCATAGGAGGTTGAGCATACGGATGGGAAAGGGCTCCAACGATACCGTCGGTGGAATGAGATGCCCCGGGGGCGTTAGCGCCACCGGGCCTGGGGAGGTCAGGAAGGACGGTATAAACATAACCAGACTGGGCGTAGATCAGGTCATATTTCAAGGCTATTTGGAGGGCGGCTTCTTCGGTTTGAGGGAAATGGGAGGCGACATCTTTGCCAATGGGAGCTAAGAGAGAGTGAAGGAACCAGTCCATATAGATCCGATCTTCGAAGGGGGGAGCTCGACATAAGCTGCGTCTTCGTCGCCATTCCTGAACATGGGTAGAAAGGCGGGTTGAAGATGTTTGCTTGAAGGAAGTCAAGAGCTTCGTACCGGTATCGTATCGAAGAGGGAGCTGGAAGTAAGATAAAAAGGCTTGGGCAATGGTCACAAAGGTGGTATGGGAAGAGGTGGCTTGGTCTACATACCATTTAGAAGCTTCACCGGTAAGCGTGCGTTGGAACAAACGAAGATGAATGGAGTCATCGGTAATGGAATTGGAGGAACACCACATGTGGAAAGATCGGACATGATTGGCTGGATCTTCTCCAGCAAGGCCTTCGAACTTAGGGATGTCGGAGGGGAGCTTGGTTGGCATAGCAGGCCAACCAACATCGTGGTGGATAGGGTCGTTGATCAACTGATTGAAATCGGGGAGGCTGAGGCCTGCAATGTACGGCAGCAAGGGTATGGCCGAGGTAGTTCCCGTGGCGGTTCCGCTAGTAGTAGGTCCGGCATTAGGGCCTGGAGCACCACCAGCGTTAGGCCCTGGACCAGACATGGTGAAGGTGACAGGGGGAGAACCAGGAGGAGAAGGAGAACCCGATGAATCAGGAGAGGAGTCGGAGTGCGGACTCGGAGGGGGACTAGCTCGACGACGGCGGGGCGGAGCAGGTCGATCGACCGGAAACTGAGGGTGAAGGCCAAGAAGTCTCCGCAAAAGGTGCCTTGGGGGCACAATGATGAAGAAGGAAACCGACAAGGGCAGAAAGGGACATAATCAAGTGAGGTCAAGGGCAGAAAAGGTGCAGTGACAATTGATTTTAGAGTCTTTGCCAGGCGGTGTTAACCAGGCGCTTCTTCACTTAGGGTCAGTGTGTGGCGTGCGTTAATTTTAATTTTTAAACCCTTTCCGTTTTGAGAGCAAGAAAAAAGTGTGCTGCGTAACTGAAAATAAATCTGCAGAGAACAATATATAATGCTGAAATAACAGAAAATTAACAGCTACTTGTGCATCTATCAAACCCAAGAAGGCGGGTCTCTCAAAACTAATCTAAAAAAGGGGAAAAATCTAGGCAAAACACACGAAAAAGAGGCCAATAGATCTAAGGTCAAAAGGGACAGGGATCTAAAGGATAAAGCTACTGAGAAGAGGTGCAGATCACAGCCAAGAGACAGAGGCAAGGTGGCTGAAAAAAGGGAGGAAATCAGTAAAAAGCGGAAAGGACAGGGAGGAGGTCCTAAAGGGAGGTCCAAACAAAATGACAAGAGGTGATTTGAAAGGAAGAAAGGCTGATTTAAAGGGATCTGAAGAGGAGGTTTCAGATCTGAAAAAGGGAAGGCTGAAACTCTGAAAAACAGATGGCTGAAACAGCTAAAACTCTTCCACAAAAAGTGGAGGGTACTGAAGCCCTAGGGGGCTAGGTTCCCACTTAGATGAGTAAAAACAGATCAGAACTAGGTCAAATCGGGCTGAGACAGAGGCTGGAAAACCCTGCTAGAAGCTTCAGCAAAACCCAGAAAAATAGCAGAAAAACCACTGAAAAATTAGCAGGTCGCAGGTTCTGACCTGTTTTCAGTGCAGATCGCAGAAAAGAGGCTAAAAAGTGCGACCTGGAGGTCCAGGTCGCACTTTTTGGGCTGAAAAGTGCAACCTCCCGTTCCGGTTGTCTTGGCGGCAGATTTTCGGAAAAGTTTCTATCTCAGTTGCGGCTGATGTCGCTTACCTGCGAAATAGGGCCAGAAACACACGGAAGTTAAAAATTTTAATGTTTTAGGGTTTTATGTGAGAAAAAAAACATAAAAATAGGAAAAATAAACAACTGAAAAGAAACCCTAGGGTCTGAAGTAGCTGGATATGCAGGAATATGAAAAACGACAGCGGTCGTAATTTAAAACTCGTGTGGAGTCGCCATTTGTTAGTATGAATCCTTTGTCGAAGTGTACGAAAAAGGACCACTTTAGCTACGCATAACTAATAGCCCTAACAACAAAAGTGGCTGCCAATATATTCATATCTGCGGTTAGTTGAACAAAAAAGAGCTGCAAAAACTAGATCTATGCATGGAAAGACATTAAGCAGAAAAAACAAGGGTTTTCTCCATATACCAATAGACAAGACAAGAACAATTTTTGAAAGAATTTTTATATTAATTGGGCACCTGGGAGGAAAACAAGAAGGCGTATCCAATTCTCCTCGGTGGGATGGGTTCTTGGAAGTCCTCAGCACTTCAGATCTAAGATTTCTCTTCACAGGAAAACCCACACAAAGAATGGAACTCAAAGGGAGCTCACACAGCAAATGGCAGAAAATGGTGACCAAGTGTATAGATCCAGAGTGATCTAATAGGCAACAAAAGGTGAAGAATGGTAGGAAAACCCCTCCTATTTATAACAAAATATTGGGTCATTCTAGATCTTGGTGCATGGGTTAACCAGATCTAGATCCACTTTTTATGGAATATTTTATTATATTTGTCGGAGGGAAAAGGTATTTGACTTGGGTCAAATCCCTTAATTTGTCAAAAATAAATAAATAAATGATTTATTTATCTTTTTAAGGAAGCGGTTAGAAGATAATCAAATAAATAATGACTTATTTAATTATTTAAGGAAGTGGTTGAAAGATAATTAAATAAATAGTGATTTATTTAATTATTTGTGGGTGATTTGGTCATATTTAACAAGGAATATTATCTAAATAAGGTTTAAATAATTATTCCTAGAAAATAATAAGATAAATAAAGGTTTATCTAATTAATTTCTTTGCTTTTGGGTTAAACATGACTAGGAATAATAATTAAATTATGGTTTAATTAATTATTCCATGAGGAAAATTAAACAAAATAGGTTTGTTTAATATTTCCTTTTGGGGTTTCCTTTTTAGACCATAAACAACCTAATAAATGTGGTTTATTAAGTTATTTTACATAGTGAAAGCAATTTTACTCAGGGTAAAATTGGTCTTACATGGTTTACTTGGGTCCATCTAATGATAATAGGTTAGATGACCAAAAAATGGTGTAACATTTATCCTTTGTTGTCCTGGAAATAATTTTCATTTTTGTTGACTAGAAATGAAAGGAATATCAAACTCATAGGGGGAACACACATTGACCAGATCTAGATCTGTTGGCATTATAGCGTTTAATCTGATTTTTCATATTTTCTGGTTTAGTCTCTAGACTTTGTGGTCTTTCAAGCTAGAAAGTATGGTATGATACTGATACTTAGTCTACCAAACAATTATGTGAACTTTTGAGGGAAGGCCCAATATGTACGATGGCCTCGCAATGCTAGAAAAAATATCAACTTTGATGATCATTTATTCACCAATCCCACTGTTAAATCCTATTTTAAGAACCATGTTAAGGTAACAGACTTTATATATCTGTATCTTTCTCATTATATGTGTTCATTTTTTTCATTATGTATATACACATACATAGCCCAATTAGAATAAAGTTGATATACACACAAAAAAAAAATAAAAATGTATTCAACAATTAATTTTCTAGCAGACTATATTGACTAGGGTGAACAACATTACTAGAGTATCCTGCAGGGATGACCCTACAATATTTTCATGGGAGCTCATGAACGAGCCTCGTTGTCAAAGTGATCCTTCTCAGAGGACCTTCCATGCCAGATATAACATTTTGTCTTTAAATCAAAACTAAAAAATTGAAAAAGAAAATGAAATAAAATATTCAAAAAATGATGTAAGTTTAAGGTCTCGTTATTCATAGTTTGGTAGATTTATGTTAAATTTTTTCCTTTCTAGTGATTCTTTTTTTTGGTAATGAGTGCAAGTGTTGTGAGTAAAGATGGTAGTTCTTTGACCGTGATTAGAAAACAAGGATGGATAGAGGAGATGGATAGCCATGTCAAATCCATTTATGGAAACCATCTTCTGGAGGATTATTTGAATTTTTTTTTATAGAGAATACAAATGAGATCTTAATCAAGGATTCTTTGTGGGCATCGAATTCATCACCAATAACTAAATCAGAGGGCATGATTTTGCAACAATTCATTCCTATGCTGACAATTTGTAATTTTGTATCTTATTTTCCCCATGTTTATGTTGTATAGGAGATTAAAAGTTTGATATTTATATGTTTATACAATATTAGTTATGTTTTCTATACTTTTATCTATATTTCAGATGTTGGGTTTTTACAGAATTTGGTGGAGTCACCGTTGTTAATGCATTCGTAATTTCATATGTAGGTAGTTCATTATTATTGTAACAGTTGTCCATTGCTTGATGATAAATTGAGTCTATACTAATATATTGATCTATGATTTGAAATTTAAAGGATTTTTGGAGCATATGAGGAAAAATGCTTATTACTTTTCATTATGTAGATAAAATGTCTTTCGGAATAATCACATCATTAGGATTAGGTCGACGTTTCGAAAAACGTTTTATCTATATTATGGATCACAAAAGTCTTAGATCTAACTTTTCATTCTTTCAACTTCGATTTACAAAAGAAAGAAAAACATAGAAGAAATCCACAAAAGAGTAATTTATTATAGAACACACACACACACACACACACACACACAGACACACACATATATATATATATATTATTTTAAATTTCTTCCTAAGCCATCTCAGTTGTTTGGTCATGGTGTGAACATTCACTAGTAGAACATGAGAAATTAGTAACTAGGTGACTAAAAAAATTGGTCACTGCAGCTTTTCCAATTGAAATACTACAAAAAATGAGTAATCTTAAGTGAATCAACTAAAAACGATTGATATAAACAACTATTTTAGTTTCGGGTTAAAATATAAAACTAGATAATAAGTAATACAACTATAAATGACTAACATGAATGGCTAATTTAGTCCAAGAACCAAAATACAAATATCTAACAAGTACTACAATAACATTTATCACTTGTTTATGTTAGTCATTTTAATTTTACATAAAAAATTCAAAATGATGAATAAAAATCTATGTGAACAAAATCTAGTCAATAATATTTAAAAAAAAAACTTAAAATTGTGCAAACGAATCAAAACTTAAAAAAAAAATCTTAAAAGTGTCCATGCATTTCTAAGATAAACACATATCAAAACCCTTCATGGAAATACATTTAACTTCTATCACTAAAGGATCGTATTGCCACCTCACAGTACTAGGCAACCTCTAATATGATTTGTGCAAATATAGTTCATAACCTCTTATCACCATACAAATTCAACCCTAATTATATAAACCCAGAATTAAAAAAAAAACACTTGAATAGATTTCAGTTGATATGATGTAAGCACATACTTTATTCTCTTGGTGCAATGAATTCACTCATAAAATTTTTATTTTTCTGGAGTGTTACTTTTCCCTTTCACTCAAAGCCTCAAATACACATTCAAAGTTTTTTCAAACGCAACAATACATGATAAACCTATTTTAAATAGGCTTAATAGAGATAGTGAACATCATTCGTCAAAGCCACTAACAATTATCTCCCCATTACATAAGGTTTGATAACTTGAAAACTTGCGCCATAATTTTTTCCTCTCGGATTCAGAACTCTAATGGAGGGTTACTGTATAAAGAAATGAGTCCCATGATAACGAAATCTCTCCTACACTAACCGGCATAGTCATTACAAGGGATGATGTCGTCTTGGGGATTAGCCCAGCAATAATCATTGTGAGAACATGGTTCCAATTGCAGTCTCATTTGAAACCCTCCAAAGCATACATCATACGCTCGTCTCACCAATAGTAGACTTGAGGTCATTCCCACCTCTGTAGGACCATGTCAGCGATAGTGAGAATCGAACCTGCAACCTGCAGTAGGCGGAGCCCTTGGTTATAGTCTGAGCACTGTCCAAGAAATTCATGTAAACTAACAATAATATGCACACCCAAATGCATGTTAAGGAGTTCCAGTACACGGGTCTGAGAAAAGATATTTTTTTTCTTTAAAGTTTGTTTCCGTTTCTATTTGCATGTTCATTTTTCTTGTACTGGAGCTTGTTATCTTTTATGTATCTAAAATTAGTCTTATATTTAACTCTTTTGATGAATGATTTGATTCAAAAACAATGTTCCCACCATGTCAAAAACAAACGTTCTGTTTTCTTAGGCTAGTCCATTCAATAGAACTGAAAGGGGTATTTGATCTAGTTTGGAGTGGTGAAAAACGGAAAAGAAGAAATGAAAAATGATATTTTTCTTTCCTTTAAAGTTCATTTCTTGTGACAATTTACTTCTTGGAGCACCTGTCTTTTGTAATCTTTCGTCTCTCCATACTATCCATTGTTTCAAATTCTTAAACTTCTGCAGGTCTACATCTTTTTTTACTTGCCAAATCATTAGGTTTAGTAAGATAGGTTGGTATGTGTATATGGTTAGATTCTTTGTAATTATCTGACAACAAACCCTAGATAGTGGTGATGTAACAAGCATGATAATACTTTAGGCCTTTAGCCAAATAGCTATAGGGCTTGAAGGTGTTGGATATTTATGATATACAATAGAAATATTTCTTCTAGTTGGGAAATTTGCGATGCATATATTGTAATATCTTGGTTCAATTTTCCAAAAAAATTTAGGTCCAAGTTTATGCTTGGAGATATTTTCCAATATTTTCCCCCGTGTTTGATTGTTTCTGAGAAGTTTATTTCCAAACCTTATGATATTTTTACGAAAAAATATTTGTAATATTGTAATTTTTTTCTTGGGTTGGAGGCTTTTGGGGGACCTTTAGTGTGTTGCTTTGTGTAGGGTATGGCAATGTTTAAGTGAAAAAAGAATCATCTCCAAAAGGTTAAATACCTCGATTATTTTTTTCATTTGTTGGATCATCCATATGTAAGGGATTGTTGGTATGATTTTCTATCATATTCATTAAAAATAATTTACAATACTGGTGAATGCTTGCTCTCCAACCCAAGATGGAAGAAATGGTGTAATGTCCTATACTGCTCTGTAAACATTTTGACAAGGTCAAATTATATAAAAATAAAAATAAAAATAATAACATGAAAACATTTTTACAGTGAAAATAAAATAAAAATAATAATAAAAAAAATGTTAAAATAAAAACAACTTCACGGTTTTCACCCATGCTATTGACCCATGGTATTCATGTGGAATATAACCTATTTAAAGGGGGGAATTTAACTAGCCTAAATCAATCTTAACTCTTTGATTGGTGGAAAAAACATATAGGTTTTAGATTAACTTGTGAGGTATAAATTCAATAACTAGTGCAAATCTTGCAAGAGTGCATTACGACATCCATGTTGCAAAAAGTTAACATATTGTTTCAACCCATTTGGTCTACCATATTGAAGATTATATGATTTTTATATTTATATTTTTTTTTACTTCTCATACCTATAGGCTTGTAACCATTGCTTCTACATCTAGGATCATTATATCTCTCATGGATAGCACAACCCTCAAACTCATTATTATATTACCATGAGTAGGACAACCTAAAACTCAAGAGATATAGAGTTTTATATGACTTACAATTAAATTTGGTGCAATTCTGACTTATAACTTAGACTTGGAGCAATTAAATCCTTAGTCACATGGTTTGGGTTCATGTTTAGGCTTTTCTACAATTAGGTTCAACACAAATTTTTTTCTTTCGATGAGGTTGAGATGAAGGTCACAATTAGGTTTGTCTATATACATTTTGTGTGTGTGTGTGTGTCCACATTCTGAGGAAACCCTCTGACCAATTTCTATTATTTTGAGAGCGGCACCAGGGTAAATTGGTTAGTTGTAGTTTTTGGTAGTGGTAGAGGGATATCGAGTGACGCCTAATAATATTCATAGAGGAATCCAACTTGGGATTTGATCCTATGAAATACTTCTTGAAATTCACAATACTCAACTACTTGAGATAACCCATTAGGAGACCCTTTCAACAACCAATTATTGACTTCTCCACATTCCAAACAAAGATCTCAAACATCAAATTTTTTTAAGATGAGGTCACAATATTCCCTCCTTAAATATGATACATAAATCCAATAACATAAACATAATTCTTCATTTGAAGTGGTCTATAAAAGTGTCTAGCGCCACCCCCTCCCCTCACTTTCCATAGTTGAAGGTGTGATACAAGAAAAATTAAATGAGGAATGTCTTCGGGGAGCTCAAGAGCTTAACCTTAGAGTACATGGGATCCCCCTTCTAGTAGCTCCCTTTGAACCCTTATAGATATGATCATCTTTCATTCATGACACTCTTTATTTGAAGGACATCACTCTTGAATGGGAATGGATGGGCCTTGATTCCACTCCATTCCTCTATTTCTAGTCACTGGATGATCAACTTAGAGCTCTCTGAGAAAAGAGAAGACCAAGCTCACTCACATCCTTGAAAAATATCTTCCTCAATGTGGACGTCACCAAATCTAAAAATGTGTAACTCAAGCTATCTACAGACCATGTTCTAATTGCATGGAAGGAAGGGAAGTGGGAAATAATATGAGATCTCAAAGCCATAATTTTTTATTCCGCTTCTCCCATATTTTCTCTCCCATTGGACCAAATTATTATCTCTTTTAGCTATGGAACATGTTAGGGGGAGTTGGCCCACTATATCCATTGAATGTTGAAATTGTAATGGTGCCTTTTAGACTTCACTAGGTACAATTTGTGATCCAATTGGGTCTATTGACCTTGTTTTGTTCACATAGACACATGCAAGCCCCATGCTGACATCACCCAGGATCCATGGGTATAATTTTTTGTGATATTGTAAACAAGAGACATGATCCTCCACGATATTCTCTCCCTTGGACCAAATGAGGGTCCCTTTTAGTTAGGAGATAGGTTAGGGGGAATTTTCCCACCGTATCAATTGGTTGTTGGAATTGTAATGATGAATTTTGGTCTTCACAAGGTATGATTTGTATGTGATTGAGTCTCATGACCTCCTTTCCCTCACAAAGACAAATGTGATTTCCATGTTCACACCACCAAATATCCATGGGTATTATTAGGTGTGGTCTTGCTAACATGAGACAAGATTTGACAGCATTAGAGGATATAGTGGTGTTGCTTGTTTTATATCCGGTTATCTTGGAAAAGGGTCTCTTTTTTGTAAATGGATGAGAGTGACACATTTTAGTGGCTCTGGTTCCATTGCCAAAACTCCCTTCTTTGTGATAACTACATTCCAGTTAGCCAATTTACCCTAGCCTCATCAAACTTTAAATTTCAACTGAAATCCAAGGGTTACCATTTCCTTGAATTTTATAAATATATCTTCCACCACACTCTTGGCGATGTTATTCTCTTAGGTTACTTCATTACTCATACTAGAAACCTACAGGTTGGCTTACATGACAAATTAAAAGATGCATTGTGTCTCCAAGAGTTGGAACTAGAATTTGTGGGCTTGCATAAGAGTTCACAATACAATGATGAGCCTGTCACAGGTTATGGGAGACAACTCTTATAGCTAGGTAAATCCCACGGCTTATTGATCTTGAATGGGATTAATGGCTTCTCGCGTTTTGAGGAATTTACTTATTACCCCCATAGTGTGGAGGTGGGGGCGGGGGTGGGGAGCGTTGTTGAATATGCTTAGCCAACTAATATATTATCCCACTTATGCAGCATTTCATAGTCTCTCTCTCCATACACTCTCATCCATCCTAAAAATACCACCTATTCTACCCTCCTCTTTTATAGATATTACATTAAATCCTACACCACTCTCCCCATGGAGCTACTCCCCTCTATTTTCCAATTCAAGCCATTAAGCACAACCACAACCAAATATGAAATGCTTTCGTGTAACACTCGTGAAGGAAACTATTAAATCCTACACCCACCCTACTCGTCAACATAACCATAAACCTCTCCTTTGGATCTTTTCCTATGAACCACTAGTTCTACAATTAATGTAAATCCCCTCACAAGAAGCTTTGTCTCACCCTCATGCATGATCCATTTTCCTCCCATCCCCTCTCCAAAGTATACCATCAACTCCTTCGCTATAAAAAGAAAGAACCTCTCTCCTAAAGAAGATAAGAACTTTGTGAGGACCTTTGTCACTTCCTGAAAGGATTCGGGCGTAATTTTCTTCCTATGCACCACACCATCCCTCTTGGCCTTGATAAACATTCCCTATTATCCCACACAACCTTATTTTATGACACATTTCGATAACCTATTATCAAAATCCCTTCCTATGACCCTTCCCTAACCCGCCCGCCCATTCATATCACCTTTTCTCTGAGAAGGATATCAAGGGAGAAATTAGAGCTATAGCAATAGAGCAACAGATAAGGAAGGGCTTCGAGCCAAATTCATTAAACATGTCATCTAGTCTCTTCTGTCCTATATTGTTGATTTATTTCACATTGTCGTGTGTTCAGGATTTCCCCCCTATTGGATGAGACACATTATTCTTCCAAACCACAAAACTAGGAGTGGTTATGATCGAAGAACTAACGTACTATCAAGTTGGGTCATCATTTTGAAAAATTTATGCCACAGCATTACACCAATGTCTCTCTAAGGAGTTAGATGTTCATCTTCTAAAAGCGTGTTTTAGACCGAAACAATTAGATGATTGGATCACATTTGAACTCTTTGAAGGTTTACAATTTTTTTGTAGGCTTTTGGAAAACATTTGCCATAGTTTTGAGGGAGACATTTTTCCAAAGGTTTTGTGACATTGGAATATTCAAGAACATATTGGAAGCCATTATGATATTGTATGAGTTAGTTCTGGGATAACTTAGGATGGAAAAGAAATTCTCCAATTTCACTCAAAGGATGACTCGGATAAAATAAGGATGCTCTCTTTCATTGACCCTCTTCGAGATCTATATTTATGAGTTGGAGATTTCCTACATGAACATATATAGGTCCTAGGAGGGGAATGGTTGTCTTCTACACGTTGTGTTGATTTTATTCTTACCTTTTTATAATGACTTAATCTTGTTCGCTTCCACCCCTTATGCTTGCAGAGATAGATTGATCCAATATCTATATTTTTGACCTGCACAGTTGATGGTTAACTCAGGTAAGACTGAGCTTTTGGTCTTTAGTTAATTTAAGAGATCTCTTATAGACTTACATTATTATTATCTAGGTGTTGAGATTGAGATCACTGCAACTTACACTTACCTAGGGGCATAGTTCAAGGGGCCTTTTAATTATTTCTAATTTGTGCTAAGCCCTGTAGCCTTAGGTTAGTAAAATATATGTTCCATGGCCTTCATTGATAAACAATGTTTCCAAATTCAATTTGAATGCAAATTTTCCAAACTTCACCTCATGGAGGTGACTATTAGACTCCCAACTATTTATGGTTTAGAAGTTTGGGGGTTGAGATTATTGCATATAGCTTGGTCCAACTTCGAGAGAGTACAAAATCTACTTCTCAAATGCATCATCCGCTGATGGTCAAATTAGGTAAGACCGAGGTTTTGGTATTTAATGAATTTAATATATCTCTTTTAGAATTACATTTATATTATTGAGGTGTTGAGATTGAGATCACCACAACTTACACCTACCTAGGGGCATAGCTCAAGCAACCTATTTTTTTATTTGTAAATTTTGATAGGTCCTCTAGCCTTATTTCAATAAAACATATGTTTTGTGGCTCTTATTGATAAAAAATGTTTCCAAATTCAATTTGAATACATATTGTCCAAACTTCACCTCTTGGAGGAAATTATTAGACCAAAAATTCTTCAGGGTTTGGAAGTTTGGGGGTTGAGCTTGTTGCAGATAGATTGGGCCACCTTGGAGAAAGTATAAACTCTACTTCTCATATGCATAATCTGCAGTAAGTGGAAAATTCCACAACCCATTATTTAGTCAGAGTTTCGCATCTACTCATTTCACCTCAAGGTAATTTTTTGTCTCCCTTGATGTGCCAACCCATCTCTTGTCAATTCGACATATATTGCATAAAACCATCAAAGATGATATTTATTGATTGTATATTCAATTCACTTGGAACTCATCTTTGATGAATATGGGCTTGTATATGTCCTACCTAGAGAACATTTTTGAGTTGTAGAATTGAATCATAGTCTTCCCCCCTTGCACATGAAAAAATTGGATGCATTCACTTGGGATCTTGTTGGGACAATTTTGAGTTGGTTCTCATAGAATTTTGATATAGGCAGACCACAATATAGCATTGTACGATAGAAAAATTTTTCACCTATAGGAGCCAAATACAACAACACATCATTCTTAGGTGCTCCACATACTATGAGATCATAGCACATTATTTTTTCCTATATTGGGATTCAGGAGGCTCCATCTCTACCTTTTTTACATACTAGGACCTACGATGCTTAACTCTCCTCATTAGGGAGATTTTTAACCATATATATTATTTCCATCATACAATGCCTCACCTTAGGATGAACAAGACGATTCATACTTTAATATGTATCTATCAAATAATAACCATAAGTGATGGGTATAATTTGAAGGAGCGCTAGAAAATAGAAGGGTGAGATCTTATGTCACTTCTCAACCTCCCCCTTTTGGAGATCAACGGATACCATCAAGACCAATTTGGAAATGTTGAACCATATATCAATTCACAATCCCTCATAGCACCAAAGGGACAAGTTCTCGATATTTTTAGACCAGGGTGCCTTTGACTTGTTCGATCAACTCCTAGTTGCATAGGAGTGACCATATATGTATTCCAATCTTATTTCTTTCCATCTCAAATTCTATGATGCTCCTACATCCCCGAGGATCATACAGTCGGACCGATAATTGGTTCTAGGAAGCTTCAATAGTGAACCAGTTCCCAATTCACCTCCTTGGCCATCAAGCATCAAACTCAAGATCCCTTGACATATTTAGCTCCATTGTTAGATCTTCCTACCCAACCATTCGTTCTTGGAAGACTATTGATTATTTGTTATCATGCCATGGTCTTTTGTTTGGATGTTTTCACAGAAATAAAATTTATTTCTTTTTATCTTTATGTTATTTTCATCATTTTCTAGGAGGTACACTTGCACTCCCACATTCGAATCGTACTTATTGTACACTTCTTCAGTGCCATTGACATAGTTTTGTAGTCATTTTTTGGACATTAATAAATTTATCTTCTGTGTGTGTGTGTGTGTGCATGCGTGCGTGTGTGTGTGTGTGTGTGTGTGTGTGTGTGTGTGTGTGTGTGTGTCTATATATATATATATATATATATATATATATATATATATATAAAGAAATTAACATCGATTAAATAAAAATGTTGTAATGGACATGGAACTTGCAAGGATAGGTTACGAGCTTAAGTTGTGACATGAGGTAACGAGCTTGAGCTGTGGACTTAGTCAATGGCCATGAAGTTTGATGAAACTCACAATTTTCTTAGGTTTGTTTAATTTTTAGCCACAAGGTTGAAGTTCGACAAACTCTATGGCATATATTATCATTAAATATAAGGAAGTGTATGCATGATGGATTGCTTATGGAAACTTATTTGTGTCTGCAGAAATTATATTTGTTTTCTGAACCTCATCACTAATGTTACCACTTTGCATAAACTAATGGATATTTTGTTTGCCTATTTGAAACCACCCTCATGTGGCCTAGTTAATATTATATATGTAGTTAGGGTTGTAATTCCTTTTTCAATATACAAATATATAATTGCACGAAGAGAAACATGGTTCTCATACAGTCTGTGATGGAAAATTTGGTGCAATGGTAATAAAATAAATGGAAATATATTGGAACTCTTGTTTTTTGTTCTCCTATTAAATATCATCACTTATAAAAATAATTAAATAAATGAAAATTGGCATAGGTCCATCTTAACCCTAAAGATTTTAAGGAGGAAGAAGTTTGACCCCATTATTTATCCCTATTAATGCTTAATAGATCATAGGTTAATATGGATGTATGATTTTAAACTGTATTATTGATCACATTATTTAGTAGTCGAAGTAGTTTTGGAGTCGAACTAGGTTTGGATATGATATTGTATATTTTATGTACACACATTTATGTATATGTTTATTTATTTTTATGGACTGGTAATTCCATGAAGACTTTATGAATTAGTTTAGGAATTCAAGAAGGTAAATTGCAGATAATAACAAAAATACATGTGATTTTACATCTCTGTTTTGAACAATTGTTTTTTTTTTTCTTGAAAACGTTATTTGTGTTTGTAACATCCCTTGCAACCATCTCTGTTTTGAACAATTGTTTCTTTTTCTGATGAAAACGTTATTTGTGTTTGTAACATCCCTTACAACCATATGTTTTAGGATTACCATGACTCGACAAAAATTTGAAGAGCTTTGTGGAGATCTATTTGAGGAGACATTTTTTTCTGTAAAGGAAATTCTTAAAAATTATGGCTTCAATGTAGAAGACCTTTATGTTGTATAGGTGATAAGTGGAGCAACTTGCATGCCAAAATTGCAGGTTAATTTTTATAGCCATCAGTATTCAGAACATTTATATATATTTTTTGAGAATTTCAATCACTTTGTGGATTCTTTTGAATATATTTATTAGAAATTTATTTATTTTTTAATGAGAAAATGAAGTGGTGGTTGTAATTGCAATTGGTGACTATGAATATGGATAAAATAATTTTGCAACTTTTGAATGAATTTCTTTTTTGATTGGCATGGCAAAGAAGTAATATTTTTGAAGAGATAATGTTGAGGAAACAAACAAATCCTTACCAATAGAAAATGAAATCACTAAAAATACTTAAATGGAATTTTATAGAAATGATGTGTTCTTGAACAAGCTCAGGAAGTGAATTTTTTTTGTAGCAGTGTCTTAAATGATAGTAATATCAACTCTCTTCCAGGATATTCTCCAAGAATTTCTTGGAAGAGACTATTTAGATTAGCATCTTGATGTTTATGAAGTTGTAGTACTCAGATCAGCACTTCATGCTGCAAAAATTTGAGTGATGGAATCAAGCTAACCCACAAGATGGGAATGATTGATGTTGTAACATATAATTGAATAGTCTTGATATTGATAATGGGGAAATTAATCACCAAGTACTTATTCCATGGATGAAGAAGCTTCCAAGCAAGGTAGGCATTATATTTGTTTTAGTGGTGGTTTTATGGAAAAATAAATTGTATAGTACCCCATCCAAGTTTAGCTTTGGTGTTGGATATTCGTTTTATTGATTCAGTGCTAACATGGATATGATGGTAAATTTCACAACGTCAGGCATTCATGTCTGTAAAGTATGGAAAGGAATTTGAAGTTTGACTTCAGTATGATCTTCTGATATACTACCACCAAGGCTTTCCTCTGGAAAATTGGCAACTTACCACATTTCAGGCTTAACTGATACCTACAAAAAGTAAGATAGTGTCCGTAATAGTAACATAGTGTCCGTAATAGGATTCTTTGCTTAGGAGAGTTTCCGAATTAACATTATCCTTGTGTTTCTACAGAGGAACATACATTTTGTTTCCTATTTCCCACAATATGCCTTATTTTTGTGTACAATGTAATAAATTAGGAAATCATCTAGCACAAATGGAGATTATTATTAATACTTCATAAAATGTTCTTAGGTATACAACACAAAACCTCTCTGCACCGATTAAGACAAACTTACACTTTTCCCTTAGCAGAAGTCGTGTGGTTTCATTTGATCGTGTTGAGATTGTGATAGAATTTGTAGAGTGGGTTGATGTTCCAATGGATAATTTAACAGATAAAAATTGAACCTCAACTTTGTCAAATGCATCATCTGAATGAAGAACAAGTCCAACCATCTCTAGTGAAAAGGAAGAAGGAAACTTAAATGGTTACGGATTTGAGAATAATGTTAGAACTCCTGAAAATGTAAGTCAATATTCAAAGCCCATAACTGAAAAGAAGTTGAGAAAAATCACTTTTATAGTTCCTCTTAAGGTTGGTGATTGGGAAATCCAGTTATTACGTTAGTTTCTTCCATTCAAATATAAATTAGCAGGTTGTTATAACATTATGTATATACGCCCAAATATTTTTTGCGATGGTTTTTTTAAATGTGTATTGAACATTTAACATGTATTTATTCGTTTGAGTTTCTAAATTCATGTAATGGATGTTACCGATGGTCCTGGAAAGGCCCTCTCTAAAGACTCACTTATAGAAGCTGGAGTTAGGATTTCTAATTTTAATTCTAAAGATGCAGAGAGGAAAAGGACAGCTGAACTTAAAAACAACCTCGTGGAATACATCTATTCTACTAAAGAAACGGTAAGTTATCATGGGATGTGATATTATCTTGAATTTATTTTTCTAATAAAAGTTCTTTATCTGTTTTCAAATATAACACTGTAAATTAACACATTTTGTTGACTATTATTTTTGGTAGATACTTCCTATTGATAATAATTTTGTGCTTTGCAGTTTGATCAGGTGTAAAAGTGTGATCTGATGAATAAAAACTCTATTTTTATCATATATTTTAACATCAACCTTTTCAAATTCGAAATTTGGGTTTTTCTAGCTCTTAAGTGCTTTATGCCATGCATCTTTTCCTCCTCATGGATGCTCGCATTTATGATTTAAGAGTGTGTGCTATCATCTTTATAACTCAATTCTGATCCACATTGTAATATGTAAGAGCTTTTTGTAAGCTTATGTTCCCACCTCAGCTTCTCTTCCTTTTATGTGTGGCATAACGAGACTTGACATGTAATTTTGTTTAAAAGTACAATTAATTGTAATAAATTTTATCTTGGCATAAAATTGGTAACCAACAGAAATTATAAATGACTTAAAATTTCTAATAACCAACACAAACTTAAAAATACCAATAATGAACAGTAAAGCAAGTTATCTTTGGATATCACAATAATTGCAACTTCTCAAACTTCTTTGCGCCATAACAATAGTAGTGCTTGATGTTGTTTTGTTTTATGGCCTGCTCATGTAGCATCCTATAATGGTAAAATCTTCCATTGAATGGGGTATTCTGGTAGTACCTTCACCTTCTTCTCTACATTTTCCAAATGCACTCTAGAAATAAATTGGCGGCCCATGCGAATATATCATATATGATAAATCTTAAGCTTATCCTCCATCCGTATAACTCTTATCCACGTTGTTTATCCTCTTGTCACTATATTTAATACATAGATATGTATTGTGTTGAGACAGGGGTGGCGGAGTCACCAACTATGGTGGGCTTTGTCCCCCATTTAATGCCACCTGCAATTAATATAACCATAAAACAAATTCACCGCCCATTCTAAACATGAACTGTTCATTGGATTCATGGTTAGCTGGATATTGTGAAGCCTTTGTTGGATTTGGAGGTCAAGGGTTCAATTCTCTTAGAGACTTTTTTTGAATTCTTTGAGCTATGTTGTCCATTGTGTCATTAAAAATTTATGGCGCCATGTGGCCCCTTTTTAAGCAAATACTAGAAAAATTTCAACAAAGCATAGAATTCACGCACAATGTCCATTTGACGTGGCGTTGGAGGCCTTGGGTGTGTATCTTCTAGCACTTCAACATCATACCATGTTCCAATGCATTTGAAGCCTTTTGAAGATGATAATTTTCATTGATCCACCTGGATCACTCCTTCCCACTCAGAAGCTTTTGGACCAGCAAGAGTTGGTTTTATTTTGGAAACAAGTGAGGATATAATTCCTTCACTTTCCCTGCTTCTATCCATCGAGCCTTGCTAGGATTTGTTCTTTTGATTTCGAAGCACAGGTATTCCTCATATCTACGTCTTGAAGTTCTGACTCTTTTGTCCAAAATTTCATCCTCCTGAAGTTCATTCATGTATTCTTGAGCTAATTCTTCTATGGACGGTACTTTAATTTGTTCTTCTTGATCATCGATCATAGAAGGCTCATAGAGGCAAAAAATTTACACATTTACGATGGAATAAATTTTCATGTCTTGTGGAAACTCTAAATGAAAAGAGTTATTACCAATCTTGCCCAAGATTTTGAAAGGACCATATCTAATTGGTTTTAACTTTTTACCTTCACCTTGAAGTCTTTCCTTGCTGATGTGCAACCAAACTTGATCACCCACCTTGAAAATATGATCCACCCTATGCTGGTTGGGTATTGCTTTATACTGTGCCTAAATCTTTTCAAGCTATTCTTGGAATTATTGTTGTATCAACTAAATCTGTTTGATGAAGTGACTAGTCTTTCCTTCCCACTTCGCTCATTTGTTAAAACATCTTTGCCAAAAATAAATTCCAAAAGAGACTTAGGTAAATAGCCAAAACAAGTCTCAAAAGGATATCACTGAGTAGAAGAGTGCTTTGCTTGATTCTATGCATGTTGTACGTAAGGTATATGCTCATCCAAAAGTTTTGGATTCTTGTTGTTGTATCCTCGAAGCAATTGAACCACCATTTTCTTGACTACCTTTGTCTGTCCATCTATCTGCGAATGAAATGTTGTGATCTTCTTCAAATTTGTGTCCTTAAATTCCCACAAACTTGACCAAAAATTACCAACAAATCTGGTATCTCGAACAGATACAACTAATGTGGGAAATCCAAAATGAACCCATACATTTTCAAACAACAACTTAGTTGTTTTTTCAGTTGTGACTTGTTTAGTACATGGCATTGAAATGCACATTTTACTGAACCTATACACTACTACATACAAGTAGTCATGACATTTCCTAGACATAGGTAATCCTCCTACAAATTCCATTAAAATATTTTCCCATGGACGAGATGGAATAGGTAATGGAGTATACAACCCAAATTTTTTATTACTAGGTTTTCTAATAGCACACATAGAACATACCTTTACATATTTTGATACAGTATCAATCATTATTGGCTAGTAAAAAAAAACTTTGAAGATGTGCAATTGTCTTGTTGATGCCAAGATGTCCTGCAATTAGATAAGTATGGGCTTCTCTTATGACATGAACTCTTTCATCCATTAGAATGCAGAATTTTCCAAGATGATATAAAATTTTGTCATGGAGATGATAATCAAATGCTTCACTTTTCTTGCCATTTTTTAAAGTTGCATAAATTTCCTTAAAGCCATCATCATTATCATATTGTTCAATATATCCTTCATGTGATAATGCATTATGCTTAAGAACTGTTGATGGTTGGTATTGATAATAAATCAGAAACTTTATTATGTACGCCTTTCTTATATCTCACTACTAAATGAAATTGATGTAGAAAACCCATCCAACGATAATGCCTTGATTGTTGCAACTTAGTTTGAGAGTGAAAATATTGAAGTGGCTGATGATCTATGCGAATTATTATTTCTTTACTAAGAAAATAATGTTTCCACTTCTTTCGCTTTGAGCTACTGCATATAATTATTTATTGTATGTAGGATAGTTGACTGCTACTGAAGTAAAATTTTCAGAATGAAATCATATAGCTATTTTGTGTTGGATCAACATAGATCCCATGGCATAGTTAATTGCATCAGTTTCCATCTTGAACGGTTGCTACAAATTTGGAAAAGCAAATACCGGCACAATACTTATCTTTTCTTTCACTGTGTCGAAGGCTTTTTTTTATCTGCCTCCCCACTGAAAATCTTTTTTAATGCTTGTTAAAACATGCAAAGGAGCTGCAATAAGGGATAATTTTTCAATAAACTTTTTCCAATATTGCGATGCACCTAAAATGCTCCTAACTTCTATAGTAGTTCCTGGGCGTGGCCAAATTACAATAGACTCAACCTTTGAAGGGTCGATCTTTAACTCACCATTCCCTACAATATATCCTAAGTAAACTAATGAAGTTATGCCAAATTCACATTTTGATAGTTTTACATATAATTTTTCTTTTCTTAAGACATCTAATACTTGCTTTACATGATTTACATGATTATTTAAAGTCCTACTAAACACAATAATTTCATCTAAGTAAAATATTACAAAATGATCTATGAATGGTCTTAATACATCATTCATGACATGCATAAATGTAGCTGGTGCATTTTTCAAGCCAAAAGGCATGACCATCCACTCGAAGAGTCCCTACTTGGTCTTGAAAATTGTCTTCCAAATATCCTCTTCAACAACTTTTATCCGATGATATCCACTACATAAATCTATCTTAGTAAAATACACAACATTCTTCATCTGATCTAACAGGTCATTAATATGTGGAAGCGGATAATAGTTCTTTATTCTGATCTTGTTCAAGGCTCTGAAGTCGACACACATCCTCCGTGAATCGTCCTTCTTTTGAAACAAAATGATAGGTGAACCACATAGAGAATTTCTTGGAGGAATCATACATTAATCAAGCAGTTCTTGAACTTGCTTATTTATTTCCTCATTCTTCATTATCAACATTAGAGATAACATACCTTAGTAATTTTCTAAATTTCATAATGAGGAAAATGATGAAAAGAAAATAAGAGAGCTCTTTCATATTAGAGTAATTTTGTTATGTTTAGAAATTACTCTAATATGAAAGAGCTCTCTTATTTTCTTTTCATCATTTGCCTCATTATGAACTTTAGAAGAAATGGTACTATCAATAGGATTTTTACCTTTAATTCATGTGGCTATCACCTTCCTTTCATCTCTCGAATATGATCCCAACTCTCAGAATGTAGATGCAACATTCTTTCACTCCTTATTGAATTTGTTTGGTTTCAGATCCAGATGAAGCTTCCAACAATGAATTTCATACTGACCCTCTTTCTGGAAATGTGAGCAAGTCACTTTTTCGTTTTTAAAATTAGTTTTACATCTCCTCAACCATGGCTTTGATTGAAATGAATGAGTCCACGAATTGAGATTCTTCTCCCGACAGTCCCTCTTCTTCGGCCATATTTTTCTTTCAAAATATCCTTCCAATATTTGATTTTGGTGAAGCATGTTCTCATTTTCCTTGCTTTAGATTTAGCCTTGTAATCATTAAACACTGTGAAGCCTAATTAAACCTTCTGCTCTGATACTAAAAATTGATCAGTTTCTCGAAAGGGTCTTACAGACATGTTTAAAATTCCATTTATGTTAATGTGTGCAACAGATTGATAAGATTGCGAATTAACATAAATAACAAAACATAAGTCCAAACCTAAAAAAACATAAACAAATAACACAGTATTTGATTATGGATTTCACCATAACCTCCCTTGCTACCTCTTTGGGCCACTTCTCAATTAGCAAACTTCTCTTATTATGCTTCAAATGTGCACTTATAGCAATGACATTAAAATAAGAGGTTCAAATGCAAAAAAGGACTGCATAATCAAAATCAACACAAAAATTTGTGAAACTTGAGTATACATTTGACCATATCTGGACGAGGTGACCTCTGGACCTCCCAAAATCCGATCACCACCTACAATTCTATGAAATCTAGAGAAATCTGCCAGTATGGAGCAACTCTGCTAAATGTAGTGGAGGTTTGCTAAATCTAGTTGGTGCACTCATTGTTCCTACAACTCATAAATGAAACTTGGTTCTCCTTAACATCAAAGTGCTTGGGTGCATTGGTTAAATAACCAAGTGGGGGAGAGGAGGTTGGAGGTTCGACTCCCCTCGATCACATTTGAAGGCACATATCACATTAAATATCCTGTGGATAAACAATGTATGTGAAATTGTGTTTTATATTAATTCTATAACCTTATCCTTTTATTTCCCATACACCATTTCTGATACTGCCCTTTATAAACATGAATTGTCCACTAGATTCACGGTTAGTCAAATATCATGAAGTCGTTGTTAGATTTGGAGGTCAAGGGCACAACTCACTTAGAGACTTTTTTTTAAATTCTTTGAGCCATGATGTCCACTGTGTCACTGCAAAATCATGGGGTTATGTGGTGCCATGTAGCCCCTTTTTTTAAAAAGACCAGAAAAATTTCGAGGAAGCATAAAATTCACATATGATTTCCATTGGACGTGTCCTTGGTGGCTTTGGGTGTGTATCATCGAGCACTTCAAAATAGTACCATGTGTCACTGCATTTTAAGCCTTTTGAAGATGAATTTTTTCATTGATCCACCTGGATCACCCTCCTAAAAAAAACAAACAAAAATAAATAAATTAAACATATGAGCAATAAACATTCCCCAAATTTATATCCTTCTCTTTACTGGTAAGATAAATTGTAATTGATCAGCCTTGTGAGGAATTTCATTCTTTCATGAATCACTTTTGGACATCAAGGTTCGGGTTCTTTTGGGTAGAAAATAAGAGATTTATATTAAACTTGAAAAAATAATAATCAAAATATGTTGGCAATCTCATAGTCTTTTATGTTAGTAATCATCCTCATCGGTCATTATTCCAATCAAAATTTTATATATAGGTCAGGAAGTAGATGCATGCTTTCCAAATTTGAAATATTTGGGCTTAGATTTCCCATGGTCATCTACTTTCTGAGCAATGAGACACTAAAAATGACTTATATTGAATACTTTCCCTCAATTATGGACTTCCATAGTTTATTAAACCCCCAAGTAATATTAGACAATTCTAAAAAAAATGGACTTATGTATTGTTTCCTCGAGATGATTGACTGTAAAAAGGACATTGTAAAATTTCAACATGGGGAATATGTCTCTTTGGGCAAGGTATTAATGATTATTACCAAACTATTTCAACTCTATAAGTTGTCTAGTATTTTTTCAGTTGTGGCATCGAAAGACATTTCATTTGTGCATGTGGAAGAAACTATGGCAGTGCACCATTATTTGGACAATATCATGCTACATGAAGATCCATTCCATAATTACTATGTGGCTCTTGTTGTTCCATCCCTTCAAGCCCTTGAAATTTGGGCTTGAAAAGAAATAATTATTTACAAGGATTTTCCTAACCTATGTCAAAATATTGAAGCAATTAAATAATTCCACATCTCAATTTTACAGGTCTGTTATGGTTTCCACCAATTCTGCTTCATTATATATTTGTAGTGATATTATATTTAGTTTTTCCTATTGTACTCATAACATCTTGCAATTCATATTTTCTATAGCACATGAAACATTCTCTCTAATATAATAATGTAAGAGTTGGTTAGTCAAGGCAAACAATAAAAGGTTGCATGCACATATTTCATGAAAATTGATGTAATTGTTGGATTCAATGGAAACTTGTGGACCAAACAATAGAATATCACTTTATGTGCATCAAGAAATATATATATATATATATATATATATATATATATATATATATATATATATATATATATATCTGTGTGTGTGTGGGGGGGTTGATAATAAGAGAGTATGAATTCCTATGGTTTGTGGAAAATATAGATGAGTGTTAGGATCCAGAGATATTAGAGTTGTCTTGGTTTTTGAAATGTATATTTCTTCAGGATATAAATGAATATGAAAGAACAAAATCAAGTGGGTACATTTGTTCATATATAGCGGAAGGGGGTGTAAATGACATAGTGTTATAAACTATTCAAAAATGACATTTCTTTGGCATATATGACATTTTTGGTGAGTGTATGGAGATAACGTGCGAAAATGATACTATGGAGTACAACTGGTTAATGATGGACTTTTTTTATATTTGGGACACACAAATCATAGGCAAGGGTAAGATGTAATATTTGAGTCATTATGTTAGTAGGGGGTTTACTTCCCTTAGACACTAAGAATAATTGCATATTAGGGCATGTTACCCACCCAAATGTATCAGTAACCATAGCATATTTTTTTTCTTCTATGATGCAATTTTCGAGCCAATAGTCATAGATTATTTATTATATGTTTTCTTTTTCTTTCCATTTTTTTCACAAGTTATTTACAACCTGAGATTTTTATAATGCATATTAGTTGGCATGATTGTGCCTAATATTTTCCTAAAATTTAAACACTATATTCCTAAGGTGTTCTTTTCTATGGTGACATTTTATTTTCTTTTTTTATACATGTCATATAGCCACATAATGGCCACTATCACCCAACTGAAGAAATTTTTTTTGAGTTTCTTGTTTTTCTAGGGGAAAATGACATTGGAATAGCTGATGTAGAGGTATATGTCATATAAATATTTTATAGTCTACTTTATTTTATATTTCATTGTTCATCGTCTTTCATATTTTATACTTTGCATTGCATCTTCTTTCATTTTGAGAAGAGGAAATCAATATTGATGGTAAGAATCATGAATTGAAGAAAGAGGAGAACAATAAAACTAGAGGGACAAATGCAGAAAGTGAGACAGAAGAGAATAGATATAGTGATACCATTAAAGCCAATATCCTGCATAACACATATACATACAGGCTGATGGTCAAGTATTTAGAGTTGGTAAATTCACCTACAATGCCTTAACAACACAATGATAATGTTTTCAAGTGATGAAACAATATTTTATGTGTAAATTGTAGTCCAAAAAATATTGAGTTGTAAAATCATATGGTATGTTGGAGGGGGGTCCCATGAGGTACAAGTTTCAAAGCTCCAATTTGGGTTATATTGTATGTGAGCACTGCGCAAACGAAAGTGAAATGGCTTTGGGGTGGTCAAAGTCCCCTATTTTTGTGTAAATGAACATTAATGTAAACTATGGGTCTCAAACCATGGTTTGAGACCATAGTATCTGTGCGCCAGGAATATTATAAATAGGTAGAATTTTATCTAAGCTAAGGATTTCGGGGAAGCTATGATATATTGATATTTGAATATTATCTGCGTCTATAAGGGTTTTTGGTTTCGCGTTGGGTAAAAGGCTCCTGCTGGATGTGTGCATGAAGAACTAGTCCTGGGTATGTGCGGACTCCGCTGGTTGTGTGTGTGGAAGGGATAGTAAGGGTTTTGTAAGGGTTTTTGAAGGAAAGCTAATGTATTGAAAAATATGAAGCATTAATAAAAGGAATTGCTTTGGCGAACTTTCTATGCTATGCATCCATGTTATTTTACTACCATGATTTAATGAGATTGCACTACTTGTTTACTTATTGATGAATGTGCATACCTAAATAATGTGTTTAATTCTATTAAGTAAGAGTGAGATCTGGCACTGATATGTCGTCTGCACCAGGAAAACCTTACTTTCGTGATACTATCTCTGTGTTTTTCAATAGCTATTGAGAAATTTCTGCAGTTAACTTAGAATTAAATGCTGAAACATTATAGATCTATTTAAGCCTTTGATGAACTGTGATTTGGATCGGCTTCTATTCTATTTATATGTGCCAAAGTGATAGCAGTTTTGTAGAATTTTTTTATGTTTGATCAGTATCTCTATGAGCATATGTAGAATATCGTTGCAGGCTTTTACCAAGGACCACTCATTAATCTCTCCCTCATGGTGCAGAAACCTAGTTCCAACACTCCCCCATGTTGCTTCAGGTGAGACTTTGGTATGTGCAAGAATATCACTGTGGAAAGGGCGACTAGTTGGAGGGTTTGTTGGTTTACCTATAACTATGATCTTGGGACAGGACCCCTCATGCCAACAAATGGTTTAGTTGTCAGGACCGAGATTGTAATTTTGAGGGATATTTGATGTTGTGGCAGCCCTTGTGAAACGAATTACAATATTGGATGGAAAAAAAGATCCTGAAGTTTGTGCTTCAAGAGAATAAGAGCAATAAGGTATCTTCTGAACAATAGATCGGAAAATATATCTATATAGAAGTGCATGAAATTTTTTTTAGCTCCTTTGCATACATGCTTTATTTGTGGTTTTCGTTCTTAGTTGAATTTCATCATTGTATAAGAGACGACCAAGTGACTGAGTGGACGCCTGAATTGATCCAAAAGGTAGAGAATTTTGATAATAATATTCTTGCATTATATATCATTGGATCGAGTAGCCCTTGGGCGGTTTTGTGACTGAAATTTCTATTGATTATTTTGTGTCCTACTCTCAAGTAGATCGAAGGTTTCTCAAGGGTAATAAAGGTAAGTTTCTACGCTCATTGAAATTGTCGTTAAAGATGATATTTTCTGAAAAGGGTTGTCTCTGCAAACATGCTACTTGAATGCATTAGAAGGGTTCATCTATGCACAATGGAATAATTTAATGCAAACATTCTGACGAATTCCCTTATAGCCCTCTAAAGCTTAGATCTGATAGTGAGCCTGAACCAGAAACTTCTAGCTCAATTGATTCTGGTGAAGAAATATTTTTCCAGCAGAGACCTTTAGGTTTTCTTCCGACCCCATCCACTCTATTTCTGTCATCATACCAGAGACTACCTACCCCACCGCGTAGTCCATATCCTCCTCCTCCCCCAGAAGTAGAAATGGTCACGTCAATGAAGCTACCTAATTTCAAGGTTATTAGGAATGAGGACACCGAGAATTTCTTGTTTGTGACTGAGGTTGTGTGGCAGGCGCAACAGGTTCAAAACAGTGATATCAGGAAAGTGCAACTCGCTACTGCATTCCATGATAGAGCATTGGATTGGTATGTGAGGTATGTTAAGGATAACCATGATGTTGCCTTGCTGGAGATAAAGAAAACCCTAAAAGAGCAGTTCAAAAATCCCAAATCATACTCACAACCAGTAATTGAGATGAAAGATATCCACTGAAAGGTTAATGAGCCAGTATGGGAAGCATACCAATGATTCAAGCATGTCAACAGGGATGGACGGTTTGTCATTAATGATGCTCAGCATAAATAATGGTTCATTTATATGTTGCTCCCCCATCTACGCTAGGCATTAGGACAATGAAATATTGCCACTTTAGCTGAGGTTGTAGAGGTGGCGATGCAGTTAGAAGCTACACCAAACCTTTTTCACTTGGGACTCAACAAATATAGAACCATCTTGAAGCCATGTGCTTTGAAATTCAAATTATGTGCAATGATAAGGGAAAGGAAGCATGCACAGAAATGTGGTGTATAAAATACAAAGCTTCCAAGCACCATCAGGATCAGTGTCTTATTTCCACTAATTATTTTAATGATGGAGGTCCCAGCCCCTTAAAGAGCCTTGTCTGGTGTATGATATTTCAGGTTGTTGGAATTCACAACACATATTCTTGTCCAAGGATTGGGAAATATTAGCTTGACCTAAAGTAGTTTTTTTCCAGGTTTTGTTTGTCATTAGGGAATGATGAATAGCATTGTTGCACCTATGAGATGATGATGGATAAATCTGAAATATATAGGGTGCAAGATGAGTCCTCCTCAGTAGCATCCCCCTCTATGTGCGAAGGATATCCAGGCAAAGGAATAGGTCGAGGAGGTGGATCAGCTCGTCGAAGAAGAGGACAAGTCATTTTTTATAACTATGGAGATGTTGGTCATTTTGTGTAAGATTGATCGAATCCTACGTGCCAATATTGTAGGTATTGTAGGCAATTTGATTATGTGCTGGAGGATTTCCTGATCCTAATTGCTAAGATGAAGGAAATAAAGATGCAAACCCCAACACATAATCTGCTAATGGTGCACGCTAAACCCCGTAGGGAGGATCCAAGTGTGAATGTAGTAACAAGGAGTGGCATAGATACCAATGAAGATAAGGGAAAGAAATCAACTCTAGATATTTTGATTTGTCGGGTGCCTAAGTAGAAAACATGAATTGATCTTCAGTGCGCAAAAGAAACCCTTATCGAGGCACGAAAGGAATTCACTAAGGGTGGTGCATATATGTCAAGTAGATCGCCACAAGGCCGTGGAGGAGATGAAAATATTAAACCAATCCTTCAGCCATGTATGAAACTATTGCACAACAAGAAGGCATTCGAAAAGCTGCAGTCTCTAATAGATAATTGCACAGATAAGGGACCACCGATGGTAGAATAGCACGTTGTCAATAAAATTTACAATAAAAAGAAAAGAACAGGTAGGGAGATGCACTTGACTGCATAGATAGGAGCTTATGAGATGGATGAGGTAATTCTTGACCTTGGGTCAGATGCTAATTTTCTCCAAAAAATACATGGCAGTCCATGGGCGAACCTAAAATGGAATGTTCCACTATCCAATTGTGCATGGTCAATCAACAGATTATCATTCCTCTTGGTTGGTTGCCTCATGTGGTAGTCAGTATTGAGGGCGTTAATGTGAAAGCCGAATTTGAAGTGATAGAGATCACGGATGATACAGACCCTTATCCTGTGTTGCTGGGCTTGGATTGGGGTATTGACAAAGATGATGTCATATATTTGAAGAAAATAATGATGGAGTTTGAGAACAATGGAGTCAAAGTTATCATTCCTCTAGACCCCTCCAAAGGACACCAATATATGGAGCTTGTGCTCGTTGGGGACAACATTGACCAAATCTATAAGCTAAGCTTGTGCGAAGAGGACTGGATCAACCCAACAGCCAATGGAAATCTCATGTGGGAGATGGAAAGTTATTTTTTTTCAAACTCTGACGAGGAAATAGAGAATGGGAAGAATTGATTGCATGAGATTTATTTTTTGTGTTGTAACCATGTGGCTAGATATCTGCGATGTATCACATTTCAGGTATGTGATTTCCCACGGTATGATGACTCAACTGATCTAGACATGTTCCTGAGAAAAATGGAAAGGACTGTACTGGAAGCACAGGGGTTCCATGCTTTATGTATTGTTTTGCATGCTACTCTAGCACGATGGTGGGAAACACATAAGGAGAATCTGGGATATTGGGAGGAATGGGCGCAGATGATATGGCTAATATTTGAACGACCAACCATTTAAGAAGAAGACCTATACTCTGGAAAGGAGGATTTGTGTAGTCATCTCAAAAAATGTAATTAGGTATGGGGTGTCGTACCAAGTACTGAATGGGTTCACATTTGTTTTCATACCCTGAGAAAAGTTTCAATTGAATAGAACTTGGAAACAAAGTTCCGCAAAGGCACTAGCAACTGGCCTGCGTTGATAGATAGTTTCCTTCTTACATTTAGCTTTGAAAGTGGGATAAATATCATCAAGGAACCAACTAGGGAGACTGTGCCTCATCGACATTTGGCAGTAGTACAAGTTCAGGACCCACACGCGCTCGTAGCACCCTCCATCCCCTCAAACTTCAGAAAAATGTGCTCCATGCTGAGTCTCATGGGATACTACAAGAAGCACATTCCCTAGTACATATTGATAACTAAGCCGATGGCCAGATTGCTCTGCAGAGCTATGACATTCCATTGGGATGATGAATTTCAGAGAAGCTTGCAGTGACTTAGGGATATGACAAATACCATGTGATATGCTTTAGAGTACCTAGCCAACAAGCCTGTGTTGGGGGGACAGTCTTTCAATGGTTTTACTTAGCTATGGATTACATGCACAGTGAGGTGCGGTATGCCCATGGTATCTACACCAAGGGATTAACTGGTGCATAGGGGTGTCAAAAATTAGTTGTTGGAATAGTAAAAATGGATAACACAGAATTATTACCATGTTTAGGAGCATACAAGATGCATTTAATGAAGGCATTTTTGCAGATTTAGGACTTTTTTTTTTCAGTAATGGAACCTCATTAATGCCTAAGGAGTTGTTGCAGATGTGCCACAAGTATAAATATGCATCATGGGGTCACAATAGTTCCCTTTGAATTATAATCAATTTCTATTCTCAGAGCTGTTTATTTGTCTTTCCTTTTACTGCATCTATGCTCAGATTGGCTCATGGGTTTGAGGAATATTTGCGCGAAGTGAGTTTAGGATATGTGATTTAAAGTAGAATGATTGTTACCAGACCCAGAGAGGACCTTAACACACTGGAGGCGCTTCTGGTAGATACCCTTACACCATATACACTAAAGAAGGGGAAAATGTTTGGGATGCGCAAGTCCCTGAGAGAAAATACCCCCAAACCTCACCATTCTACCGGCGAGAAGATAAAGAAACCCATGCGTAAAATCCCAGAAACTATTGAGGAGGGGGATGATGATGTTGTAGAATTCGCACCATTTGCGTGGAAACCTGGCTACATTCCATTGCACAAAGCTATAATGAAAGTGCCAAAAGACTTGGATAAGGTGCGTGCAGGCATCCAAGTGTCATTGATCCTAGAAAACGTCACAATGTAGGGGTACATGCTGGCCAAAATCCCTCAATTGTGATTCCATTACTAGGATATCGTAGACGTGGACAAAATTTGAGAGCTCGTGCTAGAGTTGTATCTCGATCCACTTCCTTATGCGGGAGGGCTGGTGCGCCTTGAGCCGAAGAAATAAATGTTGGGTGTACACAAAGAATGCCTCCTCAATCTTTTGCAGATCCATCATTTTGGGTGCAACACCACTAATGATATCTATATCAAGCAACTGTTGGCATTAATGCATGATGATGCGTTGTGGTTGGGAGAGTGCATCCCCATTATGCAGACCTAATTCACCAAATTAAAGGGTTGCAAAACATGGGGGTCAACCCTATCGCCGATTTTGGAGGGAAAGCACGGGAGAAATCATTGGCAGATAAAATTAAAAAAAATATGATGTTACGCACAAATATAGTAGATTTTTCGTAGAGCAAATAAATGACACAGTAGTCCTTTTTGGCACAATACTTTTGGCTTGCAAAATGATGTGCAAGTGTCAGCCAAAGAAAGTGCCCACACATGTGATTGCGCTCGCAAGGAGATGCAAAAAAGGAGTCATATACAACTAGTGCACATATTTGTGTAAATAATTTTTGGAAAACATGTGCGAAGTCCAGGAGGAGTGTAAGCACTTAAATTATGCTTGGATCTTATTGTTAATCACACTGATTGGCTGGAGGACCATTGAAGATACACAATTTCTAGAACTTGCATAGCACATGTGCGAATTTGCACTACCTCACCCTATGGAATTCTAGTGTGAGAAAAGGAGAATCAAATATTTTGCATGTTGTATGATGGAAGTTTATACCAAGCAGTACATTCAAGGCTGCGACTGTCTCCCACCATTTATAAGTAGTACAAAATGGTAGTTGATTTCAAGACTATGTTTCATAATATCTATATCCACATGAAGGGCGTTATGGAAGGAGTCTGGTATGAGTTGCCTTACTTGGTGCCCAAAGAAGATTTGATTCAGGTCATAGTAGATTAGCCCCCGTCATAGTTGGCTCCACCATCCTAGCTGCACACCCCCACCAGTAAATCGATAGATAAGGCCACAAAGAAGCTCGCTGAAACAGTACTGCCCACTGTGACCGACAATTATGGCGATAAGAAGCCCACACCGACCACTATAGGAGAAATTTTGAAGACTTCCACAGTGACAGAAAAGAATGTCTCTGTGCCCAAAGAAACCAAATTATCTACTTCCAAAGGCACAAAGAGTGGTGCACAACCCAAATTTGGGCCAAGGAAGATGTAGAAGGGTTTGAAGCAAATAAGACAACAGGTCCTGACACTGACAGAGGAATATCTCAATGAAATTTCAAAAACAGTCACTATTTCGTAGGGGGATCATTGGATGGACATGGAGGTCCAGTATAACTGGGTATTGGAAGCTATCCAGGTGGGCCTTCAAGAACTAAAAATACAAGGAAGCTAGATCCAAGCAAGTGTGATTCAAGTGAGCCAGACTAGTGCAGTTATTAGAAGTTCCCAACCTTCAGACATAGCACTTCCATCATCCGGGGAGGGGCGATTTGTACATATCCCCCTATCATCCTTTCAAATGGATACGATCCAACGCACTCAATTTACTGGAACATGAGATGTGCATATTAATCTTGATTTGTTTCCTACAGGAAAGCTTCAGCTCTTGCATTCAGTTATCAGCGATGAGCTGCGGTATCACAAATAAACCACACAGAAATAAACATAAGACACATAAAAATAGGTCGCACAAGAACATGAGAAGAAGCATCAGGAAGAGGCATCCTATAAAGAAATAGAATATCAGTGCGTTGCACTAGAAGATAAGATTAATCAAGTCTACTAGGATATTCAAGCAGTCGCGGCCATCGTTGCGCCTTCAGAAAAGTTAGATGGAATAGCTGATGCCATGAAGACTACACGTGTGCAAGCTCAAACACTTCGACTTAAGTACGAGAAACATATTGCAGACCTTCAGACCAAGCATTAACTGGAGACACCACTAGAGGTCCATGCCAAGAGAGTCGCAAAAGTGAAACAGGCCCAAGAAAGTATTTCTACCGCAGTCACCCAATGTGACCAAGCCCTAGTAGAGGCCATGGATATTTTGGCGTCTCTCCATAATGATCCAGGCATACAGTAGCTGCATGAAACACTTAGCACCAAAGAGCAATAGTTTGAAGAGATACACATAGTTGTGCCCACACTGGTGGTTCGGTAGAGGTCACTCGTCTGTAAGAAGGTCACAAAATCCAAGGAGAAACTTCATATATGTGCCAAAAGGAAAATGTGCTCATAGAAAGAAGGAAACCATAGGCTGAGGAAGCACTACAACTTTCGTAGATGCTAGAAAACATGCTTAAGGTCATCCAACATATCTAGCGTAGTGTGGAGATTTCCGTTGAAGAGCCCACTACAAAAAAAATGGTTCAGCTGGCACAGGGTGCAACAACACAAAGCCTCGTGTTAGTGCCCCCTCTCCAAACTTATGTCAAGACACTCTGAGATAATACCAAGGATATAGCCGCAGTGCCTTAGTGACTCGGGGTGAGTCACACGTTTGTGTTGGGGGCTTGCTGGAGTGTGGTCCGATGAGGCACAAGTTTCAGAGATCCAATTTGGGTTATATTGTATGTGTGCACTGGAAAAGGGAAGTCAAGAGGCTTTGGGGTGGTCAAAGGCCCCTATTTTTGTGTAAATAAACTTTAATGTAAACTATGGGTCCCAAACCATGGTTTGAGACTATAGTATCCATGAAATAGGCATCTTATAAACAGGTAGCATTTTTTATAAGGTAAGGAGTTAGAAGAAGCTATGATATATTGATATTCGAATATTATCTACGTGTGTAAGGATTTTGGGCTTAAGGTTGGGTAAAAGGCTCATTAGAGGAATTTTGAGGTCTAAAATGGGCCTCGTAAGAAAAATGTACAACCAAAATCAACTTTATAAGAACCAATAGGATTCAAGATCATGATGTCAACCACGGGGGATGATTCACCATTTTTTAAGTAAAAGGGTAAACATATTAAAAAATAATAAAATAATAAAACTACTTTTTCAACTCATATTTTCAACTTATCTCCCAATTTTTTTACTCAAATTTTGAGCTGGAGTACTCATTGGATGTAAAATTTAATTCCTCATCTAAGGAGTATGCATCTTGCATACTTTTGATGGACCTTTCTACATAAAAAATGAGAAATACATGAAAAAACATGATTGCAATCATGTTTTTCATGTTTTTCTCATTTTTCCTATAGGAGGGTCCATCAAAATTATGCAACATGGGTACTCCTTAGATGAGAAATTAATTTTTTCATCCAACGAATACTCCCGCTCGAAATTTGAGTAAAAACTTTGGGAGATAAGTTGAAAATGCTAGTTGAAAAAGTAATTTTTTCTTTTTTCCCTCTAAAATTTGATGATGTAATCAAATCTTATTTTATTATTTCCACTATTATTTTATTATTTTCTGAGGCCCATTTTAGACCTCAAAATTCCCCTAATTCCTGTTGGATGTGTTTGCAGAGACCTAATCCTAGCTGTGTGCGGACTCCGCTAACTATGTGAGGACTCTGCTAGCTTTGTGCACAAAAGGTATAGCAAGCATTTTGTAAGGGAATCTGAAGGAAAGCTAATGTATTGATAGATGTGAAGCATTAATAGAAGGATTTTTTTTCGAAAAATTCATGTGTTATGAATTTGTGCTATTTTATTGTTATGCTTTAATGAGATCACACTACTTGTTTTCTTACTGATGTATGCACATAGCTATTTAATGTGTTTAATTATGTTAAGTAAGAGAGAGAGATGGCCCTGATCAATTGTCTGTGCCTGGAAAACCCTATTTCTGTGTTACTATCTATATGTTCTGCTATATCTATTGAGCAAGATATGCGGTTGGGTTACAATTAATGATGAAACATTATAGATCTGTTTAAGCCTTTGATGTATTGTGATTCAGATCAACTTATTGTATGTTTATCTGCGCCAAAGTGATAACAAATTTCTAGAATTTTGTTCACGTTTTCGCACTCTCTATGTGCACATCTGTAGAAGTTGGTTGCAGGATTTTACGGAGGACCACTCATTCATCTCTCCCTTAGGGTGTGGAAACCTATTTCCAACACCACCCCATACTGCTTCGGGTGAGACTTTGGTTTGTGCAAGTAGATCACTGCTGAAAGGGCCAGTAGTTGGAGGGTTTGTTGATTCACCTATAACTCTGAACCTGCGTCAAGACCCCTCAAGCCAACCTAGTAATCCTTGACATTTCATATAATATAATTTATGTGGTTGAAATTATTTGTAGTTGTACTTGATATTATTTAGTATTATAATTAAGATATGCAACTTTATGTTTTCATATTAGATGAACATACACATTGTATGACATTTTTTTAAAATTTATTAGCAAAATAATACTATGTAATTTATGTGAATAATAATGCACACATAAAATCAATATAAAACTACTGTATTATTAGTTTATATTGATTAATGATGAACACAAGTAAAATTAATATACAACTAAATTATTCATTTATAATTATTTTTAATGAAAGTAAATGAAATGAATATAAATTACTAAATTAGTTGTTTATAGAATGAATATGAAACTACCAAAAAAAGACAAATGACTAATGTAAATGAAAAAATTGTGATTATAATTAATAATTAAAATTTGTATATAAATGATAATTAGTAGCTAATAAGGTATATTATAGCATGAAAAAATTTAGTCATATTTCTTTTATCATTTATTGGTTCCAAACGATGACTAAACTTTTCATATATATGAATATTAGTAGCTAATTTATAGTATCTTATAATGCAACCAACCTTTTGTTCATATTTCTTTGTTCATGAATTGTTTTTCTCAGGTGATCATGTAGTAGTATATTTTGTTGTATATTTGGTCATTAATTGTGACAATTAATGACTAAATTAACGACCAAATTTATTACTGAACATACTACTAGGTGATCAAATTGAGACAACCAGTTATCGCTTAAGCTAAATATGAGTAACATTTGTTCGTGTCATAAGATAATGTAAATTAAAATTTATTGTTCACTTGTAGGTTCAACTTCTAGAAGCCTCTAGTTTGAAGAAAACACCGGCACTTATAGAACTAGTTGATGACATGAATGTTGGGATCAACAAAATTATTATTTCTTTTTTCTACTCTATTGATATGTCTAATTATTATCTTATGCTACTTCTACCTTAGTGACTTTCTACTATTACGAATGCACTAATTCTTGTGATGGTTTATTGATATATTTAATGAATCAATCTACTAGGACGTCGATAAGCTTGTCAATCCACCACCTCATAAGCTTATCCTTAGATGGATGATATTTCATCTTCAAAAAGCAGGTTATAAGAAAAAACATTACCCATTTCTCTTCATATGTGAACATAAATGGGTATTCAAATTTCAAAGCTCTATACTTGGGGATTTTTACTTATTCCATATATTTTATTTCACGTTGCAATGAAACCTACCTTGTTGTTATCCACAATCTTGTTTTGGTAGTCAAAGTAAACAATATGTTTATTCTACCAAAAAATCCTTACATCTTTTAAGATTTAACTAATTTCCAAAATAATTTTTACATGTTTGAATTTTCCTTCATTTTAATTTTAGGAATTCTAAGACCAACACATTGTTTTGTGGCCCTGACAAATGTTTCTTGGGGTGCCAACTATTTTTCAATTGTGTAAAATCTTGGCCACATCACATCCACATGTGGAACATTATTACTGAGAAATTCACATTTGAAGAATACATCAATAGAGGATGATGGATTGACAACTTCGTATTTTTATCGTAAACCATCATTTTCTCAAAAAATTAATATGCATTCATTACATATTGTGTCTCTATGTTGGGATATGATTTTTTGAGGGCTTATTTTACTCCATAATACATCTAGAATCATCCATAAAGTTTCACATTTTCAATTACTTTGATATATGCACACTTTTATGCAAAAATTCAGTTCAGCTATTCTCTTGGATTTATGCAAAATTGTACGTAATCAACTTCTCTCATACTAGTTTTTGTATGGGAAATCTATGCTAATTTAACATTTTTGAAGGAGATTAACTGCCATTTTTTCTTCCTCTCTCCAACTAATTTGTTAAATGTTCTTTGTTTTTCTTTCATACATGGGGCAAAGGCCTATGTTGTCTTATTGGGTGTCCTTAGATTAAAATATTGTTGTTTGGACACTATGAATATAGAGAGCCCTATGGAGAGCACAAATTCGATTCTTGCACAAGTAGAAAAAATTAATTGTATAATATATTTCTCTCCAAACGATATCTTTAAAGGCTTTCCAAATATTAACTACAAGGTGATTTAGAATTACCAGTTTGATTAAAAAACTTCCATGATGCTTAAGTGATGTTGCATATCATTGCAAGACACAACATGATAAATAACACTCATACTCCCCCTTCAAAAGGTTTGATTAGCAAAATTCCATGATGCTTAAATGTTACTTGATATCATTTTGAGACACAATAGAATAAATAATACTCATACTCTCCCTTCACAACCTGCTAAAAAACAATTTTAGGAAAATTTTCAAAATGAAAATGTATATGAAATCAAACTCTTATATTATATTTTTTCCCTCCTTTTTTTCTTACATAACATGTGAAAGAAGATCTATGCCATTTTCTCTTTTCATGCATATCAATTGTGCATTACTCAATAGTCCAATTATTTTTGTGACCTGGTGAGGTTGAATTTGTTTCTAGGATCACATATTTGAATGTTGGTACACACATATGAAACATCATACATTTTTACTAAATACACTAAAAAATTGTACATAGGTATTGTCAAGGAGCTTTCGAACCACAACCCTCATATGAGAAAAATTATCGAACTCAATTCACTCGGATTTCCAGAAGAATATTATAGCACTCAATTCACTTGAATTTCCAGAAGCAAAGGCAACAATGGACTAATTTTGTTTGAAAAATGTTCTTAGATAGATATTGTGAAACTTTTACTAGTAAAGGATCCACAAATTCCTACAATAATAGGCATAAAAGGCCACACAACATTGAACATGGAATGCATTAAGCCATCTCCTTCGATCTGGTGAAAGAAATACTTCAAGTTGGTAGTTTTACTAGCTTACAAAAATGACAACACACCACTACATGTAGCTATGAGGGAGAAGCATGTGGAATATTGTCTCTTGGTATGACTTGCAAGGGTTTCCTATGACTACAAGTCACTCTAACTACATTGCCTAGTTTAGAGTTGTAACTTTCAAATTAGTATGAGAATGAAATTGTTGCGTAAACCAAAAATCACAAAGGCACATGAATATTCTATGGCGAGGAATATTAAGGACTACTTATGCCACACTAGGAATTTTTCCAAGGGACAAAAAAACCATGTACATTTTATAAACACTGAAATTTCATATGTGATTTTTCCTTTTCTGCTAGTCTGCAAAAATAAAAACCCATTGGGAAAAATATTTGTATTTCTAAATCTCTTCAGTTTTTCCAATTTTGTTTTAATTCATATGAATGTGTGACTCATATGCCTCATCCTGGGGAAGTTCAATACTATATTTTCAGCCTACGACTCTATTGATTGCACATAAATGTCCATGAAAATTTTGTACCTCTAACCACATACGTGATTCCTATTTAGAATATGTTGCTAATTATTATGGGTTCTTTTATACAACCTTAAAGTAGCCTTTAAAATTTCACTATTATTACATGCCTTTGTTATGTAGATTGTTTACAACCCATTAATCATGGTACTCCCCCAAAAATACTTTCCAACTACTTATGATAGTTTCATAATAATTATACTTTGTATCATTGATAAAATATCAAGTCAATTTTGTTAAAATATATATACCATAAATGTAGTTTGTGTTTTTCAGCTTCTACAGAAAAAAAATTCTTAAAAGAATAAATTTAAAAATAGGGTACTCTTCTCAACTTTTACAGAATGTGGTTCTCAATAGAATGATTTTACAATTCTTCTACTTCCAAAAGGATACACTTGTTCAATTATTTGAAAGTATTTTTTCATATGGTAATACACAATTTTTTTTTTTTTAATTTGAACTAGAATTATAGAGGGAAACAATCCTTTAATTTACATAGCTTCCTTAAAAAATAAATTATAATCAGCAATGAGCATTTATTTTATCAACATTGAAACATTCTATAATTAAATATATATTTCTAATATGTTCTACTTTTATTTTAAAAATGAGTATATTGTAGATGCTAATAGAGCTTCTCTACTACTACTACTACTCCTACAACAACAACAACAACAAAAAACATTTTTGTGAAATTTTGAAATGTTCGGAAAAGAACATATTCGTCGTGACTTTTGTGAATTTAAGACAAAACCATTTGTTATAATGTTATAATTGCACATGCTAAAACATAACATTCAAAATAATGATATGCTCTGAATCTACAACCCCATCGTCAATTCAATCATCTACAAACAAGAAAACAATGCTCACAACGTCAACCTTAACAACATCACCTTTGACAACACCACACTCATAATTCTTAATATTTCCATCTACATTCTCTCCACTCTTCCTGTTAGCATTCCTTTGCACCTTTCAGTGCAATTGCTAGTTATTTTTATATATTTAAAAAATAGCATTAATATTTTTATCGAACCAACAATACATTACTATTCTATAATTATAAGACATAAATACTCATCATTTATGCACGTAAGAAATTTTCATATTTTCAAAGTTGAATTTGTTCTTCAGTAGTGAACACCAATATTTCGTAATATATATATTTTTAAAACAAATTTCGATAATAATAAGAAGAAGATATATCAATATTAATAATTTATGTACGTATAAGGAATATTATTTATTTAGGTACATATAATATTTTTACATACATAATTTTCACATGAATTTGTTAAATAATAAAAGATATTAATTTTTGAAAGCAAAAATAAAAACATATTTAATCATTTTATTAATATTATATAATAGAAAAAATATTTACTTAATTTTAAAATTCAATATATATCAATAAATAAAAGTTAAATTTCTTAGCAGGCTAAATATAACATGAGATGATCTACATCACATCTTTTGTGTTTGTGTTAGGTTACTGTGAAGTTCATCACTTAAAATTTTGGCAATTAAATTGGGCATGAAATTATATATATATATATATATATATATATATATATATATATATATATATATATATATTAAATACTTAGAACAAATTAGAAAAAGTACATATATTCGAAAGCACATCTGAAAAAAACATATATACAATTTGAAAAAGCACATATAAGATTCATTCAACCTACATATTGTGAGTAAAATTTGGGACATGTGAATGTGAAGGAATGAATGGAGATATCTACATTAGTAATTCTATCATTTAATTAATTGAGATTAGTCACTTTTGTAAATTATGTTGTAGAACGGTTAAATTGGATGGAAGTTCGAAGGACTACTAACTATGTATGTGGATTAATTCTTATTGTGGAATTTTGTAAGATTGTTGCTCTTGCATGTTTAATTTCCACTTAAACTTTTGCATAAAATAATTGTAGTATGGGATTTGGTTTAAATAAGTGAAAGAACTACTATTTGATGCATTTTTTTTTCATATGTATGTTAACGAATTTAGATGGGATTTCTTTATTATTATTTTTTATAGTGCAAGGTTAATTATGGATTTGTTTTGTTTATATAAAAATTGTTTTTAGGTTTTTAAAACCAAATTGATTCTATTTCGAGAAATTTTGATTTGGTAAATGGTAGAAGAAATTTATTGAAGTATTTATATAACTTGGAACTATATTCACAAATGTTTGTGTAGCACCCAAAACCACTCTTGAGGTTACAAGCTATTCCATAAACCGATTAATCCACACCAAACTCTTTCTATGATATCACGAGCAACTTAAAATGATTTGATACTAATCAATTATAAAATGCATAGATACTTGTGTAAGGCTATACAATTAAAATTGAACAATCTAATCAATTTTGAACCCATATATATGAATGGATACAAATACATGCATTTGCAATTGAAACAACTATAGTTCGTCAAACGTTGGCTTAGAAAAAAAAATGTGGGAGAGGATGAGGAAGGTGGCCAAGCGTGCTGCCATTTAACTCGGCAGCTGGTTAATTCTTTCATATGTTGGTGGTACTAGAGCCTGAGGAGCATTGTACAGTATGAAGAAGGAGGAAGGCTGGTATCGAGAGCCTTCATTGTGACAAGGGTGTAAGCAAGTCTCTGGCAGGGAACATGGAGAGGAGAAAACTCTCAGGTGTCAGTAAAAGGGTATGTCTAGTCTCCCTCCTATACTTGTAGAATGGAATCATTGGAAGTTATGAATTTTACCCATAAAAAATTTACTATCCCTGGTACATGACTACTGTTACAAATCAAGGCAATGTACTTGTTAAAGGGGAATTGGACAAACCTCATTGGCTCCAAATTGATTTCAACCAAACTTGGTATTTTATTGTTCAGAATGGGTATGATGTGTACAAGAAATATCCACTGTTCATACTGGGATGTTTTTTTCCACTAGGTATATTGGGAAGTTTCCACTATGTGTATTTGGAATTTTGCACTGTGTGCATGGCATGTGTGGTTTGTATTTTTATGTACATGGTCGAGGAGGCCACTATATAGAGTATGCATTGTATCAGTCTGGATGTATTGGTATATGAAATTCAAAGGGGAGACAATCCGGCTCCAATGGAATAGGAAATTCAATGGGGTGGTTTAGCCTGCGAAACACGTTGACTACTCTAGTCATGGGTGGATTTCTCTATGTGGGACTAACATCCTGGACTCATTTGGGGCAGCAAGAAAGAAACATGGGCTGGAAGCCCAACTGTATTATTTTTTTCTATGATTTATTATTAATTCAATCTGTTGCACTACTATTTTATGTGTTGTTTCTCTAGGGGATAGCAGGTGGAGGAAACGCCTAGAGAGGAAACATCCACCCACAGGAGGCTCAACAGTTCACTGCTTCATAGGAAAGATGGCACATGTAAATAAAGAACGGGAGACTATAGGTAATGGTTTCAAGCATAACGCCACTCCTCGAGAGGGGCGAGTAGGCTCAATCTCACAAACCCCAAAACGAGTTGGAAGGAAATCACATAGCCAACATATTAAAACCGCGACCCAAGCATACATTTTAGAGACCCCTGCCTAGGTGTGCCAATTGATCGCGGGATGGGAGAACGGCCCATGCCAGCTTGCAGAGTAGAATACATAGGAGGAGGTGTGGATCCTACTGGTTCGATACCTTCGAAACACTAGAGACAAGCTATTGCGATATTAACAAATGGTTCACTTAGACTAGTTGATGAGGAGCATTGTAGCCAAGGTGATTGTGCACAAAACTAAAATGGTTAGAATAGACCCAGGCCTTCATGAAATCTAGAATGATTTCCAATTGGTCCAATTCCAAATTCAGCAGCAGAATGTCAAATTGGGGCATATGGAAAATAAATTCAGATCCCCACCTCATTCAGAAATTCCAGTTAAGTGATATTTCCTCCTACACGAGAGCTCGATTTCCTCCAGAAGCTGGTTCACCTACTCGACATTACTTCTTTCCACCACAGTTCTGAATGGAACCTACATGACTTGGGCATGGGAGCATGAGTGATAGCAAGGTTTTCCATCCTCCACGCCGTGTTAACTAACTTAACTCCATTCGCCATGGAAACTATCTTCGATCTAGATTTAATGATTCTTCAAACACATGACAAAGGTATAACCATACCCTTAACTTTAACATCCCTCTGAATTATCACTCTTAGAAATTGAGATAATAATATGTAGCCAGTTTCTTTTGCCTTTTTTTAATCATTTTCCCTCTTGAATGTGACTCGGTGTTTGCTTTTCGAAGACCTAGGCTTAATGAGCAATTAACATTATTAAAAAATGTTCTTCCATAGGAAAGCCGTCATGGAAATTCTTCGTTGTAAAAGTTCTGTTTCATTTATGTGCGTTTTATTTATTGTTAAATTCTAAATCTTTTTTTGAGTATTTATAACTCCTCGGTTCGTATTTGTAGGTTTTCCCTACTCCTAACAACATCTTCTCTTTCCATTCTACTGATTTTTTCTTTGCATTACTGTGCACCGATTCCTATGCTTATGGATTTTATTCCCATTCCACGTACTTTTATTGCTTGAAATTTGTCCTGAGGGTTTTATCTGTCTCTGGAGATCTTCCGGTTTCTAATGGGTTGTAAGATATACCCAAAATTTCACTTGCTCAGGCAATTTTCGAATGACTCAGTGTTAAAATTCATTATGTCATCTCCATGAGAGTTAAGAATTCTTTCGACAAAAGTTCCGAAAGACTTTGGTTTTGTTCCACGCGTTATACCACTTTACTTTTGGAATATCTTTCTGTGTGTTATTTATAAGGGTTTTGTTGTATAATTTTCCTGGACTCATTCCCTTGCTTAACTTGTAAATATCTGATTATAACATGGGAGCTAAGCTTTGCTTCGAAACAGTTTGTATATCTTTATTTTTTTGAACAAAACATGTAATACTTTTAATACCGTGCCTTGTTCGGTACTGTTTGTTTAATAGGATGAACCTATGATAACATATGGTCGATTTTTCCAGCTTTATTTCTCTGTTTGGCTTTACATTTTTGGTGAATATAGTCAATGTGTACCGATAAATTCTTTTCTCGGTTTATATAGTGAAATTTATTTAATGTCTCTTTAATAAATATTGGATTCTGTAGTTCTTATTCTTTATTTACTATCATATGCAACTATGTTCTGTCAATTTCTATGTTCTATATTTAGCACATTTAATGGTGTCCGGACCACCTACAGATATGTCTGCATATAGATAGATAAATGAGGCAATGGGTATTGTACTAGGGTTTCATTCTCGTGTCTATATCCATAAACACTCGCTTGTTCGACACTAAAGTTTAGAATTTTTTTTTTTATTCGCTGAGGTATTCTATCGTTTTATTTTTGTTGCACAGTCCATTATTTTTAGTTATTGATCATTACTTGAGAATTTCTCTCACGGTAATATTCAAGTAATCCATAGATGATTCACTATAATACTTCAGTAGTCACATAAGAATTCTATTTTATCAAAATGATTTTTACTCTGTGTACTTCCATGGTCCTACCATAATAAATCATAGTGTGATAAAAATTTACTGCAAAATAATTTTATACAGAATACCTCAATAACTTACAGACATACTCAAGGAAATTTTACAAATTTTAGTGAGCAGTTTGTATTTCATAGCTCTTCACTGCATCATTTAAAGAAATATATTATCTTCCGGAATAGCTTGCTTTCCAGAGTCTAATCAATAACTTTCTGAACATTTTTATCCTAAAAATATCCTTTTGTCTAATTTAAAGACTAAAAATACTGTAATTAATTATATGTAAAATATATGTGTCAGGCCGTGGTGTCCACCCAGCCTTCAAGAGAGGCAATTATGTCCTCTTCCTGCCCCCGAGCTCCACCTAAAGAGGTACAGGTTGAAAGTATATTTTTTGTTGTGACCTCAGGACTTCCAAGTCCAGTCAGTGCCAGAAAACTTCAGGAAATTTCTAAGTGTTTTTCCACTGGTCTCTACCAGCTCAGGAATTCCTCACTCTTTTCCTTGGCCCATGAACAAAACCCCTACTCCTCAATGGGATAAGTCTTTTTTCCTCAGAGCAGAAGGTAGATTTTCAAACTATCCAACCACCTTTTCAGTTCTTGGAAACATTTACCAACAACCTTTTTTTAACTTTTACTTTTCATAACCAATTTTTAATATTCATAATTTAAAATATTAATTGTCTCGTTCTTTTTCATCAATGAATAATAAAGGTCATTTAACTAGTTAATCAACTAGTTAGCAGTAAATGCAACTATTAGAACTTCCCCCCCCTAGAAGTAACACTGTCCTCGGTGTTTTACTCTATTTCATCAAATAGCTCTGGGTAAGCCTCGTGCATAAACCCTTCATCCTCCCAAGTAGCCTCATCCAGGCCGAAGTGCTTCCACTGCACTTTAACTTGGGTGATGACTCGCTTTCAGAGCATAATTTCTCTTCGGTCCATTATGTGTTGCAACTCAACCAGAAACTTGCCATCCATCTCTTCCTATGAACAACAAATTTCCATGTCAAATTCTCATAAATAAATCATATATCAAGTTAGGAATTTTTAATTATATCCTACATGTATATTTTTCCAATTAATTACGTGCTTTGAATGATGCACATAATGCTTCAACAGGGACACATGAAACAAATTATGTACGGGAATGTGACTAGGTAAAGCCAACCAATAAGCCACAGGTCCTACCCTTTCCAAAATTTGGAAGGGTCCACAAAACTTGGGGGCCAACTTGGCATAAGAGGTCCACCGCAAGGTACTCCTCTTGGGTTTGATTCTTACATACACATGGTCCCCCACTTCGAAATCCTGATAAGACCTCTTTTTATCTGCATATATCTTCTGTCAATCTTGTGTCACCTTCAGATTTTGTCTTATCTTCTTTACTTCTGATTCCATTACATCAAGCATCTTGAGTCCCAACATTAATCTTTTCTCGCGGATGCTCTAATTTATGGGTGTGTAACACTGCATCCTATACAAGGCCACATAAGGACTCATATTCAGGGACTCCTAGTGACCATTGTTGTAAGAAAATTCAACAAGATGCAAATAGTCCTCCCATTTGGTGGGTTGTTGCATCACATACATGCGCAACATGTCTTCCAATGCTTGTTTTACTCGCTCTATTTGACCATCGGTCTGGGGATGATAGGCTATACTAAATTTTGTTTGGGTTGCCAAACCTGTAAAAAAAGTCTTCCAAAATGCTGAGGTAAACTTATCATCCCTGCCTGATATAACCATATTTGGAATGCCATGCAGTGTGAAAATTTCCCTCATGAATATGTCTGCTATCTGTACAGTCTTGTAAGTGGACTGCACATGTATAAAATGAGTATATATACTCAATCTGTACACTACCACCATGATGGAGCCATTTTGATTTTTTTTTTCGCGGTAAGCCTGTAATGAAGTCCAGGGATATAACCTCCCACTTCCATTCAGGTACTGGTATGGACTGCAACAATCCTACGGGATGTCCATGCTCCACCTTCACCTGCTGACACTCCAAACTTTTACTCAAATATTCAACAATGTTTTTACGCATACTAGGCCAGAAATATACCTCTCTAATTGTAGTCAACATTTTATGGTATCCTAGGTGACCTGCATAATTGTTGTGGTGGTACTCGTTCATTATCAGCTCCTTTAGGTCTACATGGTTTGGTACATACACCTTACCTCTAAAAATTTAGCATTTCATCATCATTTACTCCATACTCAGAAGTACTTCCTTTCTTTCTAGTTGCTTCCAGTTTGCTGCCATATGAATTGATATTCCAGAACTTTTTGTGCTTCTTCTTTCACTTGATCTAAAAATTTACATTCTAGTTGATTGTAATAAAGCTCATAAAGACAATGTATTTTCCAAATTAGAGCATCAGCTACCCAATTTTCCTTACCCTTCACCTGTTGAATTTCCATATCAAACTCACTTAGGAAGGCATTCCATCTTGCCTATCTTGAGTTTAAATCAACTTTCTTGAAATAACTAGTTAAGTTACTATGATCTGTTTTTAGCACAAAAATTTTACCCACCTAGTAGTGTCTCAATATCCAGAGCGCATGTACTACTGTTGTTAATTCCAGATCATAGGTTGAGTACCTTTGTTCATTATCATTCAACTTTCTTGATTCATAGGCCACAAATTTTCCTTCCTGGTATAGAACTGCCCCGACACCTTCTTTACTTGCGTCTGTACACACTTAAAATTATTTGTTGGGGTTCTTGAATATTTTTCCCTTCCTCTGCAAGGAAGTAATGGGAAAAGCGATTATGGAAATTCCCTGAATAAATCTCTAATAGTACCCAGCTAACCCCATAAAATATCATATATCTACCACATTTTGGGATACTCGCCATTCCATAATTTTTTTAATCTTCTCTGGGTCAACAACTATCCTTTCTGTTGAAATGACATGGCCAAGGTACTAGATTTCTATTTTAAAGAAGTCACATTCGCTGAACTTAACATATAGCTGGTTTTTTCTTAGCATTTCCAACGCAATCGTCAAATTCTCTTTATGTTCTTCTTGATTTTTAGAACAAATTAAAATTTCATCTATAAATATAAGTACAAAATTATCCAAGAAAGGATGGAAGATCCCACCCTTCACTTGATCAAACAAATTATCAATTCTCAGTTATGGATACTTATTCTTGACTGTTAATTTGTTAAGTTGTCTATAATCCATGAACATTCGCATGGTTCCATCCTTCTTCTTCACAAACAATATTGGTGCTCCCCAAGGGGACACACTTGGATGAATGTAACCTTTGTCTAGTGGTTCTTGTAACTGCATTTTCAATTCAGTTAATTCTGAAATGCTCATTCTGTAAGGAGCCTTTGACAAAGGTTATGCTCCTAGAATCATGTCTATAGTAAAATCAATATCTTGCCTTGGTGGTAATCCGGGAATAATTTCTAGAAAAACATCCATGAAGTCTTGTAGCACTGCTATGTTTTCCATCAAAGGTTATTTCTCCTTGGAGTTAGCATATCCAACCTGAATAGCATATATTTGGCACCCCTTCCTCATACATTTACTCATTTGGGATGTAGTGATTGGACATAGCTTTAATGGTTTCTTGACTCCCTGAATATCCTTACGTGTTCTATCTTGCATTCTGTAGTAAATAATATTTTCCTTGCAGTCCACTAAGGTCCAATGTTTTTCTGGCCAATCCATGCCCAACAACACATCATAGGACCCTAATGGTAGTATGTTCAAGTCCACGTTTAACTATTGTTCTACAATTTCTAATATACAGTTTGGGATTTTAGCAGTCACCTTCCTTTTGGCTCCTGTGGCTAGCTGTACCAGCCATGATTTTTTCAATTTATGTTCTTTTAATTTACACATTTCCACTATTTCGGGACTAACATAGCTTATACTTGCACGTGGGTCTACCAAAATAGAAATATATTGAGATAGTATTTGACCTTCCAGCTCAATCATTGTTGGATAATAATATGCCTGTCGATCCTCCAATGTTGCATTGATATGGGGAATGTTTCACACCACATCGCCTACTGTAGAAGCTTCCTGCAGGTTTACAACTGTGTCATTTCTTGCTCGCTGTGAGCAGTTTTTATAATAGTGTGCCTCACCACACCCCCCACACTGTAGAGGTGGCTTGGTCACTTGTCCTTGCTCAGGCTTGCTGGATGCCTCTGTAGGTTTTTCTTCTGCTGGCCATCGAGTTCATTGATGATTTCTGCCAAATTGTTTCCTAACAGAATTTCGTGCAGAATTCTTAAAGTTATTTCTTTTCACTCCTTTGAAGTTTGAGCTGTTTTTCTATCCTTTTTTTTGGTTGCCAACTTTTTCCAACCTCCCTTTTAGCCTTGGACTATTGATAGCACATTCATGCCTTACGAATGGCTTCATCCATGGTTCTGGGATTTACAAATTCAATTCGCTCTTTCATGTGTTTTGACAGGCTACTTAGAAATATCCGCACCTTAGATTTTTCCTCTCGAAGATATGGAACATATCGTAGCAGGGAGGTGAACTTGGTGATATATTCATCCATAGTCATCTGTCCAAACCTCAAATCATGGAATTCCTTACCTTTCTGATCATAAATTTTTTTTGTCAAATAATTTTCTTTAAAGTGTTGTTGGAATGATTCCCAAGTGACATATTTTTCATCAATGCTGCAAACATTCTTCACTTCTTCCCACCATAGAGTGGCCTTCTCCCTTAGGTGGTATATTGTAATGTTCCAAAATTAGCATGAAGCTAATTTGAACATTAATTTTTCTCATGCCATATAGGAGGTGAATAAGATGGGTGCGGAGACCCATGAGTAGGAATAAAATCCCTCATAGTGTGAAAGGGATCAATGGAGAAACTTTATTTTGCACCTTCCAGTGTGAAAAGGGGAAAAAGCATGAGGACAAGGTCGAGTTTGGCAAACTCAACAACGCTACCTAAGAGGGTGTGGCTTTCTTGGGAAGACAACACAGTTTGAGAGGGAGGAAGATCACTTGTGGAAGAAACCCTAATGTGTGGGGTCTAGGGCAAAGAGACATTCACTTGCATAAAGGGAGGAAGAGGCAGCCATACTGAGATATCTTTGAGTATTGGATTATTGGTCTTGTAGACTATTTGCAGTCTCCATTTGTTTAGCTAAGTTGCAGTGCTATTCAGCATGAGGGATTCCTATTTAGGATTTCCTCTCCTTCTTGAGAGGCCTCTTGAAGGATTGCACTTCATTTCTCCACATCTTGGCTCAATGCCAAAGCCACTTCCTTTAGTCACTACGTTATTTTTGCTGAAGTATAACGTAGTGTTGCTGGGTGTTGTAGTGGAGGGTTCCACAACACCATTCCTTGGCTCATATTTCAGAGGAGGGAGCTTCTATTCCTCAGGAAGGTTAGTGAGGAAGGTTTCAGAGCTGATTTGCATATCTTGGCATCAGGCCAAGCATCTCCCATCATCAAAAGAAAATTCCATTCTCCAGACAGCATTATTTCAGTGAGTATCTATAGTGGGTGTTTGCAACACTATTTTAGAGGGTGAGATCTTCAGTGTTAGGATCAACCTATCACTTAAGATATCTGTTGGAGGAGGTCTATTTCAAATTGTGAATCATCTTCAGCCATCTCTAGTTATTTTTTAGTTGTAGTTGCTACCCAAAAACTCCGGCATTTATGCAGAATTGCCATTTGTACATATATTTTAGCCAATCCTTCTAAGTATTGTGTATTTCTATTTCCAAGGGTTGAGGTCTTGCTCCCCCTATTTTATTTGAGCTGTATATTGTCATAGTTGTGTAATGACACCATTTTGCAGCAATTATTCTCTATAGACTATGTAGTCATAGCCTAGGGCATTCCCAGTTTAGTAGTATATCTGATATTTCATGTACATGTTTGTTGAGGCTCTACTTGCCTAGATTGAGTGAGTGATTCCTCAAAGCATTGTATCCATTTACTGCTATATTATATATTTTTTGGCTATACAAATTTTCATGTGTTCATGGCTATAAAATAACATTGTTATTCCATTGTATGCTCATACATTGTTGAAGTCCCTTCATCGGGCACTTTCTAAAGACAACTAGGTGTGGGAGATCGATTTACCCCACCTAGAGGGATTTATTTTGAGCCACCTCTTGGATTTTGGACTTATATACACATATCTAAGGAACACCTGGTCTTGGTTTCAAATCCTATAGCAGCCATTCTTGGAAAATGCGTTTTCCAGTCATGCCTTTCTAGTTGTTCCAGATTTGGAATATTACATATATGGTTAATCTGGCCTTCACGTTTCTATTATAATTGTACACCTAAGAGTACTTTTTCATGTTTATTAGCCATGATTCTACCACTTCCTCAACTTCACCATCAAATGTTGGTGGTTTTATTTTTCGAAACTCCCCCTGAAGCTCTACTTTCTACTTCTTCACTTCTTGTTTATCCGACAAATTGCTGAATTTTGCTTCATTGTAATTTTTGTTCTTGTTGCTTCACTGGGATGGGCTTTTTCCACTCTTTCATTGGTTTTGTCTCTTGTTTTGTATTCATCACTGTCTTTCATCTCCCTATCCGCACTAGTTATGTCCCATTCCTTGATTTTGTTTTACTGAAAAATTTTTGAGTATTTTCTCTTGCTCTTGCATTAATCATTCATTATCCCTTCACACTCTCACAATATCCTCCTATATTTGTTGTTATTTATTAAATAGTATGCTAGTTTGATTTTGTTGTTCCTCCAGCAGTCTACTCATTTGCTGGTGTTGATCAACACTTAGCTGAACCAACATCTCAGGGTTCACAACTGGTTGAGCTTGAGGTTCCCCAGTGTCTTGGGGTGGTTGTTGTCTTGTTCCCCTTCTAATCATGTTCCGGCTATGCTTCTAAACTCTGTGCATAAGTATACACATAGGTTTTATTGTTAGTTGACCCTTAGGTTCCCAGCGTAGGAACGCTGCTCTGATACCACTTGTAATGTACATCCAAAAAAAAAAACAAATTAATTTTCTACCTTACAATTAGATAACATTTACCGACATCACTTCATTTACTATTCACAATATTAAAACATTAGTTTTCTATTAAATTTTTCTTCTCTGCGTTATAAATTCCATATAACACTATTCATCAGTGCACCAAAGTTTTACTATTCCCTATAAAGAAGGCAATGCTACAATATACATAACATTTTAGGTTAATGTGTTATGGTGACATTATAGTTTATATGCACTGTCTCAATTGTTCTACTTATGAAGGTTTAAAACTTTGCCAATGCATGATTTAACACATGGATCAACGTTTAATTCGAGACATGTTTGGCATGTACTAGATATTAAATATGACTTTACTGGAAATTAATTTTAATGTACAGATGTTTGATTCTCCATATTTTTTTGCATATTTCATTGGTTCTTGTTGATATCCTCACCGTCGATCTTGTGAGATCAAGAGTTACGATTATGGTGGGAAATGAAACATTGGAATCATTTCTAACCCTAGAGGTCCTACCTTTTTTCACTATTGTTTCTGGTTAAGTGATATTTCGTTCTTCCCAAGAGCTTGATTTCCTCTGAAAGCTGATTCACCTGCTCAACGTTGCTTCTTTCCACCGCAGTTCGGAATGGAGCCTACATGACTTTGGCCTAGGAGCATGAGTGATAACAAGGGTTTCCATCCTCCACACCACATTAACTGGCTTAAGTACGCTCTCCATGGTAGCTATCTTCAATCTAGATTTAATGATTCTTCAAACACATGGAAAAGGTATAACCATACCCTTAACATTAACATTCCTCTACATTATCAATCTTAGAACTTGAGATTATAATCTGTAGTTGGTTTCTTTTACCTTTTTCTAATAATTTTTCCTCTTGAATGTGACTCAGTGTTAGATTTTCATAGACCTAGGCTTGATGAGAAATTAATAGTATTAAAACATGTTCTTCCACAAGAAATCCCTCGTGGAAATTCTTCGTTGTACAATTTATGTTTCATTTATGTGTGTTTTATTTATTGTTAACTTATCAATCTATTTTTGAGGATTTATAACTCCTCAGTTCGTATTTGTAGGTTTTCCCTACTCCTAACAATAACTTCTCTTTCTAGTCTACCATTTGGTTCTTTGCATTATTGTGCACCGATTCCTATGCTTATGGCTTTTATGCCCATTCCAGGTACTTTTATTGCTTGAAAGTTGTCCTCAGGGTTTTATCTGTCTCTGGAGATCTTCCGGTTTCTAATGGGTTGTAAGATATACCCAAAATTTCATTGCTCAGGAAAATGTCAAATGACTCAGTGTTAAAATTCATTCTATCGTCTCCATGAAAGTTAAGAATGCTTTCAGCAAAAGTTCTGAAAGACTTTGTTTTTGTTCCACGTGTTATACGACTTTACTTTTGGAATATCTTTATGTGTGTTTGTTATAAGGGCTTCCTTATATAATTTTCTGGGACTCATTCCCTTGTTTAACTTGTAAATCTCTAATTATAGCATGGGAGCTAAGATTTGCTTCGAAATACTTTGTATATATTTATTTTTTAGAACATAGCTTGTAATACTTTTAATATTGTGGCTTGTTCGGTAATTTTTTTTTAATAGGATGAACCTATGTTAACATATGGCTGATTTTTCCATCTTTATTTCCTCCTTTGGCTTTACATTTTCACTGAATATACTCAATGCATACCGATAAATTCTTTTCTCTTTTTATATAGTGAAATTTATTTACTGTCTCTTCAATCAGTATTGGATTCTCCAATTCTTGTTCTTTATTTACTATCATATGCAACTATGTTCTATCAATTTATTCATTATGTATTTAGCACATTTAATGGTGTCTGGACCACCTATAGATCTGTCCGCGTATAGATAGATAAAGGAGGCAATGGGTACTGGACTGGGGTTTCATTCATGTGTCCAAATCCATAAGCACTCTCTTATTCATCACTAAAGGTTTAGACAGGTTTATTTTATTTGTTAAGGTATTATATAGTTTTCTTTTTGTTGCAAATTCCATTTATGTTGGTTACTGATCTTTACTTGAGAATTTATCTCACGGTAATATTCAAGTAATCCATAGATAATTCACTGCAATACTTCAGTAGATCACAGAAGAATTCTAATTTACCAAAATGACTTTTACTCTAAGTACTTCCATGGTCCTACCATAATAAATCATAGTTTTATAAAAATTTACTGCAAAATAAATTTATACAGAATACCTCAATAACTTACAAACATAGTCAGGGAAATTTTATAGATTTTAGTGAATTGTTCTTATTTCATAGCTTGACACTGCATCATTAAAGAGATATATTATATTCTGGAATAGTTTTCTTTCCAAAGTCTAATCAGCAACTTCTAAACATTTTTATCCTAAAAATATCCTTTTGTCTAAATTAAATACTAAAAATACAGAATTACTTATCTGTAAAATATATGTGTTATGCTGTGGTGTCCACCCAACCTTAAAGAGAGGTGATTACGTCCTCTTCTTGCCCCCGAGCTCTACCTGAAGAGGCATAGGTTGATAGTAGATTTTCTGCTATGACCTCAGGACTTCCAAGTCTAGTGAGTGCTAGAAAACTTCAGGAAATTTATAAGTGTTTTTCCACTGATCTCTACCAGCTCAGGAATTTCTCACTATTTTCCTTAGCCCATGAGCAAAACCCCTACTCCTCACAGGGATAAGTATTTTTTCCTCAGAGGAGTAGGTAACTGTTCAAATTGTCCAATGACCTTTTCAGTTCTTGGAAACATTTACGAATAGCCTTTTTTTAACTTTTACTTTTCATAACCAATTTTTATTATTCATAATTTAAAATATTAATTATCTCAGTCTTTTTCATCAAAAAATAATAAAAGTTGTTTAACTAGTTAATCAGCTAGTTAACAATAAATGCAACTGTCACAAAACCTTAAATAAATTTTTAGACAGTAATACTCCATTAAATGAAAGTTATACTCATTTTTCCTTATTGAAAATTGTTCAATCTTAATTTCCTTTTGTAAAATAAAATCGTATTCTATATATGTCCTTTTTTTTTAAAATTTAATTCAGTGAAAATATTCAATATTATTTTTTATTTTTCATAATTAGTCAAAGTGTATATTTTAATTTTTTTAGTGTAACATTAAGTGATAATATCTCCTTTATAGCATGTGAAATTAATATTATATATATATATATATATATATATATATATATATATATCTGTGTGTGTGTGTGTGTGTGTTGTGAAACCAGCTCAAAAAAGAGAAGAAAAGAGATATCAACGCCTTAGAAATTAGCCACTTCGAGGGGGCAACCTCCAATACATTACATGAATGAGCAATTCTTGGATGATACAAATGAACAAAACCTCCTTCTATATATAGGAGTCCATGGGGCCATAATATAATCCTAGTGGGGCCACAATGTAATCCTAGCCGACCTAACAATAATAATGTAAGGGCACAATAATAAAAATATGGGGGTTACAGAGGTACAACAATAGCAATAAGTGGGGATAAAATAACATAATAAGGGACTACACTATTAATATATGGACTTAACATGCTCCTCTCCTTCAAACAAGTGTTGTCCTCAATGCTTGATTATTTCTTGATGCTTCTATATAAAATTCTCATCCTCCCATGTGGAATCTTCAACAAGAAAGTTCTTCCACTCGCTGAGATACTCTGAAATTGATCATACTTGTCAAGTTCTTGTTTTTGTGACTGCTTCAGAACTTCTTTAGATGTGATGTTGATATTCCTGTTGTTTCATTAGATTTTGCACCAAAGTTAGGTTATCATTTGAGAGTTGGAGAACTTGTTGTTGATGCTCGATGTCATCTTCCACTAATTTATCATCCATATTAGCTATTATTTTATCCTTCAAACCATCCAACTTAGCCTCCATTTCTTCTTTTAAACCATCTATGTGAGCTTCGGTTGCTCTTCGTAAGATCGAAATTTGTTGCACTTGGTATCGTAATTTTGATATGTCATACTACAATTCTTCCACTTCATGCATCATAGTATAGATTTCTGAGGGCTTAATGGGTGTTGAATTATTTTTAGGAGGAATTTCAGAACAAAATACTGAAATATATGCTCAATAGGCCCTTGGAATCACTTCAAACTGATTTTTCAAACAAGATTTATGCAATTCGGGAAAAACAATACACACCTTTTACTTGCTTTTGAGGAGCTCGATATTGGAATTGGATTATCTCTATGATTGTGACCCTTCAATATCTGAAATTAAGCAATGAAATATCCCTCTAAATTCTCTTTTTAATGCCACAGGTTTGACCTGATTTGGATTCTCGAAGACAAAGTTGTGTCCAATCTCCCACAATGACCTAATTATGGACTGGTTCAGTAGAGCAAACTTGTACGAATTGCCACGTGTCACTATTTAATCTTTTGTCTCTGAAATTGATAGCAAAGAAACTACAGTCTGTGTAATTGTGACCACTTTTTACAGCACTCCAATCCGATGCTCAGAGAGAGATTTATTGAACTTTTCCCACGATCACCTCTTTGAGATGCAATTCAGGAGCCTGAAAAGGCACTACCTTCCACAGATCATATCTCCAAAAATATTGCGAACCAAGATCCAAAAAATTTTGACGAATTTCCTCAATATTTCAGCTTCACACCATACGAATTTCAGATTCTGAACCTTCGTAGAAACAAAGTTATAGTGAAAATTCCGCGATGACCTGTTTAGGAGCTGGGAAAAAAACCTAACTTCCATAGATCATATCTCCGAAAATATGGTGAACCAAGATCCAAAATTTTAAGAAACTATTCCTTAGGATTTCGGCTTCGCACCCTAAAAATTTCAGCTTCTTAAACTTCGTAGAAAAAAAGTTATATCAAAACTGCCACGATGACCTGTTTGGAGCAGTGAAACCCTAGAATCCAAAGCTCCGATACCAAATGTTGTGAAACCAGCTCAAAAAAGAGAAGAAAAGAGATATCAACGCCTTAGAAATAAGCCACTTCGAGGGGGAAACCTCCAATGAAACCTCCAAGCCTATTACATTTACATGAATGAAAAATTCTTGGATGATACAAATGAACAAAACCTCCTTCTATATATAGGAGTCCATGGGGCCACAATATAATCCTAGTGGGGCCACAATGTAATCCTAGCCGACCTAACAATAATAATGTAAGGGCACAATAATAACAGTATGGGGGTTACATGGGTACAAAAATAGCAATAAGTGGGGCTAAACTAACATAATAAGGGACTACACTATTAATATAGGGACTTAACAATATATATATATATATATTATTATTAAATTTATATTTAAGAAAAATGGTTTAAAATAATAAAATAAATAATTTTTTTCAAATAATTTAAAAAAAATCAAAATTACGTTGGTGATATTGATGATGACGATGATGAATTTCCACTAAGACCAATATGTTCTATAAGACCTTATGAAAGTAATAGACTAATTGATATTCTTTAATATTATATTTCTATGATCGAAAATAAGGGGGAGACGTGTACCTAGATCGTGATAGTTTTTATTACTTAACAAGTCATGAAGGTTGGTAGTGTGGTGAATATTCTAAAAACTATAACTTATATGAGTAAGAGTAGGGAAATCCATGAAAATTTTATTTTCATCTTCAATCCTCTTAGTATCATAAAGGTGACATATATTTTGTTCCAATGTGTTTTAGGAACTAACCAATGTCCAATTTCACTTTGAAGCTCATGAGAATTAGTTTGAGTATCTTGGTAGTATTCATTTTCTTCTTAGCACTATTCAAGTCAGAAAAACAACTCTGGTTATCAAATTTGGGGTTGATTACCTCCTTATAGTATCTTAGCTTCCTCCTTCCCTCTCAATCCTTATCATTCCATAAATTATCCTTAAATTTGGAAGTAATAATATTTTCAATACTATTCTCATAATCCAAGATAATCTCCTCCTTTACCCCCCAATGGTCTAGCCAAGACAGGGCATCCCCATGCCAACCTTGCTTCTGTCAAAGGTGGGGGTTTATGCTAGACTTAGAAGCAATTTCGGGAAACCTATTAGCTTACACGTTGTATAGCTTCTTTTTATATATCAGATACCTAATCATAGCTATGCTTTCGATGGGGGAAAGGTTGGATTCAATCAAGAGGATATGGTACGAAGTATTTCCCTTAATCTTGAAGTTGTAGGTTAGAAACTTTTTTTCGATCAACTCAATCTTCCTCCACGAATATCTAGATATACTGCAACCCCAAACCTCACATCCATATAAAATAACAATGGCTACAAAAATCTCGAAGATAAAATTTTGTTTACTTGATACCCAAATATATGTCAACTTACAATTGTTTTGAAGTCCATAATAAGCTTTCCAACCCCCAATAATTCTTTTCTCAATGCTATAATTCTAGTTTAGCTAAAGATGAACGTCAATTCCTAGATACTTGTATGAAGAAACTTCTCCAAATAGTTATTACAATAAATGAAATTATCATAGTTAATATTTTTGGATTTAATTAGGATGACCTTAGTCTTGTTGGTATTAGTAATCATACCCATCTTGGAGAAATAACCTTGCGGGATTCTAAGCTGCTTGTCAAGATTGTCTTGGCTCCTTGCTAGAAAAAGGATATCATCAGCATAAAGGAGAAGAGTGATGACTATAGCAGTGATACTAGGCCATCACATCCTGTAACTTCCAAGCATTCTTCTAGCTTATCAATGTAAATGCAAAAAAGGTAGGGGATACGAGACACCCTTTCTTAACTTCAATATTGCATTTAACTTATTCTAACTGACCCTCGGTGGTCCTAACCTTGGAAATAACATTCTCATATAGCCTAGTGGAAACAAACCTCAACTTCAGAGGAATCATTATCTCCTATAGCCTCTTCCATGACTTATCTCAAGGAATTATGTCGAAATCTTTTCTAAAACCGACAAAACAACAAAAGAGATCATTTGCATTATTGTGATTTTCCTTTGCAATGATCCTAAGAGTAGGAGTATGGTCTATAGTTGAGTGATGTCTCATAAACCTAGTTTGTCCTTTAGCTTTTTTATCATGGCTTTCAAGGCAAAGACTATTCTTCTTTTCCAAAAAAAGTCCATACAGTTTGGCTAAAATGCAGCTAATCATAATGGTCCTATAAATAGAAAAAATATTTTTATCCCCACTTTTAAAAATAGCGCAATAAAACTTTACTTCAAAAGATTAAAAAAACCTTGTTATACTACCAAATTAAAAGGTTTATATACAAAAATAAAAAAATATTTTATTTTATATATAATTTTTTAATAACTTTTTAAAATAAAAAAAATAACAAAATTATTATATATATATATATATATATATATATATATATATATATATATATATATCAAATTCAAAATATATAACAAATTCATTATTTCTTCATTACTATTTAAACATTAAATTAGAGAAATTCTAATACCATTAGAATAAATTTAAAAAAAAATCAATATAGAATAAATCTAAAAGCTCAATAACCAACATAAATTATCTAAATGCTGATAGCACACCATAATTCGATATGAGGAATATTTGTCATACAAAATCACATCTTACCATTAGTATTTAAGACAAAGTTGATTGATTGCCCAAACTTTCATAAATGTAACTGGCGTTTATCGATTGGCTTTGCCCAGTCATCCACATCGTGGGGGACGATCTTCATGGTGTTTTTCCCCTTTCCATTGCTGTAACTATACAATCTCATAAGGTTTTATTTTGATATTTGCCTCAAATACCGGACTGACTTTACTCAGATTCCATTTGCGTAGTGTATGAAGGGATTGTTAATACGGTTTGTTGGGTTGTTTATCCATTTTTTCCTGGTCACACTCATAAACGAGTTTAAATAATTATATAAAAATATTCAGTTAATTTAATTTAATTATAAATCCAATGGAAAAAAATATGTAAAACTTTCTTCAAATTTATTAGAAATAACAAAAGATTTGCCGTTAAATACGTGGATTATTCATATACGTGGATTATTCATTTATATAATGTAGGATATGCAGATGATGCAAATATATAGCAAATTATGTGGATAGATAAGTTGTGAAAATATAAATTTATAATAGTGTTATATATAAATAAATATTTTATAAATGATGATGATGGTGGTGGTGGTGGTTAACGTTTACTGGGACAAAGCTATGGTCTATCGGACCTATAATTTTCTTAGTTCTTAATTGTCTGGCTTCTCGTCTTCCTTGGCGAGATTGGTGTTGTAGCTTTCTTTTTCTTCTCTATGGTCTTCCAACTTCCTTTATCTTGCACCTCCTTCAGCTCTTCTAATTCTTGGGACAATGGTGTCTTATCTTCGGGATCTAGGAGATTTTCTTTGCTACTAAATGAAGATTTATTTTGCGTGGTATTCTAGTCCTCATAATTGTTGATGCTTGAGGGGATGTCGAATTCGTTTTTTTGTTGTTGGGCGGGGCTTTCCCCCTACTTGTCTTGAGGGTTGTTTCTTTCTTTTCTAATTTCTTGCGATTTAGAGTTTTCTTGAGAGTATCCTTCCTTGATGACAGTGTAATGTTCCTTTTGTGCTCCTTCTCACCATGTATATCTATGGTGGTTCTTTCTAGCAGAATTTTTCTGGGAGACTTTTGGGCAATTTTTGGCCAGATGGACTGTCTCAAAGTAGGATCGACATTTGAAAAGGACACTTTCATAGTCGATTTTCTGGTTCCATACATAGTCTTTGCTTGTTAGGATTATTTCAGCTGGGAATCTGATGCTGAAGTCCATTTCTACACATATGCGTGCATAGGTTGTTCTGAAATATTTCTCTATTTCTGGGCACCTACAGTAAAATTTCCCAATTGCATTTCCAATGGCTTTTAGCGAGGAGAGATTCCAGATATGCAAAGGTAGGTTTGGAAATTTGAACCAAACTAGTGTTGAGGTTATTAGTGTTGTTGAGGGAACGAATGATGGGTTCCATGGCTTCATGAATAGGCCCTAGTTTTCCCAAAACCAAGGGCCGTAATCTAAAATGCATTGTCTTCTTTCAGAGTTTTCTGTGAGAATAATCTAGAATAATGTAGAAATAGGAGTGGTTATGGTTTTTTGAATGAGATTTTTATAATTAGTGTTTAGTTCTATCAGTTCAAGATTGCTGCCCCAAGCATAGGAAGATTAGGTGAGTGCCTATGCTATAAATATGTAATTTTTTCATTGAGCTAATTACAAGTTGTGTGAGCTCTATCTCATGTTGTGTGTTGCATTTGATTTATTTAATTTGGTATCAGAGCTAATGATGCTTGGCTACTGAACGCTGTTGCATCCTGCGTACACTGCCATCTTGATCTTTGGGCTGTTGATCTGCGTGACCAAGCATCGTTTACCATCCTCATGTGAGAGAGGAGTCGTGCTGCGTGGAGCATCACGTCCTCACCTGCATGGAGCACTCTCGTGATGCGGAGGAGCCGTAGAGGAGTGGAGGAACGCTGTCAACAACACTGCCCGTAAGAAGTTTGCTGCATACGCTACCAAGCAATGTGGGTGGGTGAGAATGTTGCTCCTGCGTAAAGCTAGAGCCGACGGTGTCATTCTTGTGAGTTGAAGAAGAGTATAGATCGAATTTGGTGTAGGATCATTGTAGTGAATTAATTTATTGCAATTGAACCTGGTCATTTTTGTTGAAAACAATGGCTAATCCTCTTGTTGATTCATATTTAAATTAATCCACCAAACTTTATGGCAAAAACTACGTCAATTCGAAGTTTAAGTTGGTCACCGTTCTCCAGGCATACAACCTCTAGATGATTGTCAATGGTGACGAGCCCAAGCCTGCTATTGCCACCACGATTCCAGATTGGGATAAATGAGAAATGAGAGTGAAAGTGTTGTTGCACATGTTTGTAAAGGACAACATCATTCCTCACATTCGGGACTGTAAATCTTCAAAGCACACCTGGGAAACTCTCAAAGGTTTGTACAAAACTACTAATGCAAACCACATTTTTTTTAAAAACATAGCTACTATCTATCAAAATAGAATCCAATGAAAGCATCGACAAATTTGTTTCTAGAATTAAAGACTTAAGCGATAAGCTTGGTGACATTGGTGAAAAAAGTGTCTAGTAGAAATTTAGTAATTGTTGCGTTGAAGGGTTTAGTCCAAGACTATAAAGTATTTATTTCAACTCTCTCAGCTAGACAAAAACCTCCTACATTTAATGAATTGGCTGGAATTCTTCTTCAAGAAGAAGAGAGAACGAAAATTTTTGAACTGGATTCAAATGATTTTGATTTGGCATTGATTGCAAGAGGTAAAAGATCGTTTCGAGGGAGACCATGGGATAGGAACATAGGCCGTTTTCAAGCGAAGCAGAAACGTATGACACATATTGATTCTTATGTTAAGAGAATTATTGAATGTGATTATTGTGGAAAACTTGGACATCTAGCTAAAGATTGCTATAGAAGAAAGAATCATGAATCAAATCAGAGACATAGAAGGCATAATGGAGATTTCATGAACAAAGACACTTCAGTTACTGATGGATTTAAAAATCTTAACTTGTTTCTTTTTGATGTTGCATTGTCTGCTGAAACTAATGATTAGGCTGCTTGGTTCATAGATTCTGGTGCATCAGCTTATATGACTTGTAATAAAGAATGGTATGATAAATATTACGAGAAAATTGATGGCACACACATTTTACTAGGAGATAACAAGTCACATAAAGTCCAAGGCTATGGCATAATAAGTGTGTACTTACCTAATGGAAAAATGAGACAGATTCATGATGTGATGTATGTTCCCGGTATTAAAAAGAATTTGATATCTATTTCAACTATCACTGATAATAATTTAAAAGTGGAATTTGGTAAATTGGGGTGTATTGTGAAAGATGTTCAGGATCGCTACAAGGTTGTTTCCATAGGTATCAGGGTTGGTGGATTGTATAAATTGGATGTGAAGATGAAGCATGATGTTGCATTGACATCCACAACAACGTCAACAGCAGAGTTATGGCATCACAGGTATGGGCACTTAAACTACAATGATTTATTGTTCTTGCAAAGAAAAACAATGGTTGAAGGTCTTCTTGTTATGAAGTATGAAAATTTACCATGTGAAGCTTGTGCACTTGGTAAGCAGCATAGAGAGGAGTTTCTCGTTCATACATAGAAAAGACAATTTGATATACTTGAATTAATTCACACTGATGTATGTGGACCTATGCAAACTAGGTCGCTTGGTGCTTCTTCCTACTTTCTTATTTTTGTTGATGGTAGATCTCGATATACATGGGTCTACTTCATACGAAGAAAAAGTGATGTCTTTGAGTATTTTAAAGAATTTAGAACTTTGATTGAAAAACAAACAGGAAAATACATTAAAATTCTCAAATTAGATTAGGGTGGTGAATATAAATCAAGAGCGTTTAACATGTATTGTAAATTTCATGGGATGCAACAACAGTTCACAGTACCCCATACTCCTCAGCAAAATGGTGTTGTTGAGAGATGGAATAGAACACTGGTGGAGTGTGCTAGCAGTATTCTTCAAGGTAAAAAAATTTCTAATGGTTTCTGGGAAGAAGCCATTAATACTGCTCTTGATTTGAAGAATCGAAGTCTCACTAAGAAATTACCTTTTCAAAATCCTTTTAAGATTATTTACGGTCATAAACCCGATGTCACTCATTTAAGAGTATTTGGATGTACTTCCATTGCACATATTCCTAAGGATACTAGAAGAAAGCTTTATGCAAATTCAATCAAGTGTGTTTTTATTGGGTATTGTACAGATCAGAAATCATATAAACTGTTTGATCCCAGTTTACATAAATTGTTTGCAAGTCAAGATGTGGTGTTTCATGAGAATGTTGATAAAAGTGATACAAGGAATGATGTTTGAGATATATCTAATGATGATCATGTCAAAATTGATACTTTGGTTAAACATGAACAAGAACAATTACAGGCACAAGTTCAAGATCAGAATGAAAGCAGCATGAGCACATCCAGCAACAGTGATTCATCACGAGAGGAAGATTCACCTCAAATAAAGAGAATCATGGATAGAACTCCAACAGGTATTCTAGAACCAAGAAGGTCAACCCGACAAACCCAGCTGCCTGCAAGGTATAGAGATTATGCCTTGATGTTTAATATCATGATTGTTGTAGAACCAATTGATTATGAACAAGCTAAAGAGCATGAACAATGGAGAAATGCTATGAATGATGAATATGACTCTCTTATGAAAATTCAAACATGGGAATTAGTTGAACTCCCTAAAAACAAAGTTCCAACTAGAAGCAAATGGTTGTATACATCTAAATTTAAAGTAGATGGTAGCATTGATAAATTTAAGGTGAGATTAGTTGCCAAAGGATATGCTCAACATGAGGGAATTGATTATGAAGATACTTTTGCACCAGTAGCTAAATTGATTACAATTGGAGCACTGATTGCCTTAGATACAAAACATAATTGGAATATACATCAATTGGATGTCAAATCTGGTTTTATGAATGCTGATTTAAAGAAAGAATTTTATCTGGTTCAACATGAAGGGTTTGTCAAACAGGGACAGGAGCATCTAGTTTGCAGGTTAAGAAAAGCATGATATGGTTTGAAACATGTGCCAAGATCATGGTATGTAAATATTGATACCTTATTTCATCAGAATATACTATAAAGAAACATTTAGCACAGGGGTAGATATTAATTTCATCAGAAATGATAGGTTTCCATACCTCCAAGATCCAACTGTGGAGAGCTATTAGACGTGGCCAAAACCTATTAAACCGGCATATTAAGGAAATATCAGAAAACTTCAAGACCTCATCCAGTGATTCACTTTTGTTCTTTATTATTATTTTTTATTAAAGAATTTATGAAGTTATTATATTTTTAAATTTTTATTAGCATTACTTAATCAATGTCAATTCTCAAAATAGAATTTATAGTGAGTTTTAGATTTGACATTGACTAATTTACATTTTTAATCATCGTATAAGTTGAAAAGAATAAGTATTGAGAGTAATATGGTTGGAATTTTTAACAATGATAATAAGTTGAAAATAATTAGGGATGGAAAATGATATTGTGAAGAAATGAGATAAATATGGTTCATATTTTTATTAATATATAAAATAAAAAGATTAAGAATAGTTGATATTGATATAGTTGATATTTTTGATAGTGATATGAGTTGAAAAATCATAGCAATTAACATTAATATGGTTAATTTTTTTTCATTATAATATAAATTAAAAAAAAAATATGAAAATGATGTTAAGGAAGAGAGAAGGCATTTTCTTGTTTTAATCATTTTAGACATGTTATTTGGTATTTATATAATGTTTAATAATTATATTAAATTGTAAATATGATTGTTTTAAATTAAATAATTGATATTATTATATATTACGTATTTATTTATGTGTAATAATTATGTAAATAAGGAAAATATGTAAGTTATTAACTTTTTAATATTTATTTTCTTATATATTATAACATTTGTACTATTTTGAATTGAAATTTTTAATAATGATAACAAGTTGAAAATAATTAGGGATGGACGATGATGTTGTGAAGAAATGAGATAAATATTGTTGAAATTTTGATTAATATATAAAATAAAAGAATTAAGAATTGATATTGATATAGTTGATATTTTAATAGTGATATTAGTTGAAAAATCATAGCAATTAATCTTCATATGGTAAATTTTTGTTTTAAAATATAAATTAAAAAAACGAAAAAAATGAAAAGGATGTTAAGGAAGAGAAAACACATTTTCTTGTTTTAATCATTTTAAATTTGTTATTTGGTATTTATATGATGTTTATTAATTATATTAAATTGGAAATATGATTTTGTTAAATTAAATAATTGATATTAATTATATATGGCATATTTATGTGTAATAATTATGTAAATAAAGAAATTATATAAGTTATTATTTTTTTAATATTCATTTTATTATAAATTATAACATTTTTATTATTTTGAAACAATGTTTGGTTTATGTTATATTTTTCTTGATCTTTACTAGAAGTGTACATTATTTTTTTGTAAAATTGGACATTTGTAAAATTAATTAACTATGAAATTCAATAGACAAAAATATGGTGTTAAAGGAAGGGCTCTCACATGGTAATAATGGCACTAAAAGTGGCAATGGGGTCATCAAGAATATACACCCATAGGAACATATGAAAATTCCCATAAACATGTACATGTTCCTTGGTATTAAGACTAAAGGTAAATTCTCATGTTGTGTCATTGTTCATATTTATATGCACCACTATTTATTTTATCATTATATATATATATATATATATATATATATATATATATATATATATATATATATATAATGTGTACCTCACTATTGTCATATTTCGCTACTTTTTGGAATCCGTATTACCTCCACATGGGAACTTTCATTATTGCTATAAATCATAAGGGTTAATCACTACCCACCTCCACCACCTTTTCCATTCCATACACCCATAATGTTGCATCCATAGACCGTCCAATAATAATCCTTGTTGTCACTACCATTATTTCATCCTTGATGGCTTCTCCACATGGCCCCCATACACCTTCTCGCCATCATACCATGATGGAATTCAATTCGATGCAATAATAGATGTTTCGTATGAGTAGTTTATGCTCCATTGATTAGTGAATGTGCATCATTACTTGAGACATTCACATTAAGAATATTTATTGATGAACATTATAAGTATCATGAATGGAATTTATTTTTTGATTTTTCTTTAAATTCCAGGGTTTGACTCTTGTAACTGTTATAGGGTGGAACAATAGATAGGTTTGGGTTGCGAAGGAGGGAAACATCCTTTCTATTGATTTCAACAACTACATTTTGTTTTCTTAGCTTGAATTATAAATTATTAGTTTGTAAGTGTGATAATTCATTGTGGAAAAAATCTTATGAGAATGATATTTCTTTGTACAATCCCGAGAGAGATGAAGCACACCAAAAAAGTAAAAAAATTGAGCTACTTTTTCTAGTATGAAAAGAAAGATATACTTAAAGCATGAAAATGATGGTGTTGAGGCTGGAAGTGGCTATTCAGTTACCAATGAAAGCCATTTTATTTATAGAGAATAACATTTAATACTTGCATGTTTGGGCATGAGATGCAATTTATCTCATAGCATTATAACAATAAGGTAGATTTGTAGATTTGCAATAGCAATGGTAGACTCATAGCATTGTAATGAAAAATGATGGATTCAGAACAACATAAAAACAATGGTAGATTCATAACACTATAACAACATTGGTGGAGTTGCAACATTGTATCAACAATGGTAGATTTGCGAGATTGTAACAACAATGGTGGAGTTGTAGCACTATAAAAGAAACGATAGAGTTACAACATCATAACAACACAGTGGAGTATTGACATTACAAAAACACTCTAATTTCATCCTCTATATAAACTAAAATCAGTGCATGCAGATTGATTTAGGTTATAGATGCTCCTACATCAATCATTACTACTTATTTTTACAACTAACAATAAGGATTTAAAAACAATGAGGTAAAGAGAAAGAGTATAAAACAAAAGACTTAATCATAATAAAAAATTATTGTTTAAAAATGGCATATATGTTTTATTATGGAAATTTTAAAACATGAAAGAGAAAGTCGTTGGTGATCGAGTAATAATAATTTGTAAAAATTGTTCATGTACATTTCATCATTAATTGTTTCCACACTAGAGATTAACTTTTTGGGTCTAGGTTTCATTATATAAAAAAATTATATATTCAACATATGATGAAAACACCATATCTACTAATGAGCTATAAAGTAAACTATGTGTTTTGTAAAGTGTTGGGTCATTTCTTCTATAAACACATTTTCTTTTAAAGGAAAATTAAACTCTTTACAAATTGGAATATGATAGTGGTAGAATTAAATCTTGCAGATTCATCTCCATGTATTATAGTGAAATTTCCCCTTTTCAATGGAATTCTTCCTCACTTCATAATAGAAAACCTCATGATAAGATAACTTGAATATTTTTATAAACACCAATGATTGACTATTGTATTACATATCTATTACTCTTTCTACAATATTTGATAATATTTATTTAACCATATTCTCTATATCATAGTAACTAATAAATGGGAAATGTGACATTTCACATTAGAACTAAGAAAAAATAATATACCAATGAAATTAATGTCTATTCGTTTGGAAACATGGTTGACCATATTAATAATAAAAATATCACAAAATATAAATAAAGTTGATAGCACTTAATCATCCATGTATTCAACAATGCTTTTAGACACTAACCAAATGTCTCCCCTCAATGCTAACCTTTTGGAGCATTTTTTTGTAGTTATAGACATGCATATGTGCTCAATAAAAGAGGGCATATGGTATACCAAATCATTAATGTTTTTTTTTCACTTACAAGCTAGTATGAGACACTAGTACATATGGATGTATAATTTGATGTTGTACTCTGAGAATTCAACCATATTATCATATTTTACGTGCAATTTTATTTTTTCTAAAATCCTCAAATTTCATTAGATATATGACTATACGTTAGTTATATATCTAACGAAAATTGAATTTTTTTCTTATATTTGATGAAAATTTATTTTTCATCGAAAATCTGATGTTTGACTAGGTCAATTATCTATCTGTTAGGTTAAACACATTTGACGAAGTCAATATTTTTTCCCTTTGGAAAATGTCTCTTTGGTTAACAAATGTAGGACTTCCAACAAAAATGTGATAAAATATTTTTTTATTCTAACTAAAAAATAGTCATTATATATATATATATATATATATATATATATATATATATGATTTTTTTAATTTCATTACAAATATTTAATCACTAGAGAGGTTGTTTAAGTGATCAAAAATGTTATTTCCCTTGTAAAGAATGGAGGGGCTATAAAAGGAGGATATATATATTTTTTTTATAGAAATGAGTAGATATTTTATTAAAATATGCACTTGGTCCCAACAATACACAAGAGATTTAGTACATTGCATATTCTTTGATATATTCCTTCAAGGATGAAATATCTGATGTACCAAAAATACTATGGTGGAAACTAGCTACAATAGAAAATCGACATGCATAATCCTTGCAAAATCGTTTTAGGTGATGGACATATTTGAAATAGGAAACCATTAATAAATGAAAAATAAAGCCTCCTATGGAGGCTTGTTGGGATCTAATTCAAAATTTCCTTTGGGAGGGCTTGAAGTAGTATTGGAAATGTTTTGGTTCTCAATAGATTGAGGCATTTGCTTCAAGTCCTCTATATGTTGTTGAAGTGCATCAAGTTTGTTATTATAATTGAAGAGCCCATCCTTCAAGGATTGAATGTCCTCCATGAGAAATAGAAGAAAATTCATTTGTTGATGAATTTTCCAATTGATATCAATGTTCTCCATCTTAAGGGCCTGAATTTCTTAATTGCAGTCGTTACATGCACTGCTGACTCCAATATTAGTTGAATTTCCTTTCCTAGTTAGCATGATTGATGATGTGGAAGGGGTCACCCAAGTGACATAGTAGGCTAGGTTTGGGGAATACAAATGATAGGTGATAAATGTGTCAAAGGGAGTACAAGGGACAGCGACGGGTAATGAGCTAATAATAACCATACAGACATGAGGGGTAATGTCAATGGAGGCCAATGTGACTTCAATTCTTCCATGAGGCTACGTTGGGCTAGGGATTGAGAAAATTGAAAAATCCAAGGGTAGAAGTGAATTCCAGAGAAGGACGGCTGATAACCAAGGGTGACAAAATTCTAGGGGAATTGAGGATTTTTCCGTAGGGAACATAGAAAACCATATAATAGGTGAGCTCATGTAAATAAAATAGTCCTAGGGATTTCACCCATTGTCTTCAACATCTAGACTTTTGAGGATGCCACATACCCAACAACTATTTCTTCTTTTCACAGATTGATAAATCTCACAATCCCCTAAGACGAGATTTCTTTAATTATAATTTTGCAAGAATTGAAGATCCAATTACATAACACACTAACACGAATAGAACATTCATTCACAAAGAGTTAATTATAGAGCCCTTTTTCATTACGAGTAGCAAACCAAGCAATATTTTCATAATGGATTGATGAAAAAGGTCCTTGGGAGTGATTGGGAGGATGCACCCACTATAATTGCGCCCTAGAATATATATGAGGGAGTCAGGAACAAGTCATGGATTTAATGTAGGAGACATTGGTATGATATACATACCCCATCATATTTCCATTAATATTCAACGTCTTATAATTCATCATATAGCAAAGTGTCACGTCAATTCAAGGTAGGTGATGTTGTATGAATGCCAATGTATAAGTGTGTGGATTTAATGGGGTGTCCTCACATACATGGTCTGGTTTCTTAGTTAAAGCCATGACACCAATAGTAAAAAAAATCATATGATTATTCAATGTTATATTTCCAATTATATTTCCATAATGCATGAGATGCATCCAAGTTAATATGAGACTTTCATAAATCATTATTATAACTGAGGTATAGTTCTTTAGCCCTGGGGTCCATTTATTTATGTTTGACCCACATTGAGGAGGTCAGATATATTACGTTGATGATCTATTTGTATATCCTGACCTTTGAGAATATGAAAGAAAGGCTTCAAGAGAAATGTTTCCAAAGCACGTTGAATTATTTGAAGCAGGAACTTGAGGTGGTTTTCTTTAGGAAATAAGTCATTACTCAAAAGTTATATAGTAATATGAGACTCTCCTAAGATTAAAATCTCAGGGATTCCCATATCTTGAGTCAATATTATGCCTAATAATAGACTATATAATACTTGGTTATTGGTCTTCTTTCTGAGCTCACAAGAGTACTTAATGACCCTTCAAGATTAACTATAACCCCTCCCACTCTTGTCTTCCCTTAAAACGAGGATAATTTTAATAAAAATAGCTAAGAGACAATGTATATAGTATGGACACTTTTGAAGGCAGGAAAGAATTGGTCCCTTGGTAAGTTCTTCATTATATGTCTTGATATTGCATATTTTTTATGTAAACATTTATATGTTGAATGTAGAAAAAAAATATCATATTATTTTTTCTTTATGGATATATTCTATGTACATAAAAAATTGATATTAAGTTACGAGAGTATGGTTTAAGGTTCAGGGATACATGATGTAAGTTTTTAGGGGTTAATAGGTTAGGGTTTAAGGTAGGTTAGGGATTTGGGGCCTAGAGGATTTAGAGGGCTCTTAAGATGATGAAACTATAACATTAAAAGATATAATATTTCAAGCATACTACCCATGTATGGATTTTCCATTTGAAAAAATTGTTTTATTGAATCCTATTAGCTTCTATGATCCACCTAAGTTTTACATCCATTTGAGCTTCAACTTACGTGAAATGAGTCATCGTGATAAAAAATTTATCCTCCTTGCTATGTTCCATGTCATTGGAATGTTAGAAATCATGGGGATGATCTTCTTCATGTTTTTCCCCTTTCCATTATTATAACTATACAATCTCGTAGCATTCTTATTGGTGGAATTTCTAAGATTTTATTTTGATATTTGCGTCAAATACGAAACTGAATTAACTGAGATTCCATTTTCTTAGTGTATGAATGGAATGTTGATATGGTTTGGGGGTTGATGTTTATCCATTCTGTCCTGTTCACACTCATCAATAATTTCTTCTCGAAAAGGACCTCATCTTAACGCTAACATCAGTCTATGCAGTTCCAATAATCTGAACAAAATTAACCCATAAAACCTGAGTTTTATATTGTGTTATATTAAAGGTAATGTCCAAATATGCTATATATTTGACATATCATTGTGTATATGTTAGATATTACTGTATTCAAAATATAATTTTTAGAAATGTGATGGATATAAAAAAAAAAAATTATATAAAAAAAATTCATTTAATTTAATTTAATTTAAAATTCCAATGGAAGAAAACATGCGAAACTTTCTTTTAAATTTATTTGAAATGAAAATAAAAAAATGTTTTTCATGAAATATGTGGATTATGCATATATATATATATATATAACAAATTATCTAGATAACATAGGGTAAGCGGATGATGCCAATATATAGAAAATTATGTGGATGAATAAGTTGTGAAAATATAAATTTATAATACTGTTATATGCATAGTAGGGACATTGCAACTTTTATTTTTTATATATTAATAAATATTAATATGAACGTTAAATTTCATTCATTCATTATTATTTTTTATTAAATAATTCATGAGGTTATTATATTTTTAAGTTTTTCAAAGTATTATCATATTTTAGGTTGAAATTAACTTATTAACTATAACATTGTCATGTGTGTTGGTCTTGGTCTTTGCAATGGTACAAGTTGAAAAGTAAGCAATTTTGAATGATCATTGATATTTTTATATGTGCACATTATAGCTGAAAAGTAAACAATTTTGAATGATCATTGATATTTTTATATGTGCACATTATAGAAATTTTAGGTGAGTACTTAAATAAAATTGAAATTGATAGTGATTTTTAGAATTGACAGTGATTAATTCACATTTTTAATCTGGTAGTACTTTTGTATTTTTCAACTAAACAAAACAACATGTTTACATTAGCACATTATATATGGTAGTCTCAATATGGTTGGTATTCTTAGCAATGATAATAAGTTGAAAAAAATTAAGGATGAGCAATGACATGGTAAAAAAATGAAATAGATATGTTAACATTTTCATTAATATATAAAATAAAATAATTAAGAATTGATATTGATGTAGATAATATTTTTAATATAGATATTAGTTGAAAAACCATAGCAATTAACATTAATATGGTTAAGTTCTTTTTCATGATACAAATTTAAAAGCCGAACCAATTAAAAGGAAGTTAAGAAAGTGAAAATATATTTTATTGTTTTAATAATTTTAAACTTGTTATTATTTGGTATTTATATGATGCTTTCTAATTATATTAAATTGTGTATATGCTTTTGTTAAATTAAATAATTAATATTAATTATATATTATATATCTATGTGTAATAATTTTGTAAATAAGGAAATCATATAAGTTTTTAAGTTTTTAATATTTATTTTATTATATATTATAACTTTTTATTATTTTGAAAAAATGTTTGGTTTATGTTATATTTTTGTTGATCTCTTATTATACGTGTATATTTGTTTCTAAAAAATTGGAAATTTGTAAAATTAATTAACTATGAAATTTAATAGACATAAATATGGTGTTAAAGGAAGGGATATCACATGGTAATAACGACAAAAAAAAGTGGAAATGGGGTTGTCAATAATGTGCACCCATAGGAAAATATGTACATTACTAAGAACACACACGTTCCTTGGTATTAAGACTCGACAAGCCCTGATTCTCCCATATTTGTACTTCATTATTCTCTCATATTTGTACCTCATTATCTATATACATACATACATATATATATATATATATATATATATATATATATATATATAATTTTTACGTCACTATTGTAATATTTACCTACTTTTAGGGATCCATATTACCTCTACATGGGAACTTCCATTATTGCTAGAACACATAGTGGTTAATCACTACCCACCTCCACTACCCTTTCCATTCCATCCATCCACACGGTTGCATCCACAGACCATCCTATAGTACCCCTCCTTTTCACTACCATTATTTTATCCTTGATGGATTCTCCACATGGCCCAAATGCACCCCCCTAGACATCGTACCAGGATTGAATTCAATTGGATGCAACAATAGATGTTTCCTTTGAGTAGGTTATACTCCACCAATTAGTGAATGTGCATCATTACTTGAGACATTTACAATGAGAATATTTATTGATGAACTTTTTAAGTATCATGAATGGAATTTACTTTAGGCATTTTTCTTTAAATTCCATTGTTTGACTCTAGTAACTTGTATAGGGTGGTATAACAGAGAGGTGGGGTTGCAACATTATAAATATGGTGGAGTCCTGAAACTAGAACAACACTCTAATTTCATCCTGTATATTAACTAAAATTAGTGCATGGAGATTGATTTAGTCCAAATATTCTCCTACATCATTCATTACCACTTATTTTTAAAACTAAGAATAAGGATTTAAAAACAATGAGGTAAAAAGAAAGAGTATAAAATAAAAGACTTAATCATAATAAGAAATTATTGTTTAAATGTAGCATATATGTTTTATCATATAAATTTTAAAACATGCATGAGGAACTCTTTGGTGATCGAGTAATAATAATTTGTAAAATATTTCCATCTACATTTCATCATTAATTGTTTCCACACTTGAAATTAACTTTATCAGTCTAGGTTTCATCATATAAAACAAATATACATTCAACATATGATGAAAGCACCATATATACTACTAAGATATAAAGTTAACTCCGTTATGTATAAAGAGTTGGGTAATTTTTTCTATAAACATATTTTCTTTTAAAGGAAAATTAAACTCTTTACAAATTACAATATAATAAAGTGTTAGATTTAAACCTTGTAAATTCATCTTCGTGCATTGTAGTGACATTGTCTCAATCTGATGGAATTCTTCCACACTTCATGATAGAAAACCAGATGATAAGATAACTTGAATAATTTCTTTAAGTACCAATGATTGACTATTATATTAGATCTCCATTTCTCTTTCTACAATATTTTATAATTTTTATTTAACCACATTTTCTATATCATATTACCTAATAAATTGGAAATGTGACATTTCACATTAGAACGAAGAAAAAATAATATACCAATCACATTAATGTCTATTCATTTAGGAACATAGTTTGATCATACTAATAATAACAATATCATAAGCGATAAAGAAAGCTAATGTTGTTTTGATTGTTTCATGCTAGTTACTCACTTGAGCAGTTAATCCTCCATGTTTGTAGACACTAACCAAATTTTTCCCCTTAATTCTAACTTTTTGAAGGATTGTTTCGGATTCATAGACATGCAAATGTGATTAATATAAGAGGGCATCTAGTATTCAAAATAGTTAATGTTTTTTGTCTCACTTACAAGCTAGCATGAGACACTGGTACATATGGATGGATAATTTGACAATGTACTCTAAGATTTCATCCATATTATCGTATTTTACTTGCGTTTTTTGTATTTTTTTCAAAAATCCCCGAATTTCATCAGATATACGATTATACGTTAGTTATATATTTGAAAAAAAAAAGAATGTTTGTTGTATATCAGTTGAAGATTTAATTTTTTCTGGATATCCGATTTTTAACCAGGTCAATTATCTATTTGTTAAAATATAGAGAATTGACAAATTCAATATTTTTTTCTATTGGACAATGTCTCTTTGGTCAACAACCATAGGAATTCCAACAAAAAAGTGTTAATATGTTTTTGTATTCTAGCTAAAAAATAGTCTATATATATATATATATATATATATATATATATATATATATATATATATATATATATATATATATATATATATATATATATATACAAATAGTTCAACACTACAGAGGTTGATTTTGGAAGATAATCAGCATTGAAAGTTCGATAAGGAAAAATGTCACATAACATTTCTCCAAGAGGACAATGGGACGTGCGATCTGCATTGTTGGATTTAAGTGATCGAAAATGTTATTTGCCTTGTAAATAATACAAGGGCTATAAATGGAGGATATACATTATTTTCCTTTTACACAAATGAGTAGAGATTGTATTAGAATGTGCACTCGGTCCCAACAAATACATGGGAGATTGAGTACATTTCATCTTCTGTCATAGAGTCCTTCGAGGAGGAACTATCTGGTGTACCAAAAATATTATGATGGAAACAAACTACAATATCAAATGGACATGCATATATCTTACAAATTTTTCTAGGAGATGGACACGTTTTCAATAGGAAACCATTAATAAAGAAAAAGGAAAGACTCCTATGAAGGCTTGTTGGAGTTTAATTTCAAATTTCCTTTGTGGGGGCTTGAAGTAGTAATGGAAATGTTTTCATTCACTAGAAAATCATGCATTTTCTTCAGGTCCTCCATCTGTTGCCGAAGTGCATCAAGTTTGTCAATCTAATGGAAGAGCCCATCCTTCAAGGATTAAATGTCCTTCAGGAGAAATATAACACAATTTTTATATTGATGAATTTTCCATTTGATATCCATGTTCTCCATCTTAAGGGCCTCAATTTTTTAATTTTAGTTGTTATAGAAATTGGTGCCTCCAATCATAGTTGATATTCCTTTCCTAGTTACCATGATTGATGATGTGGAAGGGGTCACCTAAGTGACAGAGAAGTTTGGGCACAGGGAATACAAATGGGAGGTGATAAAGGTGTCAAAGGGATTACAGGGGATGTCAATGGGCATTGAGCTAATAGTAGTGATACAAAAATGAGGGGTACTTTCATGGGAGGCCAACCTCCAATGCTTCCATGAGGATTCGTAGAGATAGGGATTGAGAAAATTTAGCAATCCAAGAGTATAGGGGAATTTTAGAGAAGGATAACGGGTAACCATGGGTGATGAAATTCTAGTGGGACTTGGGATTTTTACCTAGGGAATAGATAAAACCAAGTAATAGTAGATTTGAGGTAAATAAAATAGGCTTGAGGATTTCACCCACTGTCTTCCACATCCTAAATTTTAAGGATTCCACAGACCTGAAAACTACTCCTTCTTTACATAGATTGAGAAATATCATGATCCCCTAAGCAGATATTTCTCTAATTGGCCTTGTTACAAGAATTGAAGAGACAATTACATAATGCACTCACACAAATAGAACATACATTCACAAAGAACTAATTATAGATCCGCTTGTCGCTACGAGTAGCGAACGGGGAAATATTTTCAAAATGGATTGATGCAAAATCTTCCTGGGAGTGATTGGGAGGATGCACCCATTATAATTTCACCCTTGAATATCTATGAGCTATCCAAAAACAAACCGTGCATTTAATGCATGAGCCATTGGTCTTACATATGCATGATGCCCAACATCTTATAATTCATCATAGAGTGAAGTGTCTTTTTAGTTCAAGGTAGGTTATTCCATATCAATACCAAGGTATGAGGGTTTGGATTTAATGGGGTAGCCTCCCATGCATGATCTACTGTCTTAGCTAAAGACACAACACCAATAATAAAAGACCTTTGCATATTATTATTGAACCTTGTATTTCCAATTTTATTTCCATAATGAATGTGATGCAATGTGGTTAATCTCAGACTTTTATAAATCATTCTTATACCTAAGGTATATTTCTATATCCATTGGAGCCATTTATTTATGTTCGACACACATTGAGGAGGTAGGCTATATTAGCTTGAAGATATTCTTGTATATTTTGACCTTAGAGAACATCGAAGAAAGACGTCAAGAAATTTTTTTCCAGAGTAGATTGAATTATTTGAAAAATGAACTTGAGGCAGTTCTCTTTAGGAGATCAGTCATTTCTCAGATGTTGTATAGTAATCTAAGTCTCCCAAGGCTACAATCTCAGGAATTCCGATATCTTGATTCAATATGCCTGATAATAGACCATACAATTTTTCTTGGTTGTTGGTCTTCTTGCCCAACCCCCAAGAGTACTCAATGTGCTTTCGCATTTAATTATAGCCCCTTCCCCTCTTGTCACCCCTTAAAAGGAGGATAATTGTAATAAAAATAGCTAAGAGACATTGTCGATAGTACAAACAGTTTGAACGTGGGTAAGAATCAGTCGCTTGGTAAGTTCTTCATTATATGTATTTACATTGTAGATTGTTTTTGTAAACGTTTATATGTCAAATGTACAATAAATTATCATAGTCTTTTTTCTTTATGAATATATTCTATGTACACAACAAATTGAGAGTAATTTAAGAAGATAAGAGATAGACATAATATATATATTTCAATTAAGGTTTAGGGTAAAGTTTAGGGGTACATGGTGTAAGTGGTTAGGGATTAATAGGTTAGGGTTTTATGTAGATTTAGCGGTTTGGGGCGCTTATCATGATAAAACTATAAAATGGAAAGAGATAACATTTCAAACGTATTACTATTGTGTGGATTTTCCATTTGAAACCATAGTTTTATTAAATCCTATTGGCTTCTAGGATTCACTTAAGCTTTACATCCATTTGAGCTTATGAGTGATCCTAATAAACAATTTATCCTCCTTGATATGTTCCATGTCATTGTAAATGCATATGCTACACATCGTGGGGGACGATCATATTCGTGTCTTTCCCCTTTCCGTTATTGTAACTATAAAAATTTGTAATGCTTCTGCTGGTGGAATTTCTAAGATTTTATATCGATATTTTTGTCAAATACCGGACTGAATTCACTGAGATTACATTTTATTAGTGTATGAAGGGATTATTCATGTGGTTTGTGGGGTTCATGTTTATCCATTCCTTCCTGTTCACACTCATCAAATATTTTCTTCTGGGAAAGGACCACGGTAACATCACTCTACGGAGCTCCAAAAATATCAATAAAATTCACCCATAAAAACTGACTTTTATAATGTGTTACGTTAAAGGTAATGTATTCTTTATGTTTAAAGTATCGTTGTGTATATGTTAGATATTATTTATTCCAATATTATTTTTAGAAATGTGACGGATATAAATGAATTTAAATAATTATATAAAAAAATTTAATTAAATTTAAAAATCCAATAGAAAGAAATTGCAAAAAAATATTTTAAATTTATTAGAAATAACAAAAATGTTTGTCATTAAACATGTGGATTATGCATCTATATAAAAATTTATCTGGATAACATAAGGTATGTGGATTATGCATCTATATAAAAATTTATCTAGATAACATAAGGTATGTGGATGATGAAAATATATAGCAAATTATGTGGATGGATAAGTTGTGAAAATATAAATTTATAATAGTGTTATATGCATAATATGGACATTGCAACTTTCATTTTTTATATATTAATAAATATTACTATGAATTTTCACTTTCATCCGTTATTATTATTTTTTATTAAAGTATTCAGGAGGTTATTATATTTTTTAGTTTTTACTAACATTACCAAGATTTAGGTTGAAATTAGCCTATTAACGATATTATTGTCATGTGCCTTGGCCAATTTCTTTGTTTCGGTACAGGTTGAAAAGTAAAGAACTATGAATTACATTGATATTTTTACATGTGAAAATCATATAAATTAAAAGTCAATATTTAAAAAAATGGAATTGTCAGTGATTAATTCACATTTTTAATAATGGTATAAGTTGAAAATAATAAGTATTGAGAGTGAAATGGTTGGTATTTTTTATAATGAAAATAATTAGGGATGGAAAATGATATGATGAATAAATGACATAGATGTTGTTGATATTTTAACTAACATATAAAATAAAAAGATTAAGAATCGATATTGACGTAATTGATATTTTTAATAATGATATTAGTTGAAAAACCATAGCAATTAACATTAATATGGTTATTTTTTTTTTTGTTTATAATAAAAAAAATAATAATTTAAAAGCATGTTAAGGAAGAGAAATCACATTTTCTTATTTTAATCGTTTTAAATATATATATATATTTTTTTTCTTCTTCTGTAAGTTTGGTAGTTCCTTTCATTTTTCACCTTTTCTCTCTCTCTTTTTCTTTTTTCTTTTTTTCTTTAACTCTATTTTTGTCAACATGTACAGATACATCACCCCGATCGGGGAAGGGAATTGAACCTGTGATGAGTGCTATAATAGCCCGCCTCATCACTTCTTAACCAAGTCATCAAGAACATTCACCCATAGGAATGTATGCATATTCCTAGGAACACATGTGTTTCTTGGTATTAAGACTCGACAAGCCCTGATTCTCCCATATTTGTACCTCACTATTCTCTCATATTTATATCTCATTTTATATCTATATATATAATTTTTACCTCACTATTGTCATATTTCCCCACTCTTTGGGATCAATATTACTTCCACTTAGGAGTTTCCATACTTACTACAAATCAGAGGGGTTAATCACTACCCACCTCCACAACCATTTCCATTTCATCCTCCCACAACGTTGCATCCATAGACCATCCAATAGTACCCCTATTTATAACTACCATTATTTCATCCTTGATGAATTCTTCACATGGCCCCCATGCACAACCCTAGCCATCATACCATGATGGAATTCAATTGGATGCAATAATAAATGTTTCCTTTGAGCAGGTTATGCTCCATTGATTAGTGAACGTGCATCATTACTTGAGACATTCGCAATGAGAATATTTATTTATGAACTTTTTAAGTATCATTAATGTAATTGATTTTAGGAACTTTTCTTTAAATTCCATGGTTTGACTCTTGTAATGACTATAGGGTGGTATAACAGAGAGGTTGGGGTTGTGAAGAAGGGAAACACCATCGATATTGATTACATGGACCAAAGTGTGTTTTCTTGGCCTGAATTATAAAGTATCGATTTGTAAGTGTGATAATTCATTGTGGAAAAGTTTTATGAGAAATATATTTCTTTGTACAATCCATGGAGAGATATAACATGCCGAAAAATTAAAAACCTTGAGCTACTTTTTCTAGTAAGAAAAGAAAAATAAACTTTGAAGATGAAAATGATGGTGTTGAGGATAGAAGTGTCTATTGAGTGACTAATGAAAGCCATTTTATTTATATGGAATAGTACAACCATACTTGCATGCTTGAGCATGAGATGTATTTTATCTCATAACATTACAAGAATAAGGTAGAGTCATGGAATTGCAATAGAAATGGTAGAGTCATAGCATTGTAAAAATAATGATGGATTCACAACACTACAAAAAAAATCATAGAGTGACAACAATATAACAACATTGGTGAAGTTCAACATCGTAGCAACAATGGAATATTCACAACATTGTAACAACAATGGTGGATTTGTAGAGCTATAAAAGAAATGACAGAGTCACAACATTATAACAACATTGTGGAGTCGTGACACTAGAACAACACTTTAATTTCATCCTCTATATTAACTAAAATTTTTGCATACATATTAATTTAGGTCAAATATGATCCTACATCGATCATTACCTCTTATTTCTATAACTAAGAGTAAGGATTTTTAAAAAAATGAGGTAAAAAGAAAGAGTATAAAACAAAATCCTTAATCATGATAAGGAATTATTGTTTAAAAGTGGCATATATATTTTATTATGGAAATATTAAAACATTCAAGTGCAACTCTTTGTTGATCGACGAATAATAATTTGTAAAATATTTTCATGTACATTTCATCACTAATTTTTTCGACACTTGAAATTAACTTTATGTGTCTAGGTTTCATCATATAAAAAAAATCTACATTCAACATATGATGAAAGAACCATATCTAATAATGAGTTATAAAGTCAACTATGTGGTTTGTAAAGTACTGGGTCCTTTATTCTATAAACGCATTTTCTTTTAAAGGAAAATTAAACTCTTTACAAATTGCAATATGATAAAGTGGTATATTTAAATCTTGCTAATTCATCTCCATGTATTGTAGTGACATTTACCCCTTTCGATGGAATTCTTCCACACTTCATTATAGAAAAAATCATGATAAAATAACTAGAATAATTTCTATAAATACCAATCATTGGATATTGTATTGCATATTTATTATTATTTCTACAATATTTGATCATGTTTATTTAACCATATTTTCCATATCATATGAACTCATAAATTGGAATGTGACATTTCACATTAGAACTAAGAAAAATTATATACCAATGACTTTAATGCATATTCATTTAGTAACATAGTTGATTATATTAATATTAACAATATCACAAAATATAAAGAAATCTAATGTTGTTTAATTTGTTTCATTCTAGTCACTTAGTTGAGCACTTAATCCTATGTGTATTCAACAATGTTTTTAGACACTAAAAAAAATTTTCCCCTTAATGCTAACTTTTTGAAGGATTTTTTTGGAGTTATAGACATGCAAATGTGCTCAGTTGAAGAGGGCATATGGTATTCCAAATCATTAAGTTTTTTTTTTTTCTTCTCTTTTTCAGTTACAAGCTAGCATGAGAAATTGTACCATATTGATTGCTAATTTAACATTGTACTCTAATAGTTCAAGCATATTTTCATATTTTACTTGCATTATTTTCATTTTTTTTTTCAGAAATCCCTAAATTTTATCGAATATACTTTTATACGGTAGTAATATATCTGACGAAAATTGAATTTTTGTAGTATATCTGATGAAAATTTATTTTTCATTAGATATCCGATGTTTTACCAAGTCAATTATCTATTTGTTACAATAAAAACATTTGATGAATTCAATCTGTTTTCTTGGTAGACAATGTCTGTTTGGTCAACAGTTGTAGGAAGTCCAAAAAATGGTGGTAAAATATTTTTGTATTCTAACTATATATATATATATATATATATATATATATATATATATATATATATATATATATATATATATATATATATATATATATATATATATATATATATATATATATATATATATATTATTTGTCAAATTTATTTATTATTGTAATTTAAACACTACTAAGGTTTTTTTTTTACGATAATGATCACTAAAAGTTCGGTAACAAAAAATGTCCCATAACATCCCTCCAAGAGGACAATGAGCCGTGAGATCAACATTGGTGGCTTTAAGTGATAAAAAAATTTATTTTCTTTGTAAAGAATGCAAGGGGTTGTAAAAGTTGGATATACATTTTTTTTTACACAAATTAATAAATCTCATATTAAAATGTGCACTCGATCCCAACAAATACACAACAGATTCAGTGCATTGCATCTTCCTTCATAAGGTCCTTCAAGGAGGAACTATCTAATCTATCAAAAATAATATGATGGAAACAAACTACAATAGAAAATAGACACGCATATATATTACAAAAAAATTCTAAGAGATGGACAGATTTGCAATAGGAACCATTAATAAAGGAAAAAAAAAAAGCCTCCTATGGAGGCTTATTGGTATCTAATTAAAAATTTCCTTTGTGAGGGCTTGAAGTAGTACTAATGATCTTTCGGTTGTCCAGAGCTTGAGTCATTTGATTCACGTCCTCTATCTTCTATAGAACTGCATCAAGTTTGTCATTATAATGGAAGATCCCATCCTTCAAGGATTGAATGTCCTATGTGAGAAATATAAGACAACTTTTATGTTGATGAAGTTTCTATTTGATAAACATGTTCTCCATATTAAGGGCCTCAATTTGTTATTTGTAGATGTTACAGGCACCGATGCCTAAAATAGTAGTTGTTTTTCATTTCCTAGTTAGCACGATTGATGATGTGGAAGGGGGAACCGAAGTGACAAAGAATTTTTGGCTGAGGGAATACAAATGGGATGTAATAAAGGTGTCAAAGGGAGTATAGGGGATGTCGGTGAGTACTGAGATTATAGTAAATATACGAACATGAGGGGTAATTTCATGGGAGGCCAACTTAAATTTGATGCCTCCATTAGGATTCGTAGGGATATGGATTGAGAAAATTGAGTAATCTGAGGGTAGAGTAGAATTCTAGGGAAGCATGACTAATAACCAAGGGTGGCATAATTCTAGGCGAACTGAGGATTTTTCCCTAGGGAACATAGAAAATAAAATAATAGTAGAGCTAAGGTAAATAAAATATGATTGAGGATTTCTCCCACTTTTTTCGACACCGTGACTTTTGAGGATACCACTGACCCGAAAACTACTACTTCTTTGCATAGATTGAGAAATATCATGAGCCCCTAAGAGGATATTTCTCTGATTATCCTTGTTGCAATAATTTAATAGCCAGTTATATAACCCACTAACACAAATATAACATGCATTCACAAGAAGCTAACTATAAAACCCTTTGTCACTACGAATAGAAAACGAGGCAATATATTTGGAATGGATTGATACAAAATGTGCTTGGCAGTGATTAGGAGGATTCCCTCGCTATAATTTCACCTTGGGATATCTATGAGGGATCTAGACACAAGTCATGGATTGAATGCAGGAGCCATTGGTCTCACACTGAGGCACCATCATATCGCCATTAATATTCATGATAACCAACATCATAGAATTCATCATAGAGCGAAGTGGCATATCAGTTCAAGTTAGGTGATTTTGTTTGAATGCCAAGGTATGAGTGTTTAGATTTAATGGAGTAGCCTACCATTCATGGTCTACTTTCTTACCTAAATCCACGAGAACAATAGTAAAAACAATTTTCATATGATTATTCAACCTTACATTCCCATTATATTTCCAAAATGAATGAGATGCAGTGAGGTTAATGTGAGACTTCTATAAATAATTATTATACCTAAGGTATAGTTCTCCAACCCTTGGATCCATTTATTTATGTTTGACCCACATCGAGGAGGTAGCTTATATTAGCTTGACGATCTTCTTGTATATTTTTACCTTTGAGAATATGAAAGAAATTCTTCGAGAGAAATCTTTACAGAGCATGTTGAATTATTTGAAGAAGGATCTTGAGGTGGTTCTCTTGAGGAGATGAGTCATTGCTCAGATGTTGTATATTAATATGAGATTCTCCTAGGATTACAATCTTATGGATTCCCATATATTGATTAAATTGTATGCCTAATAATAGACCATACATTTCTTCTTGGTTGTTTCTCTTCTTTCGCATCCCCCAAGAGTACTTAATGGCCATTAGGAATTAATTATAACCCCTCCCCCTCTTGTGTCCCCTTAAAAAGAGGATAAATGTAATAAAAATAGCTAAGGGACATTGTAGATAGCATAGACACTTTGAAGGCAAGCAAGAATCATTCCCTTGGTAAGTTTTTCATTATATGTCTTTATATTACTAATTATTTTTGTAAATGTTTATATGTTAAATGTAGAAGAAAAATAACATATATTTATTTCTTTATGGGTATATTATATGTAAACAAGAAATTTAGAGTAAGTTAAGAAGAGAATACGTAGACATAATATATATATTTTAATTACGGTTTAGGGTATGGTTTAAGGTTTAGGTGTACATGGTGTAATGGGTTAGGGGTTAATAGGTTATGGTTTAAGGTAGGTTTAGGGCTTTGGGGCCTATGGGATTCAGAGGCCTCTTAATATGATGAATCCATATCATTGAGAGATATAATCTTTTAATAATACCACCATTGTATTGATTTTCCATTTTAAATAATAGTTTTATTAAATCCTATTGGGTGTTATGATTCACTTAAGATTTACATCCATTTGAGCTTCAACTTAAGTGAAATGATTCATCCCAATAAACAATATATCCTCCTTGATATGTTCCATGTCATTGGAAATGTGTATGCTATTGCATATTCTTCCTTTGAACTTTTGCATTAGAAGATGAAGTGGAAGGAAGCTCTTCCTTTCATATATCAACCCCTTACGAATGAAGATGAAGTTTTAAAGGGAACTCAAGCTTACTACAAAAATTAAATATTAAGTCAATAAAAATATCTTAGATAATGAAATAAGATATCCTTTCACGTTCACCTCATTTTATGCCATTTTTGTTTGAAACTATAGCTATTGAATCTTAATCAAATTTTTCCATTGCCTGACTTTTTTCTCATTAAATTAAATTAATAAATTATATTTCCCATTGTTAAGGATGGTCAAGTTAACCCAATTACAGGTGATGTTAACCTAAAATATATGTAATATTTTCAATTATAACCTTAATACTTCCCTTTTATTTTATTCCCGAAACCCTTCAAGATCCTCTTATCCATTCTATTTCAATTTAGAAATCATGCCCAATGGCGAAATGTCATCATAGGAAAAAATATTAAATACATGAAATACTCTTATAAACACTATGAATAATTTCAAATGGAAAGGGTTCCTTACATTTAGAAAGTGGATAGATCTCAACATCAATAAAAGGTATTGGATCCAAAAGTAGTATAAAAACGAATAGTAGTAAAAATAAATAAGAGAGGGTAGGTAGTTCATAATATATTTTGTTTTTGCATTGGTTCTACAACTCCAAGATTTTTTGCATGATTTTCTAAAAACAATACTTAGAAATTATAACCATCATTTAAAATGAATAAAAAGGTAATGTAATAACAATTTTCACCAAGTAAATACTCGAGTACATCTCCATTCAAATTTCAAAGAACAAGGATGGTCATGTCTTATAGAACATAAAATTGTATACTGATCGTCTAACCATTTGCAAAGGAATTTAAAATAGATTTAAACCCTCAAAATAGTTGGGTGAGAATTGAATTTTGTAGTATTTTCATGTCATTTTTTCTTTGATGCTTCCTTGGAATTTCATTTTTGTGACAATATTTCATCATTGATTTGTTGTCTTTGTTTCCCGCTCTCACCTAATATTTCTTTGTATTTCTATTTGTTGTCTTTGTTTTCCTATATTATATTTGTAAATGTTTGTATGCTTTTAATAGTTTTTATATAAATTATTATTAATTCATTGTTTGTATTATAAAGGAATGACCCCCTACGGCATTGACGATGGATATATACATGATTTTATAAGAACATGTTCATTAGCATGAAGTTACTTGTGATTTTCCATGCAACAAAAACTTTGTATTGATGTGGTACTAATAAATTTTTAACATTGGGATGATGTTTAAACCTTACACCTATATCATGTAAGAACAAAGTATTTACCAATAAATCACACATGTTTTCACACACACGCTATTACACAGATGAATCCCTCTTGCGGACAAGAGTGATATCCCCAGTAGCCTAAGGATATCTCGAAACAAACAGACAAATGTAGATCATTTTCTCTAGACTATTTTTCTTAAGAATTACTCATTAAATATGGATAGATACTCCTACATAATTTCCAATGATTTCTTGATCTTCAATCCATTTACTCCAGAAGTTATTGATCCAACATATAAGCTCTGCAATCAAAGACAAGAAAACAAGATCAAAAGCATCTACAAAATATGATAATTCGAAAGCAATAATCTATCTTAGTGATCAAGTAATATAAGAATTAAATTATTCAAAAGATAGATGAAAAAATCAGTGAAAAAATAGAATACATTTGTATTAACTTTGAATAAAAAGAAGAAACCTTACAAACTTGATGCCTTGATGTTTGTACAAGTTCTTCTGGGGTCCCGAGCAACCATTTTCCTCAGTTTGACAAGACTCCAACTCTCTAAATTAACATAAGACTATGGATATGAGTATGTAATCTCTCTCATGCCAATGATGCCAAATGTGGAGTATAATATCTTCAGCAATTCTCTTCTACAAGCTTAGAAGTCAGTACATCAATCTACAGTCTATGTACCCTTGAGACTGAAACATGGTCTCAATTTATAGCAAAAGAGAGGTAGTTTCGGCTTCAGTAAGGAAGGGATAAAGCCCTCTCATCATGGGATTTTAGCTCCAAAAACTAAGGGATAGCTCCATTTATGAAGGGATAAAGGTTCATGAATGGAAGGGGCGAAGCTCGATCAAATAGTGCTTCTTGAAGGCCATATATGGGAGAATATTAAACCAGCTGGGCTTCTAGAACTTACTTTTTTTCTTATTTTACCTTTTACTGGGGTCTGCAGCTTTAATGAGCTTTATGTGTGGGACGTACCACATTTTTTATAGGAATTAGCCACGGTACCGTAGGGAATGACTACGAAAAGTTCAGAGTTAGGATTTTTAGGATTTTTAAGAGCTTTTTTCCAGTTCCAAGACTTGGTTCAGGAACATTATGTTTTTATACTTCTAAGGAAGAAATAAATAGGAAATGATGAACCCATATAGACAGCTAAATGTCATGGTGACAAATTTTAGTGTAACTGATTGCCCCCTAAAGTGCGAAGTCTGAAGAGTTTTGAAGAATTTTGAAGAGTGAAGTGCTTTATCATTCCAAGGATTGGGTTGCAGGCACACCGGTTGAAACCCTGAAAAAAAAATTCCATGCAAGCATATATATGTATATCATCGCTAAGGTAGGAATTCCCATACTTGGATCAAAACTAAGTACATGTTCTGATACAAAAATGATTTTAGAATTACATAAATAGTAGACATAATATGGACGCAGCCATCTGTTAGAAGTAGTCTACTGTATGATGAATAATAAAATTCCTTGCAGCCTGGATGGTGGAAACTAGATCCAGGGTCTTCATTCCTGCTTCTCGAACTAGTACGATTCTATCCATGCGATTGATTATGTCGAAGTCGAACATGGTAGAAACCACTTAATTACCAGTTAATAATGTGAACTGTTAACAAGTGTGAGAGAAACCACCAATAATGACAATGGTTCTCAAAGTATTCAGTACAATCTATGAAATGTGAATTTGTGATCTGAAGTCGAACATTTCACAGAATCATTTGATCGAAGGTCAATTATGCAACCTATTGTGTAAGGCAAGAAACTTGCCATTAGGGCATACAGATTCCAAGGTATTGTTAGAATTCTAGATCAAATTTGTAGATGATGACCTATCGTCGATACAAAGTGATCTGTCGTAGAAAAACCCATGACACAAAACCATTAGGTCAAGTTTTGAAGAAATTTTAAACAAGGACTAACCCAGGGATGGTCAACACGAATGGAGACAAATTTTTGGAATGAATGGTTTATTAAACTGATCTCTTGAACACATAACAACACTAGAGATTACGACGATTGACCGAAAGCTAATACCCAGAAACTGGCTGAAGACTTTCAATGTGGTTTGATTAACTGTTTGGGCAAAGGATTTTCCCAACCCAAATATGAATGTGACAAAAGTGTCGTGTTCAAGAGTGGTATACAAATTTTTGAAACAAAGTGTGACAACTGGATTCATCTTCTCTCTTTTTCCCCCACCATTGCTGGCAAGTACCTCTTTATTTTTGAAAATCTTAAGGAGGATAAAATTTACTTGTTATATAAGCTCATCCTTCAGATGAGTCCAACTTAGTATTAAAATTGAACCCTAAGAAGGAGTGGTTCGTTCCTATTTATAATTTACAGGTCCTTTGCTGTTAGGTTTTAATGAGTCTAGTATAGGTGAAACTCGGTGTTTTTCAGTTTTAGGGAGTTCGAAGAAAAACTTAAGAAAACTCTGTGGGTGTACTTTTTCGTAAATTTAGTCTCTCAAGCCCAAAAAAGGATAAAATAATGCAGGAGAGAACTCTATTGACCATGATTAGTCAACGTATACCTTTTTCATAAATAGTCTCTTTAAGTCCGAAAAAGGGGTAAAATTATACTGAAGGGACGACTGTTCATTTCCTTTAATGAGTTCAAATATTCAAGTACTCGATGATATTTTCATATTTAGAGAGTCTAAAAAGGGCTTAAAATAGAACTCCAGGGTTTCGATTTTTCGTATTTTTACAGAGCCTAAAAAGTGATAAAAGTATACTCGATGGTTTCACTTTTTCATAAGTTTTAATGAGTTCGAAAAAGTGATAAAAATTATACTTAATGCCCGACTTTAAATTTAATTAACGAGCAGGAAAAGACAAAAAGAACTCGAAATTTTCATGTACATTTTACGAGCATGAAAAGAATAGCAAAAGAAGCTTGGGATTTTCATGAGTTTAATGAGTCTTGAAAATAATAATTGAAATGGACTTAAGATAGGTTTCATTTTTATACAAGCTTGAAACATAGGAAAAATTATGCTTGAGAGTGGTTTCATTTTTATACAAGCTTGACACATAGGAAAAATTATGCTTGACAGTGGTTTCATTTTTACACAAGCTTGAAATGTGGGAAAATTGTGCCTGAGAGTGGTTTGTTTCATTTTTACACAAGCTTGAAACAAAGGAAAAATCATGCTTCTAAGGGGTTTGTTTCATTTTTACACAAGTTTGAAACAAAAGAAAATTTTGCTTGAGATAAGTTTCAATGCCCCCCAAGCATAACCTCCAAGAGAATATGCCCCCCAAGCTTCATTTCATTCACCTAAGTGTACTATTGGTTCATAGGTGGATGGAATGAAGGTTCATTTACGAGATCAAATGAAAGACTCGACTTAATTAGGAGAGGATTTGTTTCATTTTTTAATGAGCTTGACACAGGAAAAGAACTATGCTCATGGAGACTTGTTTCATTTTTTAACGAGCTTGACATAAGAAAAGGAACTATGCTCATGGTGACCTGTTTCATTTTTTGATGAGTTTGACACAGTAAAGGAACTATCCTCATAGACCTTGTTTCATTTTTTTAATTTTTTTTTCTAAATTGTGCTAATTCTATTGAGTAATCATAATGTTACAAAACTGCCTTAGTTCAGCTGTGGGAGCCTGAAACCGGGCTTGAATTCCAAGCTTTAACTGTATTATGAACTGCCTAGAGTGGGAAACCAGTTCTTTTAAAAGGAGTTGCACCGACCTTGAAAAGGGAAACTGGTGAGAGGTCCATTATGTTCAACATAAGATAACTACAAAAATACAACATTGACATGCAGCTACTGCTGCTGTAGACTACAAAAACAAAAAAACCAGTGTTTCTAGCTAAATAGGTATGATTAGAGACCATACTGAGCCAATTCATAGCAGAATTAATGAGTGTGAGCCGGAGACGGTTGCTCCTCCTCAATGCGGCACCCATATTGCTCCTCAGGGTCTTCAGCATCTGCTCTCGCAGCTCCGTCTTTGTCTGAAAGGTTAGCACCCACCTACATAGAAAGATCATCCAAGGAGGGCGAGGCTATAACAGGAGTGTCACTCAAGCCAGTGGGAGGCGTTATAACAGGGTTGGAGTGGGAAACAAAAGGAGCAGGGGGAGGGTCGTGCACCGAGGGAGGGAGAGGAGTAGACTCCTCAAGCAGGGTAATGGTAATGTAAGCGGTGATTGTCAGTCGATTGAAGGCACAATCAAATCTAAGCTATGCTCTCTGCGAGGTTTGCCATAGATAATGGCTACCAGAAAGTGGGGGAACAGGTTCCTGAGGCATGTCAAGGTGAGGAGAGGAGGATTGATGCTCGCGAGCCAAGCTTGGAGGGCTTTCAAATTTCCATTGACGGGAGGAGTTCTGAACATGCTGCCTTTCAGAATGCTTAGGGAGGTGAGCTCCATCAAGGCTGGAAGATGGACGGTCGCTTGCAGACCTGCCGCGAGTGGCTCCACGATGGCACCGCATGTGTTGCCTCAGCCTCGGCATTTTGGACTCAGCTGTTTGAACAGACCAAAGCCAAGGGGAGAGAGATTGAGCAGGAGAGAGACCGCGGAGAGAGCCAGGAGAGATTTGCAAGTTAAAATTGGAACAGAGAGCACTATGCGAAAAATGATACCCAGGCACGATATCAATACAGCTTAGCAGCGAGGTGCGACGGCCAGTGTGAGTGCGGGCACTGGGCATTGCAGAGGCCACCAGACATACACAATAAATAGGCTTCCAAGAACTACAGTTAGTGCTGGAAGGATCTCGAGAATATGCAACAGAGTCCATGATATGCCGTTAGAGAGGACCAAGGAGGAAGAAGTGTCGGCGACGAGGAGTAAATGAACTGCTAACATGCGAATTGAAGTCGAATTTAATGGCGCCGCTGGGAGCCATATGGCCACCCCATGTGAAATGCCTTGGGAGCTGGCCCGGGACGGAGGTCCCATCATGTCTATTAACCATCCACATCTGGAAGACCTTGTTTCATTTCTTAAAGAGCTTGACACAAGAGAAAGAATTATGATCAAAGACATGTTTCATTCTTTAACGATGTTGACATAGTAAAAGGAACTCCCCTCAAGGAAACCTATTTCATTTTTTAATGAGGTTGACATAGTAATAGGAACTCTCCTCATGGGAACTTGTTTTATTTTTTAATGAGCTTGACAGAAGAAAAGGAACTATTCTCAAAAGTGTCAGTTTCATTTTTTAACAAGGTTGACACAGTAAAAGAACTATTCTCAAAAGGGTATGTTTCATTTTCTAATGAGGTTGACACGATAAAAGGAACTCTCCTCATTATGAACCGATTCATTTTTTAATGAGGTTGACACAGTAAAAGGAACTCCCCTCAAGGAAACCTATTTCATTTTTTAATTAGGTTGACATAGTAATAGGATCTCTCCTCATGGGAGCTTGTTTTATTTTTTAACGATCTTGACACAAGAAAAAGAACTATGCTCAAAAGGGTCTGTTTCATTTTTTAACAAGGTTGACACAGTAAAAGAACTATCCTCAAAAGGGTCTGTTTCATTTTCTAACGAGGTTGAAATGGTAAAAGGAACTCTCCTCATTATGAACCGACTTATTTTTTAATGAGGTTGACACAGTACAAGGAATTCTACTCATGGACTTGTTTCATTTTTTAACAAGGTTGACACAGGAAAAGAACTATCCTTATGTTTACCTGTTTCATTTTTTAATGAGGTTGACATAGTAAAAGAACTATCCTCATAGGAACCTAATTCATTTTTTAATGGGGTTGACACAGTAACAGGAACTATCCCCATAAGGGCCTGTTTCATTTTATAATGAGGTTGACACAGTAAAAGAACTATCCCCAAAATTGTGTTGATCATGTATTCCAATAGGAAGAAACACATGTCAAGGGACACTCCTTGATCATGGCTTCCAATAGGTCTTCATCAAATGGAAGAATAGTTCTTTGGAAGTAACACATGTCAAGGGACTCAAAAGGGATAAGAACATCGCTTTGAAATAATCCCATAGGGTTTTCCATGCCAATTATCAGATCTAAGTCAAAGGAATTCATGAAAATATTGAGAAGCTCATTTGCATCGGTAACTGAAAACATGGGACTGGTTGCCACATAATTAACCCATGGCAGGCTAGATACCACTTTCGTATAAGGAACATTTAGGGGTGTCAGATTATTGGTAATCGCAATAAGATTAGCGAATGAAAGTTGGTCAAAAATCACAATGTTTCCATTATGAGGGAAAGACATCATGCAAAAGAGTTTCGATACGACGACTTTCATTGCATAGACATAGTCTCGGCCAAGGATAAAATTGAAATCCAAGGGGCCTCAGACTACCATAAGATCAATAGAGATAGTTTTACCTTCCAAGGTAATAGGAAACTTAGGAAGGATCCCTAAATGTTCACTAATGGTTTTGTTAAAAGCTGACAGATTCTGTGTAACAAGCACAAGCTAAGGGGAACCTAAAGCTTGCCAAGCAGTTGAGGATAAAATACTAACAGAAGCACCTTCATCTACATTCGTGCGGCGTACATTCTTACCAAAAACCTTCACAATGATTTGGAAATGGATGGAGGAAGGAAGACAAGGTTCTCTAATTCTATTCCAATCAAAGGAAAAGACCTCAAGACTTGAAGGGGGTCTGAAGGAACAAGTGAAATGCCCCCTAGTGTAGAAGAATTTGATGTAACAAGAATAACCCGAGTGGTATGAATTTCACTCCCTACAGGGTGAGTGGGATCAACCGAATGAGAAATCAAGTCGACCACTTGATAAACTAATGGATCATCAACCTGAGTGATGTGATTTTTACTCTCCAATGGAAGAGTGGGATTGACTGTGCTTGGAATTAGGTCAATCACTTCGTTAGTTGACGGTAGGTTGGGAGAAATTTTACGGTAACCAGTTGGAATTTTTTGCTCTGGAACAGTAAGGTTTTCCAAAAATTTTGAGGCTTCATCCATGTGAGGGAAAATGTGAGTTTGAGGACTCCTTTTGCATAACCTAAAATGAAACCTAACTTTACCCTTTTTCCCAAGAACTTGACAATCACTGGTTGATGGGGCAATGGTAAGTTGATATGATTTTTCTGACCATACTTCCAAGACCTTTGGAATACCAGGAAAATTGATAAGGAAGTGGTCACCCTTACAAAGGTTGCAAGGGAATTTGGGTTTAAGAATCGTGTTAGAGGCTTCCTCAACATTACTGACACTTACATCCATGATTGGTTGGTTGAATTCTTTCTTATCTTTCTTCTTCTTCTTCTTCCTTTTCTTCTTCTTCTTAGGCACCTAGTTACTAGCGTTAAGGCTTTTACCAAGTGAAGAGGAAGAAAGGGAGGAAGACATGTTTGGTGAATAAGGTAGAGGGTCAACATGAGGTTGGTGATGTTGAGATGGTGAACTCTGTTGAGATGAAGCATCTAGTTGAGGTGGAACAATTGGAGTATTTAAGGCCAATGAAGTTGAAAATAGCCATACCGGTAAACCTATTGTAAATTCAGGTAATGACAATGTAGCTATATAAGGAGGAGCAATATTTCCAAAGCAATGACAAGTACTAGGATTCTCATTAAGAGGGGTTCTTTGGTTGGTAAATTCTGGAACAATTTCCATTATATTCAAATTCAGTGAATTTTATTAACAATTTAAAAAATATTCACAGTTCACAATTCACACCTAACAATTAAAATTCACAAAATTCGCACCTAAGGTCTCTAAAAATTAAAAGCAAACAAATGAACATGCGCTATCAAATCTAAGAGTCAAACTACACAAAAACAATAGATTCCCACACTAAAAACACTAGTTGGTGATGAAATCCAACATTGTATAATTTTAATGTAGAAATGGTGGCTGGAACAGTTACCCCGACAACATGCTTAATGAACAGACCGATGCAAGTTTCTCCACTTAAACCATCTAGAGTGAAGATAACCCTCCAGATATTCCAAGTGAGTCTAGTCGACGTCTATTCCAGGTACAGTGGGCTCTTCCCTCCACCGTCACCTTGGGAAAGAATCCTAAATTTTATGGCCACTGAGGTCACCAACAGGAACACATATACTTGGGGGGATAGTCTACGATCCGATATACATGCAAGGGCAGAGTAACAAGCTCAATCCCCTTGAAGGCTCCCTGAAATAATCCAAGGTTTATCGACAAGTGACCCCAGGCTCCTAGACAATGGTCTATCTGAGGTTTACCATTTGTAATACGTGCACATCTTCTATCTTTCCCAATAATATAGGTACGATTACCTCACTGGTTCAGATATGACCTCGTGCTTAACTCCTTTAGGAGGAGCTTCCTAGAGCATACATGCTACAATTGGATTTTCCAACCGTAAAATTTACTACTTGTTTGTTTAATTGCTTTGGAATGTTAACTACAACCTATTCCAAAGCACTAGCATGAGCTATTTTGGTGTAAAGAGCCCTAAAAATGTAAAAAATTCTATATGAATTTGATTAAGAACTGTGTTATTTAGGCTGTTATTACTCAAAGGGTAAATGGATATGAAACCAATTGTGTTATGACCTCACCCAAAACTGAATGAAATCGAATGTGATAATGTAATCTTTTCAATTAGATGAATCCTAATTAAAGTAAGGAGAGAGTTTCCATTCACTTCCAACAATGAAAGAATTGATAAATAAGAGAAAATATAACAAATTCTCTAATGCACTAATTTTATCAAGAAAAACTAATGCTTTTTCAATTCCATATTTTTTAATGTTTTTAAAACAAGCATAAAAACGTGTAAATTAAAATAAAAGAAACTGATCTAAATCTACGATTGATTTTTTCCAAATGTAAACTATGGAGTTGTAATCTATGCACAATTCAATTGAAAAGTATGCAAATGTAATCAATGCACATTTTTCGTTCATATTCTGAAAATGAGAATTCTAATTATGCAAATCTCATCTAGGCAAGAGAATTTTCAAACACAAGATGATTCTAATGTAATATAAGAACCAATCAAGTGTAAGTAAATAAAATTGGGTGAGAATTCCAATGGTCAAAAAATAAAAGCACTCAAAGGTGATTAACACTCAGGCACAATTTATCCGAAAGCAAAAATATGCAAAATTGTTAAGAGACTAAGACAAACCTCGAAGTAACGACCAAAGAAAATCAAATTAAGAATTTCTCAGAAAAGAGACTCAAAACACCCAATTAACTTAACAGAGACTGATGGGACTGTAAAATTTGTTGAAAAAAAATCACACATAAGATTTTGATAGTCAAGAAAATTTGGGGAAAACACACAGAATCTGGTAATCTGGACTCCTAAAAATAGAATTTTAACTTTTTCAAAACATTTCCATAGGTCCGTAGGTTCTAATGGAGAACAGTGTGGTACCACACTATTTTGAACTAAAAATTGCAAAGGCTACCGCACTGTCTTTAAATAAAAACCGCGGAGGCCAGGAAAAACTCATAAAAAATAAAAATTTACATTTACTTTTCAGGGATTCTGGTAAGCTATCTACCCAACCCAACTTTTATACAAATCAAAATCAGAAGACTCTTAAAATTCAAATTGAAAAAAATAAAAATAAAATAAAAATAAGTTCTATCTCCCATTGTGGTCGCCATTTTGTTACACGGACGAATCCCTCTTGTGGAGAAGAGCGATCTCCCTAGTATCCTAAGGATATATAGAAACAAACAGACAGATGTAGACCATTTTCTCTAGACTATTTTGCTTAAGAATTACTCATTAACTATGGAAACATACTCCTACATGAAGTCCAACGCTTTCTTGATCTTCAATACAGTCGCTCCAGAAGTTATCGATCTAGCATATAATATCTGCAATCAAAGACAAACAAACAAGATCAAAACCATCTGCAGAATATGATAATTCGAAAGAAATAATCTATCTTAGCGATCAAGGAATCTAAGAATTAAATTATTCAAAAGATAGATGAACAACTCAATGAGAAAATGGAATCCAATTGTATTAAATTTGAATAAAAAGAACAAATATTACAACCTTGACGCCTTGATGTTTGTACAGGTTCTTCCGAGGTCTTGAGCAGCTATTTTCCTCAATTTGACAAGACTCCAACTGTCTGAATTAACATAAGACTATGGCTATGAGTATGTAATCTCTCTCATGCCAATGATGCCAAATGTGAAGAGTATAATTTCTTTAGCAATTCACTTCTACAAGCTCAGAATTCAGTACATCAATCTACAATCTACATACCCTTGAGACTGAAACAGGGTCTCAATTTAGAGCAAAAGGGAGGCAGTTTCAGCTCTAATAAGGAAGGGATAAAGCCCTCTCATCATGGGATTTTAGTTCCAAAAACCAAGAGATAGCGCCATTTATGAAGGGATAAAGGTTCATGAATGGAAGGGGCGAAGCTCGACCAGATAACGCTTCTATAAGGCCCAAGTTGGGAGAATATTCGACTAGCTGGGCTTCTAGAACTTACTTTTTTTCTTATTTTACCTTTTATGGGGGTCCGTAGTTTTAATGAGCTTCATGTGCAGGATGTACTGCAGTTTTTATATAAATTAGCCGCGGTACCGAAGGAAATGACTAGGAATAGTATGGAGTTAGGCCTTTTAGGATTTTTAAGAGCTTTTTTATAGTTCCAAGACTTGGTTCAGAAACTTTATGTTTTTAGACTTCTAAGGAAGCAATAAATAGGTAATGATGAACCCATATAGACAGTTAAATGTCATGGTGACAAATTTTAGTGTAACTCATGTGCACACACACAGACCCCTATTTTAAGGGCAAGCTAGGGTATGTTTTCTTTCATTTGTGGATAATTTCCATTAGGTACACCTATTGATGTACACTATTCCACCTAGCTTAGTGGGATTCAAGCCGAACATTTGTTGGTAGATAAGTAAAGAAATTCTTAACAACCTTAGTGACAATAAGTTGAACTACCACCCTCTGTTGGAAATTGCTTAGAATATTTCAACCCATGCTCAAGCACTCAAGTGTGAGTGAGATTGTTGATATCATCCCAACCCCAAAATAACCAATGATATGTCACAAGTATGATTTATACCTCGGTGGAGAGAATAAAAACTTCTCCTCTTAATCACTCAATTTAGACCAAACTCTCTCTCTCAGACACACATATTCCAAGGAAAATATCATGGAATTCGATCTTGTTTCTCGTAATATTTGGATGGAGGGAGGCTCAACTATCATCCATTATAGTGGTTAGTAATATCAAGGTACTTTACAATATTTGATTATGTGACTGATAGTTTGTCCATTAGTAACGTGACTTGGGTGGATGGTTAAAGTAATTGAGATGACCCTTAGGGCTTATTTACCTTCTTCCATGAAAATATCTCTCAACAAAACATTCAAGTGCTTCCCTACGTTTTGTAAGTGGAATTTAGGGTAAATTTCATTTCTAGAAAACATTTTCATCTAACCCATAGGGATTTGGTTTTATTTTCCCAAGGACCTATGCTCTCCTTGTTGATAACATGCCTTAACTAGATCATTGAGGGGAAATAGCTTGGATAGTTGGAAGGTAAGTTTCACACTCTCCTCTCCTAGTTTCAAATCACAAATGAGACATTGACCTATTATGTCTTGGATGAAAGATAAAAACAAACACATAACTCTTTTCATATATTCCATGAGAAATATCTTTATATTCCACATGAGGAATATATATGTTTGGTCCTTGAGGTGCTTCTCAGACTATAAGGCTTGCATCCATTACAGGAAATACTATTATGAGCTTAACAAGTCACAAGTGATACTTGAATTCAAGCGAGGAGGATAATAACATTTCTCCCAACCACTCAAGTTAAATCTAATTGATAGAAGAAGAAAAATGCACTCCTTTACTTCATCATTCAATTGATTGTGTTCATTATTGGGGCTTATATATAATTTTTAGAACATGTATTTACTCATAATAAGTCATAGGTTCAAATCCAAAAGAGGTAAGTGTATGTGCACGTATGCAGACTTTAGTATCCAAACAAACATGTAGAGGGTCACTTGTCACACAAACAAGGTCATACACCAATTTAGTGTTTGGATTGGAAGTGACTTTATATATATATATATATATATATATATATATATATATATATATATATATATATATAGCTAACAATTATGCCTAATCCATGTTTAGCTAACAATTATGCCTAATCCATGTTTAGTTTTACAAAACAATAGAAAAAAAACTTCCGTAAATGGTTAAATTCTTAGATGTTGAATATGATAGAAACTTTTCTTACAACTAAAATTTAAATTAAAAAAGTGAAATAAAATCTCTAGATTCCTCTAGAATAATAAAAAGTCAACAATACATAGAAACTATATTATTATAAAAACATCATGAATCCCAATTTTTATCATTCTTCATACTTTCTAAACGCTTCCAAAACTCATCAAAAAGCACGAGCAAAGAGAATTTAATATAAAAGCTATGTCATTTTAAAATTCTATTTATATAATTATGTCAAACATCGCATATTATTTTGTAAATTCATAAATTCAAATAACTTAAAATCCAACTCAAATGCCTAATCATAAAATCCAACCTCATGTGAACACAAATATCTAATAAACCCATACACAAATGATCAAAAATACTTTTTAAGAATGGTTTCACAATTCCTTAGAAACAAAACAATAATCATCTTCTCATACCCGCAAATACTAATCATTTCCTTGAAGCAAAGCCATTTAAATCCTCTATTTAACATTGATTTTCGTAAACAAACGAGTAAGGTACAACATTTTGTAGCAAAATCTCTTCCAAACTACAATAAATATTTTTGGAGCTATAGCTCTATTAATATAGGGGCAGTATATGTCACCTGTTGAATTTTATATTTTCTAAAATCTAAGATTGATATATACTTCTCAATACATTAATAAAACTATAGTTCTACAAATATTGGTCCCCGAAAACTTCAATTATTCTCTGAATCACATTTCTGTAGTATTTGAGCTTGGAAAGATCTGCACAGAAGCAAATTAAACATTAAAAATCTCACAATAAATTCATTTCAGAACTATGAATTCACACAATCAGTGGACAAATTATGTTATTCTCTCATTGTAATAAAAAGGATTTTTCTATGTATCCTTTTGTGGGAATCAAACCTAAATATTTAGCTAGGGATTTAATCTGAAATGTTTCCATTTTTTGAGGATTTTGCAGAGCAACATACTGTCGGAAATGGATCCTATGTTGAAGATAGCGATGGAAGACATCCATGGTTTAACGTTCAAGACATTCGGTGGCACGATGATTGGCGTTTCCCTTCCAGGTTCATCAGGACTGTGAAACTTATGGAAAATTATTGTCTCACATTTACTGCAATCGGATGGGTGTTTTCATTGACTGATCATGTGACACAAAATTTTTGAGAGGATAAGTACTTTTCGAATGAATCTAGGTGCCTCTCTTTTAGGTTCGAGTAGTAGAGATGATAGATGTTCGAAAGCTATGTTTTTTCTAGGAAAAATTATTCTTAATTTAATTATTGTGCTAATAATTACTTCTTTATATTTGACAAGATGCTTACTATCATCACTGTTTGGAAAGCGAACCAATAGCCAATCTTGTAATCTTACTATCCAATGTAGGCTTTTTACGACATGCAGTTCTAAATCTATTCTATCATAATGTATCCTAGGAATTGTACGTGACCCTACTACTTGGAAATATGTTCTCTGACTCCAAGGGGTGAAATACATCTCTACGATTCGAATGTTGGTAGGAGTGTGTAACACCCATCTTTCGTAACCAAACACCCTTGTTCATAGGTAGCTTTTTAATTTGGTATCTCAATACAATCAACTTTTTAAAACAAATGATGGGAATGAAATTTTTATTATTCTATCGACCCTCTATCGGTGTGGGTTGTATTGTAAATCGAGTCTGGTGAAATATATCTTCAATTCAATTTTCATTACTTAAGTATTGATGCCAAGCCTGCAATTTCATAAGGTGTTTCCCCATAACTACCACTCACAGTTATTGTTATCCTTTCTTGACTACAAGCGAAATTATAATCATGCAAGTGAAAATTTTAATTCTTCGAAAATCTGTAATAAGTCATTCAAAAAAGACACAATGCAAGGTCATTTCATTTTGCATGCTTAATTAAACAGGACATTCTGAAATGAATAGGGAAATTTTGGATAACATCTTCGTAGTGTAACATGTTCAGTGTTTTTTTTCGAAAGTAAGATGGGAGACTATATTAATATTAAAAAAATATTATAGAAAGGATGTTCAACACAACGTTACCAAACCCGGAATCGAGAAAGCGTTTGAACTGGATCGGGAAAATTTTGGGACAAAATCAACAAGTACAAAAAAACAAAGAGATACGCGTATACTCTTGTGCCTCTGTTTGTTACTTGTATTCAACAAGAAGAGAGAAATTTTGCTGAAACAAGCTAAAAACGTCATTGAAATTGCACTGAAAATGGCTTTTAAAGGCATCACAGGCACTCGAATGAGTCAAACTCAAGGCCTGAAAATTTGACTCAAGTCAAACTTGGTCAATGAATGTTTGAGTCACCCTTATTTGAATCGTATTGTTTGGATGCCGATATGATTTATGTTTGGATGCCTACCACGAGTTAACGCACAATTTTGGTAATATGGTACAACATTTCTCTTTACAGCCTTACATTTTTTTTAGTCCTTTCTAGTGGCTATTGTACCACCTTTCATTGTTTAAATAAACAAGAGATAAAATTTTAGTAAGCACACTATATTCTATTAATAAAAAATGATTACATATATATACATGAAGTATAGTCTTAAGATATGGAAATTACTTTGGACGCACAATAAGGTGGTTGATAGAATATCTCAACCACACACAAAACTAGGAATATATAGATTTAGCTAACTCCTATGATATAGGAACAAACTCCTTACATAGAGAGTCATAACTGCAAAAAAGTAGGAATTACATATTCCAACACACCCCCTTAATGACTACTTTTCTCGATATTGATTCAAAAAATCTATTTGTGGTCAAACATGACAAAAGGATATGTCGACGTCCATATAAAGAAGCAACCATTCACCGAAATGCATGAGTAGCAACCATTAGTCTCGTAGGATTTCCTTCGCATACATGGTTCTATCAACCATTACCACGTCATACATGTACATGTATCTGCAAATCCCCCCCAAATAAGCATTGACCTCTTTGTGCTCAGCAAACTGAGACCTGTGAGAAACTAAGTTTCTCTTGTGAGTAAGGTGTTTCTGCATACCACCTACTCAACTATGAGCACGAAGGATCCTCTGTGAGCACTAAGGCTCCTATGTGCACCTGGGGCACTGTAGCCGTGAAGGCTCTGTAGCCACTAGGGCTCGCATGTGGTTTATCTCTCACCACAAACCATCACATCAAAGTGACAAAAGTGGTTTTTGGCTCACCACAAACCTATAATTACAAAGTGGCAATTACAAAGTGCTTTTAGATAACCGCGAACTTCACAACGATACATATGCCTTTACAAGGGTTACATTACACACTCCAACTCTTGGAGTTACTAGGTACATACAAATACCACTACAAAACCATCCTAGACTTGCTTATCATTCAACTGTGTGACTCATCATCAAGAGTCTATTCCAAGAAACTCACAAAAAAACTTTCAACTTAGTTGTCCATCATAATCTATGTTGCTACTCCTTCAGCTCATCTTTTCATTGTTCATATCTTGGGCATATTTCTCTTTGTCAATTATGTCTTGGAACTCCATGCTTAACCTGTGATTTGTTAGTCTCGAAATCTAACAAAGTAACTTTACCTTCATTGAGTTAGCTAGGCTCAATAAGGCTCAATAATTTTAAACATGATTCCAAGAAACAAAATTAAAAACATAACTTTTTAGATTAACAAGAACATCAAATTTCTCTATCTCTGCCCAAAGATTACTATTTCCCAAACATAACATGAACCATTCTTCTCCAACGATACCTCAGAGGGGTTCACTGATAAAGAAACGGATCGATGACTTTTCAACTGGTCTCAATGAAGTGCATTATAGCACAAATGATCCAGACATAGGCACTCATAGCCAGATGAAGAGAAAAAATAACAAATTATCCCTCTCAAAATGAGAATCCAGGACTCCACCGTCTGATCCTGCATCGCCCACAAGTTCACTTTCAACATACATAAAATTCGACAATTTTACACACAAAGTTCTCGTTTCAGCATCCAATTCCTCAGCATCGCAGCATAACACCACTTCCCATGTTCACAATATCAAGACTGGTGGCTACTTCCAAGCATGCCTCCTCACGCTTTCTACCAAGCTACAACAGTGAAGACCCATTGTCAAGCTAATCTCCTCACAATTGAACATGCATATCTGCAATCTCTTGATAGCTTTCAAACAAAAAACTAAATTTCTATTTGCTCGCTACATAAGAAAAGATGCTTCAATAAATTTGTTTCAACTTGCCCATTTCCATCACAATCTACTCCCCTAATCACACTAGGCACACATAAACTCGATCATCCTCCAATCTCTAATGTAGCTCCAACAACTATCCTTTGATGCCATTTTAACTGTCATGTCTTCATCATATGTGGTAGTAAATAATTCCTGCAAATAAATTTATCTATTACTGGAATGGCCAATTCCAACAGAGACTCAAACTCGTGACAATAGTTGGCCAAACTAAATGTTACAATAAATAAGTCAATTTTTTCTACCAGATTTATATTACTCACATGAGAAATATTAAACAATGGAAACATGACATCATGTAGGGGAGCACCAAGATCCATTAACTAATAAAAAAATTCATAAATCTTCTTTCATTCTTCTCTCTTCCATATGCTTAGTTAGGCATTGGCATGAACACAATAAAGGAAAACCCAATCTTTTAATTTTCCTCAAATTTCTTGGTAGCATACCCCTAGCTATGGCAACAAGAAGTCGTGGGAAGATAAATCATTGACAGAAAATCACTCGACGTGATCACAGTTCAAAACAAATTTCACAAAATATCTATGATAAGTTAGCCTCCTCTATGTTCGAGTCTCGATCACTGCCATACGTAATCTCCAACCAAGCCATGCAAAAATCATGTGACTCCTCTGTCCATTCTGCATCGACATAATCTGATGTTTTTCTGTCAAACCAAATTTCCCAATTGCTACATGCATTTTCTCTTTCTTCAATCCCATGTCATTGCGCAGATCCCAAAAAATCCCAAAAAATAGCCTTTTAGATCAACGCTTCACCATGTCATTGCTTTGCACATATTCAGTGCCTCTTCCCAAAATTCTTTCCCCATATGCACCTAATCTATCTCGAATAATTCCTCAACATAGCGGCAATCGAGATCTTGTCCCAAATTGTACGAAAAACATGTTCTCCCTATACAACTTCAAAGCAAAAGCATCATTCATCGAAGGGGCCTCAATGGTCCTCTGTCCAATCCTTCCACAAACTGTGCCATGAGGCCAACACTGCATGCATAAGGAGTATCAACAGGACCCATGATGGGGGCTTTCCAATGTAAGAGGCCTTCTCCCATAGGCCCTGCACTGCAGGATGAAGGTGGATCACTCTGCACTTCCACCAACTCTTTTAGTATTTGCCTGCTCGCCATTTTTCAATTCACACTCTAAATAACCATTATTACCCAATCAAAATTTCATGGTAATCAAAGTTGTGATCTGCATCCTCAAAGGATATCGTAGGTATGATGTTTAAATTTCCAGTCATGTTTCTCAGCAGCAAATTAATTTTGTGTTTAAATGATAATACCATGCCTCTCACACACATCTCCACAAAAAATTACACTGATAAGATTCTTGGATGTAATGCGCGACGCCTTAATTGTCGCACCAGTAAGAGTGCTTCCTATTGTATATATCCCGCACATAGTGCCCAATATAGAAACCCCAATCGCAATGCCAATGCCCACAACAGAATATGCGGGAGATATCTACACCAACACATGTGCCCATGAACTTTATTTCACGAAAATCCCCTTGCATACATCAATGGCTGGAGTTTCTCGAGTATGAACATTATCCTTATTGAATTCAAAACCTAGAACTACACGATTATGCAGGCAGCAACACCGGATCGTTGCTATCCAAATGCTCCTTCCATAGCCGCAGAAAAGGACGTAGCAAATCAATAACTCGCCTGAGGCACTCGGGCATCCTCTGCGTACTCAGATCTGCAACCACCCAAAATCCCATCCACACTTTCCTTCATCTGTCCAATCTGCCACGAGCGATTGAATGGCAGGTATATGCATCTTATCTGACATAAGCATAAGCATAAGCATCAGCATAAGAAACTTCTGTGACATCTGCCCTAGTTGATTCACAAAGGGCTTCCTCATATGCTATGTCCTGTTGGATGTTGCGTTGTTGTAACACCAAACAATGTGCAATACTCCAAATAAAATCTACTACTCACCATAGCTTAGGCTTCCAAACGGACACCACCGGCACTAAAAATCCACTATGCGCAAAGGTGATCTGTTGCACACCACAAAAATGGCATCCACCAGGCTTTAGCGATTCCCCACGATGTAGGCATCGATGTCACATCATGACCTACAGTCGTCCTTCGCACACCATCAGATCTGTGAGTCTTGCCTTCTTTCATCTTCATTCAGATCGAGATTGCTGGACATCCATAACATCTGATACCTCTAGATATGTTGGTGTTTGCCATCACCGAAGTAGCCGAGAAACACATGTGATCTTAGGACATTTCCCTTCCCAAAAATTTTGTGTAAGCACTCAACAAATCCTCGAGTGTATACATCGTTGATATTCCACTTGTCTTCCTAGTTCCAATTTCACGCCAAGTCAAATTATGGGCGTACTGCTGCTCCAATACACCTTCGCCCAAATGAATGGACAACTGAAAAACTAAAAAACAATATACTTTCTCTTATTTCTGTCAGCCTAGGAGGGGCCAAGGTCCAAGCCCGTATGGGCTCTAATACCAAGACAAAATTTTGGTATGCACGCTATCTTCTATTAATAAAAAATTATTACATATATATACATGCAGTATAGTCTCAAGATAGGGAACTATCACACACCAAACTACGAATATATAGATTTAGCTAACTCCTATGATATAGGAACAAACTCCTTAGATAGAGAGTCACAACTGCAGACAAGTAGGAATTACATTTTCCTAAAACAAGCTGCTAATTCTTTAATAGAATGTAAGGAGATTACATTGACCATATAAACAATTGAATTTTTTGTATTACAAAGGCTACCAACATTGTAGACCTATTAAAACCAAGAAGTACACGGAAGGAGGAACAAAGAGACATAAGTCAAAAAATTTCTAGGAAGTTTTTTATTGGTTGGAAGGTTTCTGTGCTTTGGAGCTTCCCTTGAATGTCTTTTGTCTCTCTTTTAACTTGCTTATATTCCCTAGTGACATTGTTGAAATATTTTGATATTTTTCATACTTATTATTCCTGCTAATTAACATATTTGTAACAGCAAAAGGATGTTGATACCAATAATGATATAGTCATTGGAGCTATGTTTTTAGTTTTTGCTTGATTCCCAAATGTCCTGCATTCTCAATCATATTCAGTGCAAAACAAAGACTTCTCATATTGTGCTTTTCATTCACTACATCTTCATTTATATTCTTTTCATCAAACCAATGTTGTTCTCCTTGCTAAAACATTGACATTTCCTTCCTATTTGCCTAAGCTTGTAATGTTAGGAATTTTAGTGCTCACCACCAACTAGGGGATAACATTCCAAAACTAAAAGGTTATTATTTAAAAAAAATACAAGACTTCCTAAAGATTAAAATCCTTATAGGTAACGTAGTTTGGTTATTGTTTAGGTGGTCTAATGGATTGCAAAGCACCTTGAGCAACGAAAATCATAAGGATGGGAATTATATTAATGTTTACAAAACTTGGCAAACATTATTGGTCATAATATGAAAATTTTAAAATATTTTAAAATATTTTTGTAAAATATTCAAATTTATAATGATTTTATTTAGTCTTCTATAAAATTTCGGTTATTTTTAAGATAAAATAATTTTTTCTTTAAAATTTGGCAAATAAGTTTATGAAAAAATGGAAATTGGTGAATCATAGTTTTGAAAAAGGATGAAAAGTTAGCTCACGTGAGAATATTAGCTCCTAAAATTTTCCTTAGCCTTGTGTGTGTGAAAACAAGAAAAAAAATAAAATATGTTGAACTTTTGCTTGTACTTTCTTCATAAAATTGGACAAAATTAGAAAAGTACTTTGATCAACAACATATGCAGGAAAACCAGCTATCTAAATTTTGTTATGAAATATGTGGATGAGGCCATTTCATAATTTGCTGATTACTAAATAGACATAAAATATATGATCTCAAGGGAGATTTTCAAATTCTACTTCTAATAAATATGTAATAATAACCTTGACAATAACATTTGGAATTTACATCTAGAGAATGTAAACTATGAGGGACCAAATAAAAGAAATTATGCGTATGAATAGCAATTTTATTTTATTTTTTTAAATTTTCCCAATGAAAATGACATGGAATTCCCTCCACCCCCATTTTTGAAAATCAAGTTGGAGGCAATGTGTTAACTAACAACCATAGTAGTGGTAAGTAACCTCAAGGGACTTGACCGGATTTGAATGGTTTTATCAATTGAAAAATTTTCGAGATTGATAATAGCAAGAATAGGAAGGGATTTAAAAATTTAGGCAATTCAGGGGAAAATATTTAATGGGAAAAAGTATGGTATAATCCTAATATGATAATTTATTCCCATTATGATGAGTTAAATCTCACCCCTTCAAGAGAATATATGAACTCGGTCACTTCTAGTTCACCCAAATTTAATGTATGGATGAAATCATGTGCAGTTACCCAATGGCTCTAGTTGATGCACTGTGCATGATGAACACTTTGGATGATCTTATTAGTTGAGTCACTAATGATTCGTGCCTCATATGAGAAATTATTATTGAAGTTTAATTCCATCCAATTTCTTTTGACTTCATATATTTTCATCTTGAAAGGAAACCTACCCATTTTTTTTTTTTTGGGTTGTGGGTGTGCCTCTTCATGCTTTGGAGTGTTCAAATGCCTCCCAATGTCTTAATTTTTTTTTTTTTTTTTAAATCATTAAAATATTTTAATAGTCTTAAAAACCATCAAATTTTTTTTAATAATCTTAAAAATTAAAAAAAATAAAATAATAAGAGCATTGCATTATGTCTTACAACTTGTTATAGCTTGTGGGGTTGAAGGTGTCTCGATTAATGTTTTGGAGTGTTCAAATGCCTCACACTACCTTGGTTTTTACTTTAAAAATCATTAAAATGTTTTTACGAGAGTCTTGCATTAAGTTTTCAATTTTGTGTTATAAATTGTGAATGGAAATTATTGCAAAATATAATGATTTTATAGAAAGCCATCAAAGTGGCTACTTCTTTTTCTTTTACATATTTAGATGTTTTTTTTTTTCTAGCTTGTTTGCAACTTGGCGAGTCTAACTTGTGGCTTGAGAAACTTTGACCCAGATACATATTAGTCATCAAAATTATGAGGAGATTGTACTTGGAGTAGGCCACACCAACCAATATTTACGATTGGATATGTGCCTAGAAAGTTTTGAAACAGTGACCTTTTCACAATGGTGTGTCTCAAGAGAACATCTTGTCATTGACTACTCTATCCCCCATGGGCTCTACATGCTAAGATGTTAATCTCTATAGCCAAAGCCAAATAATTTGAAGAGGAATTTGAAGCTTAAACCTTATGAATTTCACATCTTGCAAGCTTGAAATATCACTTTTGAATATATGATGCCTATACTTCTTGGCTATTTGATAATACATTGCCCAAAATTTTGATTAAGTTATTAGGTATAAACTCTTGCTTGTTTTTTTTGAAGAAACAATTACTTTTTGGATTAAATAAAAGGGGTATTTGTGGTCATATTGTCCAACTTTGTAATAAAGAGAAAAGAGGGAAAAAATATGCATTTATAAAAAGAAACTCCCAAATTTTAAAATATATTGATAATTGTTATCTATTTTCTTTATTTTCATATTTCTAGTGTTATTGTTGTCTATGCAATTTTAAACATTTTTTCTACCATACTCATAATGGGCATTTTTTTTTCCTTACCATTCAAGATTTAATATGGAATAGAAGGGTATATGTTGATTTCATGTTCGTGTCATTTATCAATGTGTTCTTCCATACCAGTAGCTTAGATTTCATCAAAATTTTGATGAAATATCGTAGAAATATTGGAAATTCAAGCTACAAAGTTTTAAGATTTTAGTTTCTTGAAGGTACTAAATTTTAAATCCTATTTTTACGATTAAAAACGCCATTTCATAATGCTTTATTGTAATTTCTCTTGCATTAAAGTCTTGGACTTTATTGAGATTCCAGATTCCATGGATTGTTCACACGAGAGTATGGGTGGGTTTTTTATTATTATCAAAATCGACGAGAAACTTTTCAATTCTTATGAAATATTATTTATATTTGGTATATTAGATGGTATTGTAGAGTAAAATTTGATTTAGGTTTTGAAATATTTACAAAATTTAATGGATGTGAAAGTATGATATAGTATAATTTAATTCTCAATTTTGAAAATTTAATAGATATATACTAACACAATTATATTAATAAATGTAGTTTTTGATATACTTTCACATAATACAAATTTAATATAAAACTCATATAATTTAAAAAAAATATTATATAATTATATCGAACCTCTTATATTTAAATTCATAATTGAGTTTATAAATTCATAGATCAAGATAACTATAACCCAACCCAAATCTCTTAACAGCCCATAGACAAATGATAAAAAGTACTTTCAAATAGTGGCTTCACAATTTCTTAGAAATAGAACAATAATCATCTTCTCACAACTGCAAATACTAATCGCTGCCTTGAAGGAAATGTTGGAAATTACTCCCAACCACCACCTTGAATAAACTAGAAGCAACCATACCATCAATTAAATGTATTTTGCAGGGAAGGACAAGCACTAGGCATGGCAAATCCACAAGCTACTCACTTCACGAAAATTTCCGTAATGTTCAGAAAATGTTGTTTGGCCATCACTCTACGTTAATTCCTTTCTCACCGTAACACCTACCTCTTGACTGCACTGCACATTTTGCAAACCCTTAGTCTTTCCACTTAATTCATTACTAAATCCATTTATCACCACCAATGTGATATCGATGGGACCCATCCAACCTATATGAATGATTGTTTCTACAAACAAACCTTTGTTTCTCCTTATTTTATTTACCCGCGCCTTTTTGAATTGACCATTTTTTAATGCGTCGCACTTCGCACTTCGCAAACATTATCCCTTACCTTTTTGTGCTCCATCCTAAAAATTGGGATGGTGCGATGCGATATCACCATCGCAGATCGCAAGCAGTGATCGTTTTGTTTAAATTTAACACATCGCAGCTGTTTTTTGAAAGTTGTGATGTGATATTTCCATCGTATATCGCAATCGCAAGCTCAGGAGGATAGCACCTAGGTAAATGTTGAAACCGGCGAAATACATTGTGCAATACGGGCACAGATGTGATATGGTTTCAAGGATGAAACCTAAAGGATTTCAAGTCTTTGCGTACAAGGTCTTTACGTTTTTTTATGAAGAAATAGGCTTTCATGGCAGAAGGACGATTTTGTTATTACCTGTCCGTTTGAGCATTGAATTGGCATTAAATTGTCAAGCTCTACAATTTTGTATTTAAATGATGCATTTCATATGAATCAATAGAGGAATATGAAAAAAAATTCATTCTCTCGATTTTTTTACGTCTTTGTGTGTGGCTATGTAAATTTTTGTGTTTCCGCATATCTCTGTGTAAAATGTGTATTGAGGGAAAAACATTTTCCCGTATTATTTTTAGCTTCTCGCATTCCATATTTTTACAATGTGCTATTAGAGCGGGTTTAATCTCTTAGTGAAAGAAAGTGTTTTATTGAAGAAGTTGAAAGTTTGTTTTGAGAAGCCAATTCTCCAGCAGTGAGAATTTTTTTGTTTACACATTGAAAAAGGAAGAAACAAGCACAATATTGACTGTTCCACAACTACCACAGTTTAATAGAGAAATTTATGATTATTGGGCTATTACAATGAAGGCTTTGTTCTTCTCACAAGATATTTGGGAACTGGTGGAGAATGGTTTCCAAGAACTAGCAGATGCAGCAGCATACAATGCTTTGACATAAGAAGAAACAAATTTGTTGAGGGAAAATAAGAAGGACTCCAAATCCCTCTTCTATATTTTCCAAGAAGTTCATGAAAGTATTTTCCCAAGGGTTGCAGCAACAATGAAGTCCAAGAAAGCATGGGATACCCTCCAGATAGCCCAGCAAGGCATGGCAAAGGTGAAGACAGCAAAACTACAAATGCTGAGAAGAGATTTTGAAACATTATGTATGAAAGATTCTAAGAGTATAGAATCATTCTTTACACATGTGATTGGGTTGGTTACCCAAATGAGGTCTCATGGTGAGACACTTGAGGAAAGGAGAATAGTTGAGAAAGTTTTAAGAAGTCTGCCATCAAGGTTTGATGCCATAGTTGTGGACATAGAAAATAAAAAGGATTTCTCATTTTTCATTCGATGAGCTTCATGCATCACTGATGTCTCATGAGCATAGAATGAGCAGAGCAACAAAATCCTCATTGGAGCAAGACAAAAGTGTCTTTTGGTCAAGGTAGAGGTTGAGGGCAATCAAACTATTGAGGAAGAGGAAGAAGCCCACACAGAGGTGGATGAATCAGCCCTACAAGCTCAAGTGGAAGGGGCAGCAATCAAAATCCAAGTTAAGGCTCAATTCAGACTCAAGCAGAAGGTCAGAGGTATGATAAATCTCAAGTTCAATGTCATTATTGTAAAAAGTATGGCCATTCTGCAAATGAATGTAGAAAGAAGAAATATGACATGGGTAGAAAACCAAGTGTAAATTTCACAAAGGAAAATCAGAATCATGATAGCTTGTTTCTAAAAAACCGAGGAGATGTATGGTTCTTAGATTTAGGGTGTAGCAACCACATGACTGGAAACATAGCAATGTTTTTCAATCTAGATGAATGTTTGAAATCAGAAGTAACATTGGGGACTGATAGCAAGGTCTCTGTCATTGGAAAAGGAAGAGTAGACATACTAACAAAGAAGGGAGAGAAGAAGTTCATGCCAGATGTTTATTTTTTCCGTGGTTTGAAACATAACCTCCTAAGCATCGGATAGCTCATACAAAAGGCTACAATGTATTTTTTAAAGATGATGTGTGCACAATATTGGATAAGGCTCCAAGTAGACAGCTCATTGCAAAATTTCATATGAAAAACAACTGAATGTTTCCTCTCAAGATAAGATTAGACTTGAAGGAAGAAGGTGTTATAGCAGCTGTCACGCAAGAAAAATTTCAGGAAGAAGTAAAAGATGAGAAGTGGTTACGGCATTTAAGATTTGGTCATCTTAACTTCGTAGGTTTAAATTTGTTGCATAGGAAAGTTATGGTGAAAATATTTCCACACATAGAAAAACCAGACAGCCTATGTGAAGGTTGCATCTTGGGCAAAAAACACAGAGAATCATTTCCAGTAGGAAATTAAATAAGGGAAAAAGCAACGTTGGAGATTTTCCACTCAGATTTATGTGGACCAATGAAAACAACATCATTTGGTGGCAGACATTACATTTTAACATTCATATATGACTACACAAGGAAGACATGGGTCTGTTTTCTAAAACAGAAAAGTGAAGTGTTTGACCGCTCCTGCCACTACAATGCTCTCGTTGAGAAGAAAAGTGGAGACTACATAAAAGTGTTGAGGACTAATAGAGGTGGCAAATATATCTCAAATGACTTCCTACATTTTTGTAGGGAGCATGGAATTCACAAGAAGTTTACAGTAAGGTATACACCTCAGCAAAATGGTGTTGTAGAAAGAAAGAATAGGACCATCATGGAAATGGGAAGGAGTATGTTGAAGGCAAAGAATTTTCCAAATGATTATTGGGCTGAAGCTCTCTCTTGTGTAGTGTATAATATTAATAGATGTCCAACAAAAAGTTTCAAGAATAGAGTTCCTAAAGCAGCACGTAGTGGAAGAAAGCAATATGTTACTCACATGCGAGTGTTTGGATGTGTGGCATATGCACATTTCCCAAATGAGTTGAGGAAGAAGTTGGACACTAAGGGGGGGAAATGTATATTTCTTGGATACAATGATGAATCCAAGGCATACAAGATCTACAATCCATTAACCAAGAAGGTAATAATAAACAAAGATGTTCAGATCAAAGAAGAGGAATCATGGGATGGAATTTTAGAGAAGACAGTTAATGTGAAGACATGTATGTCACATGAAGACAAAGAGGAATTGACTGCAGCAATTAATTCCTCAACAGTGACTCCTCTCCCACCCACACAAGCTCAACAAAGCACACCGCAAGCAAGTAATAGGACAACATTGCATAATCAAGTAAGTTCTTCTCCAAGCACACCACAAAGATACACAAATCCATCTACTTCAAGCTCAATACAAATCTCAGGTTCATCAAGTACAAGAAGACCAAAATTCAGAAATTTAAGTGAAATTTATGAGCAAGAAGAAGTTTATAATAGTGTTGGTCTGAATTATTTATTTGCATTATTTCTTCATGTAGACGACTCAATACACTTTGAATATGCATTCAAATAAGAGAAATGTGTTGAAGAAATAAATGAAGAAATATGAGCAATAGAAAAGAATGACACATGGGAGTTAGTGGAGCTTCCGCCAGGTAAACAATTAATTGTAGTGAAATGGTTCTATAAGAACAAGAGTAACATTGAAGACAAGATAGAAAGGCACAAAACAAGGCTAGTTTTCAAAGGCTACAAGTAGAAGTATGTAAGAGACTATGATGAAACCTTTGTGCCCGTCGCAAGGATGGAGACAGTGCGTACAATTTTGTTAATAGCAGAACAACAAAAATGGAAAGTCTATCAAATGGACGTGAAGTCATCATTCTTGAATGGAGTACTGAAAGAGGAGGTGTATGTGGAACAAACTTCTAGTTATGAGGTATAAAGCATGAACACAAGGTGTGTAAGGTGCGGAAATCTCATTATGGGCTTAAGCAAGCACCGCGTGCATGGTATAGCAGGATAGATGCTTACCAGATGGAAAATGGGTTTGACAAATATGATGGTGAACCTACTATATACATCAAAGAAAATGACGATAAGATTATTATCGTTGTTTTGTATGTAGATGATTTTATTTTTACAGGCAGTGATGATTCTCTCATCGTTGATTTCAAAGTAGTCATGAAAAGAGAATTTGAAATGACTGAATTCAGGTTGTTAAGATTTTTTTGGGCATAGAAGTGAAGCAAACAAAAAATGGAATTTTTATCTCTCAATAAAAGTATGTTGCAGAGATTTTAGAAAGGATCAATATGAATAACAACAAGGCAACACCAACTCCAACAACCATGGGGTTGAAATTGAGCAAGGAATATTGCAGCAACAATGTCAAAATAACATTATACAAAAGCATGGTTGGGAGGCCAATGTATTTTATTGCAAATAGGCGTGATATAATGTATTCAGTTATTTTAGTGTCAAGATTCATGGAGACACCCAAGGAGACACATTGGCGAGAAACCAAAATAATTTTAAAGTATGTCAATGGGACAAAGGGTTATGGTGCTTTGTACTCTGCAACTGTTGATTTTAGGCTGATTGGTTACACTGAAAATGATTGGGTTGGAATTGTTGATGACAGAAAGAGCACATTAGGATATGTTTTTCATTTGGGTTCGGGAACCATTTCATGGGATTCCAAGAAGTAGCCAATAGTTTCATTGTCAATAGTATAAGATGAGTATGTCACCGCAAAAGTAGCAGTGTGTCAAGCGATTTGGATGAGAAGGATGTTGCGGGATATATGTCATGAACAAGGCAGAGCAACCACAATTTTCTAGGATAAGAGTTCACCAATTGAACTATAAAATAATTATTTTTTCCACAAGAGGAGAAAGCACATTGATGCTAAATATCATTTCACAAGAGAATTAGTTAATAATGGTGAAATTGTGTTATAACATTGCAAGTCAAAGGAACAATTCACAGACATCTTCACAAAGTCGTTGGCACAGAAAAATTTTGTTTATCTCAAAGAATGTTTGGGAATTATCAATGGTGGCAGTTGTGATTAAGGGGGAGTGTTGGGAATTACTCCAAACCACCACCTTGAATAGATTGGAAGTATCCATACCATCAGTTAAATTTATTTTTTAGGGAAGGATAGGCACCAGGAATGGAAAATCCACAAGCAACTCACTTCATGAAATTTTCTGTAATGTTTAGAAAATGTTGTCCAGCCATCACTTTGTGTTAATTCCTTTCTCGTCGTATCACCTACCTCTTGACCAGAGTACGCACTTCACAAACCCTTTATCACCACCGATACGATATCAGTGGGACCCATCCAACCTATACACATTACAGTTTCCGCAAAAAAACCTTTTTTTTCCTCATTTTCTTTACCCATGCCTTTTCAAATTGACCACTGTTTAGCGCGTCGTACTTCGCACTTCGCAGAAATTAGACCTTACCTTTTTGTGCTCCTTCCCAAACCTTACGATGGTGCAATGAGATATCACTATCTCACATCACAATTGGCAATCGTTTTGTTTAAAGTTAAGACATTGTAGTTGTTTGTTGAAATTTGTGATGCGATATCGCCATCTCATATTGCAATCGTAAGATCAGGAGGATAACACCCAGGTAAATGTTGAAACTACTGAAATACGTTATGCAATACGTGCATGGATGTGATATAGTTTCAAAGCTGAAAAGTAAAGGATTTCAAGTTTGGCAGTACAAGGTCTGTACGTTTTTTTATGAAGAAATAACATTTCACAGCAGAAGGACAATTTTCTTGTTACCTGTCTGTTTGAGCATTGATTTGGCATTAAATTATCAAGCTCTACCATTTTGTATTTAAATTATGTATTTCATATGAATCAATAGAGGAAAAAGAAAAAAAAATGATTCTCTTGATTTTTTTTGTCTCTGTATGTGGCTCTGTAAATTTTTGCATTTCTGCATATCTCTGTGTAAATTGTGTATTGAGGGAAAAACATTTTCCCCTATTCTTTTGAGTTTCTTGCATTCCATATTTTTCCAATAGGAAACAAATGCAAATCCTCATATTTAACTTTAATTTTCATAAACAAATGAGCAGGGTACAATATTTTGCAGCAAAGCCTCTCTCGAACTACCGAGATCTTCAATTATTTTCTTGATCACTTTTCAGTAGGTAGTATTTCAGCTTCAGAATTCTCTCCACATGAGTGACTTTAACATTAAAAATTTCACAAAAAAATTGTTTCAGAAATATGAATTAATAGAATCAGTGGAAAAAATATCTTATCCTTTGAGTGTAATCAAAGGATTTATCTATGTATTTCTTTGTGGGAATCAAAACTGAATATTTAAATAGGGTTTTAATCTGAAAGGTTTCCATTTTTTGAGGATTTTGCAGGGAAATATACCAAAGGAAATGGATCCTATGGGGAAGATAAGGATGGAAGCTACCCATAGTTTAACATTCAAGACATTTAATGGCATGGTGAGTCGTTTCATTGGGAGGTCATTTTGGGGAGTTGTGGTGGCTACTTGGTACGATGTCCCAAAGGTTGAGAGCAGGGTTGGCCTTTCGGTTTTGATCAAGACTGTGAAACTTATGAGAAATTATGGTCTCAAATTTACTACAATCGAAGGCGGTGTTTGCATTGACTGATCATGTGGATGAGAAATTTTGAGATAAAGGAGGACTTTTCCGGTGCCTCTGGTTTTGAGGTTTGAAATTTTTGTTTTTATGGGAAATCATTTTCATATTTATCTTTTGATTTTAGATTTTTATGATCCATATTTTTATTAAGAATATTTTGCGGATTAATAACTCTGTGGCAAGTGTCCAATGAACCCATCTCCAATCTGGAAACAATATTATGCAATGTTACCTCCTTATGAAATATAGTTCTAAAGATACCTTTGGTCAAAAGCCCTAGGTGGGAATCTCTATCATAGTGTCTCCTAGGACTTGTACTTGACCCCAACTACCTGTCATCGCTTTCTTGGAAAGATTCTCTTTGACCCCAAGGGGCTAAATGTGTCTCTACAATTTTAAATTTGGTAGGAGTATGTAGCACCCCTCTTTCCTAACCAAACACCCTTGTTGATAGGTATCCTTTTAATTTGGTGTCTCAATATAATCAACTTGCTAAAGCACATGATTGAAATGAAAATTTTATTATTCTCTCATTACTTTTTGGGTGTGGCTCTTATTATAAATCGAGTTTGATGACAGTGATATTCAATTCCATTTTCTTTAGCTAAGTACTCATACCAACTCTGCAATCTCATAAGGTGTTTCCCATAACTACCACTCATATTTATTGTTTTATTTTTTTATTGCAAGAAAAATTATAAACATGCAAGTGAAAATTGTAATTCTTAAAATCTATAATGTCATTCAAAAAAGACATGATGCACAAATATTTCATTTTCTGCACATAATTAAACAAGGAAAAAGTGAAATGAATAGCGTCATTTTGGATAGAATCATGTTAATGTAATATGTTCAGTTTTTTTTTTTCCAAGGTAACATGGGAGACTATATTAATATTAAAATAATATTATAGAGAGGTTGTTCAACACAATGTTACCAGACTCAGAATCGACAAAGAGAAGATTTTGAACTGGATAAAGAAAAAAATGGGAAAAAATCAGCAAGTATAAAAAAATAAAGACATACACATATACTATTGTGGCTCTATTTGTTACTTGCAGCTAACAATAAGGCAAAAATTTCGCTAAAACAAGATAAAAAAGTGATTGAAATTTCACTAAAAAGGGATTTTAAAGGCATCTTGGGGACTCAAATGAGTTTTAAAGGCATCCCGAGGATTGGGATGAGATTCACTGTGATTTGAATCAGATTATTTGGAGGCCGATATGATCTCTATTTGGAGACTTATCACGAGTTAACACAAATTTTGGTAATATGGTCCATCATTTCTCTTTACATCCCCACTTTTTTGAAGTCTTTTCCACTGGCCATTGTACTTCCCTACATTGTCTAAACAAACAAGCTGCTAGTTCTTTAATAGAATATAAGGGGATTCCAGTGCCCATGTAAAAATTTGCATTTCATGTATTACAAATGCTACCAACATTGTAAACCTATTAAGGCCAAGAAATATGTAGAAGAAGGAAAAATAAAGAGACATAAGCCATAACTTATATAGGAATTTTTTTATTTCTTGGAAGGTTTCAATGCTTTGGAGCTTCCCCTCGAGCACCTTTTGTTGCTCTTTTAACTTGCTTAATTTCCTTAGTGTCATTGCTGAAAAAAATATATGTCTTGCATACTTATTATCCGTGCTTAGCCTATGTGACAATATTTCTTAATAAGTAAAGTAATAAGGAAAATAAGTTCCTCAATGTGTCATTTAATGCACATTCTAGACAAAGGATATTGATAGCATTAATGATATAGGCATGGGAGCTATGTCTTTATTTTTTTCTTGATGTCCAAATGTCATGCATTGTTGATCATATTCAGTAAGAAACAAAGACTTCTCATATTGTGCTTTTCATTCATTATCTTTCCATCTCTAGTCTTCTCATTAAACCAATTTTCTTTTTCTTGCCAAAACATTTACATTTATTTTTTGTTTGTCTGAGCTTGTAATGTTAGGAATTTTAGTGCTCACCATCAAATAGGAGACAACATTCCATATTGAAAGTTTTTTATTTAAAAAACTACAACACTTGGTAAAGATAAAAGTCTATAGTAAATATAGCTTGGTTATTGTTTAGGTGGTATAATGGATTGCAAAGGGCCTTGAGTGTGTGTGTGAAAAAAAGAAGAAAATATAAGGTATATGTTGAATTTTTGTTGGTAATTACTTCATAAAATTGGTTGAAATTAGAAAATTATTTTGATCAACAATATATGCAAGAAAACCAATTGCCTAAATTTTGTTGTGACATAAGTTGATGAGGCCATTTCAATTTTTTTTTTTTTATTAAATAGCCATAAAAGATATGATGGCAAGGAATATTTTCAAATTCTACTTCTAATAAATATTAATAATAAGATTGAAAATACCATTTAGCATTTAACTATATACAATGTAAATTATGAGGGACCAAATAAAAGAATTTATGTGTGTGTATAGTAATTTTTTTTTATTTTTAAAATTTTCCCACCCTTCCCTCTTCTCTTTTTTGAAAATTTAAGATGGAGATATTGGCTCAACCACCAACCAAATTAGTGGTAAGTAACCTCAACGGACTTGACCATAATTGAACTGGTAACCAACAACTTCATCATTGGTAATGTGCCTTTGGTGAATGGTTTGATCAAATGAGAAATTCTTGGGGTTATATAATAGAAAGAATATGAAAAGAAATCGCAAGTTTAGGCAATTCAAGGCAAAATATTTAATGGAAAATGTATGGTCTAATACTAATATGATAATTTTTCCCATTATGACAGGTGAAAAGACACCCCTTGAGGAGAATATATGAAATTAATCACTCCTCAAGAAAGTAGACTAATTCACCCAAATTAATATATGGATGAAGTCATGGGAATTACCGAATGGCTCTAGTTGATGCATTGTGTCTCAAAAACACTTACAATGACCTTATCAATTGAGCCACTAATGATTTTTGCCTCATATGATAAGTTATTATTGAGGTTTAAATCCATCCTACTTCTTGTGTCTTCATATTGGTTCATCTTGAAAGGTAACATACTGTTTTTTTGTGTAGTTTTGCGTGTGTCTCTTCATGTTTTGGACTATTCAAATGCCTACCAATGTCTTAGTTTTTTTTCTTGAAAAGAATTAAGATGTTTTAATAAGAACCATGTGTTATGTTTTACATCTCATTTTATCTTGTGGTGTTGTAGTTGTGTCTCTTCATGTTTTGAAGTGTTCAAATGCCTCACATTCCCTTGGTTTTCTCTTTAAAAACCATTAAAATGTTTTAATAGGAGTCTTGTATTCTGTTTTTCATTTTGTGTTATTAATTTGGAATGGAAATCATTTCAAAATATAATGATGTCATGGGGAGCCACCAAAGTGGCTACTCCTTTTTCCTCTACACGTTGAGATGGTTTTTTTTGTTAGCTTGTCTGTAAATCGATGAGATTAACCTATGGCTTCAGAAAAATTTAGTTAGAGTAATTAGTCATCAAGATCATGAGGGGATTGTACTTGTTTGGGCCACACCAACCATTATTTATGGTTGGATTTATGCCCACAGATTTTTGAACCAATGACATTTTCACAATGGTGTGGCTTAACATAACACCCTGTCATTAATTTCTTCACGCCTCATGGGTTGTACATGCTAAGAAGTTAATCTCTATCATCGAAGAAAAATAATTTGAAGAGGGATTTCAAGTTTAAACCTTATGACCTTCACAACTTGTCAGCCTGAAACTTCAATTTTGAATATATCATGCCTATATTTCTAGTCTATTTGATAATACATTTCCCCAAATTTTAATTATGGTTTTAGATGGAAACTCGGTTGTTTTATTTTTTGGAAACAATTATTTTTTTTGTATTAAATAAAAGGGGGAATTGTGTCATATTGTCCAACTTTGTAATATAGACAAAAGATAGCAAAAATATGATTTAAAAAAAAAAATAAAAAAGAAAAAAAGGAAAAAAAAAAATACCTCCCAAATTTCAAAATATATTGATAATTGTAACCTATTTTCTTTATTTTCAAGTTTCCAATGTTACTATTATTTATTTTTCTCATGTAAAAAAACATAGGCAAATTTAAACGTTTTTCCTACCATACTCATAATGGGCCTTTTTTGTTTTTCCTACCACTGAAGATAGAATAGAAGGGTGTATGCTCATTTCATGCCCAGAATATCATTGAAAAATGTCTTCTTCCATACCAGTGGCTTGGATTACGAACATATTTTTTTATAAATCTAGATTATAACTATGAATTTTTAGGATTTTAGGTGCTCCAAGGGTTTTTCAGGGTGTTTAATCCATTTTCACCATTAAAAAATTACTCAAAGACACTTAGTTTCAAATTTTTTGAAATAAATAAATAATAATAATAAGGGATTCTCCTGAGAAAATTTCCCGATGGGAAAAATATTCATCCGTTAGAAAATCCCTTTATAAGTACTCTAAACTTGACAAATGTACACTAGATTTCCAAAAACATCCACCATATTTCATCAAAATCATGCTTGAAAAAAAAAATTTCTTAGAGAAAAAATTATCATCTATTTAAACTATGTTATAAATATTTCATTCCATTAATGTCACTAAATATAATGATACGTGACTCAAGCCATACCACTAAACAAAGGGACTAGAGTTTATGAATTCACTTTACTAAGTCAACGTTGTCTATAAAATATTTGTCTCACAGTTGCTCAAGATAAAAAAGTGTGTCCTTATCATTGGGATGATCATCATCGTGGCTTTTGCCTTTCCATTACTGTAACTATACAATTTCATGATGTTTTTGTTGGTGAAATATATTCCCATAAAATACAGACTAACTTTATTGAGATTCAATTTGATTATTGCATGAAGGGATTTTTATACTAGCAGTTGCACCAAAATGGTGCAAAGACGCACCAATAGAGGTGTAGATGAATGTAGAGTGATGCAGTGGTAGCGTTGTAGGAAATTCACTGAGTCTTGATACTTTATGCCTGAGGATAGCTAGAAAGTGATGATAGATCAAAACAGAAACATGGATTTGTTCTAATTTAAAACTTGAATGCAACAAAATTGCGTGGAAAATTAAAGATCTTGAAAGTATTATAATGGAAAAGTCAAGGTATAAGCACATTTTATTAATCAGTCATCGCAAAAGGAGAGCAGTTCTATAGCCCTAAGTTCAATAAGTACATCTATATATACATGATGAACAAAAAACTTGGTCTAAAGATGAACAAAACATCTCAACACAACATCTCCCTAGGATTTAATGACAACCACCACTTGGGAAGTTGAATCAAAACTATAAATTAGGTCGCTGCTATCAAGTCTAAATATCCCCAATACCAATCAACTCGTAAATAGTGTAATACAATGAGTCAAAAGTGTGTCATATAACAAAAAAGAAGAGTTATATTCCAACATAATAATGGCCATATGAACCTTATCTTGATTCTCTTTAGCAAGAGGGAGGTTTGGTCTCATATTTTTCTCCTCTTTAGCAAGAGGAATGTTTGGAGGGTGCAGGGTTATTACAGGAGTGCTTGCGTTATTTTTTTCTTCAAGTTTTCTTCCTTTGTATTTCTCACTGTCATTATTTTCCTTGTCTTCAGTCATCATCCTACAAGTTTCAACCTTTCTTCCCTGAGATCTAGGTTGAAAATTTTCCGATGAAGGCAGAGTAGTTGTCATACCAATGAATCTCTTGTTTCAACCTATTCTATATTTTTTCGTAACATTGTTTGATACAACATAACCATATACCGCAACATCATGGTGTGCCTTCAATTGCAAAAAAATTTGACCCCAATTTCATAAGCCTACTACGATAGTCAACAATTTCAAACTCTGCCCGAGCTAATGCACACCAAGTAGAGAAATTTGAAATCTTATAATAAGTGGAATATGTATATATATTATTTAAAACTATCATACCATGAAGCGATGAAGCATAAGATAGGGAAGTTGGAGGGATCGATTTTGACGAAATCCAAGCTCTCGAACAACTTTCTAAAAGTTCTATTCCAGATGTGGCAAAGTGCAAAAACATAGAGTAGGGGTAGAAAAGGTTGTTATCCTCATCCCCTACTTCAAACATGTAAGAGGAAAAGCACCTTGTCTAGCAATCCAAGCTACTACTAATGTTGAGGGCAACAACTCTTCTCAAGCCATCACATGTAACCTGACTCCATGAGCAAGGGTGGTTGTGCCCATCTTATAAAACATAGCCTGAAATAGAAATATATTTTTCATAGTGTATCGAAGATTTGTTTTGCCTTTACTTTTCCCTCAATGTCTAGATTCATCATTCACTATACCTGCCACCTACCTAACTGGATTCTACTCATGATTATTTGATTTCATGGTGAATAACTTTAGGAATCTTGTTTTTGTTGTAAAATTCAAAACATTTTAAGCTCTAAGGTTCAAATTCAATTATATAATAAAGTAAAATTTGTGACATATTAAAATTAATTTTTATAATTGATTTCCATTTTTATATATTCCCACGGGTGGTCGTTTCATTTATAATGCCATAATGCCACACTCTCTTTTTTTTTCGTTAAGGCTGATTGGAATTCACCGAGAATAAATACATTTTCATAATAATATAAAAAAACACGGGAATGAAAGTGAAATTTAATGATAAAGGATATTCAAGAGAGGCTGGAGAGAATTTAAAAATGGGGTGAAAAAAATAGAACCCGAGAAGACTCACCATCCGAATTTTCACCATTTCTTGCTTCTCTCATGGAATGTTCAAACACTTTGTTTCGATGGCTTATATAGTTATATATAGCTTTTGAAAAAATGCATTAAATATAATAAAACTGTAAATAATATATGTATTTAAGAAAAGGACATATGAGAGAAACAAATATTTAGTTTGAAGAAAAACTTGGACATCAAAGTAACTTAAACTTGTTGGATTTGTATGTACATACAATAAGATCTTCCATTGACATTTCATCTAGTTATTGAATTTTATTGCATTAAATACACAACGTACTGCAGGACCTTCCTGTTGAGCCTCAAGATTGTGCTTTCTTTCATCTTACTTTACCTCATTTTCCTTTGTCCATTTCTATCCTAGACCAAATTGATCAATGAATTTAGTTAAAATTACTTTTAGAATGATTAACATGACTGACTTGCTAAGCTTTGTGATTTTTTCCATTGTAATGCATTTTGACCAGAACTAGCTGCAGAATGCAGACATTCCGTAGCTAACCGGCAATTCTGCAGCTATCTTCACGTTTGGGTATGTTCCAGGTGGCCTCTCAAGAAAAACCGCATATGGGCATATTCCATGTCATGTCTACATTGTTTGTTGCTCACCATGAAGGAAGAAACGAATTCTGGATATGGTTTTTGTACGTGGGAACACATTTAAGAAGGCAGACTTCTAATAGGATTGTCTTAGTCCAGATGTCCTTTTCCTTTTTACGCAGCCACTTCAGGAGTCCTAATATGATTTCGATAAGGAAAGACAACGATCCTGGAATTTTTGAAAGTCTTGTTATGTACATTTGTTATATAAACACTTGGGAAACCAAGAGCTAGGCTAGATTTTGTTTTCCAGATTTTGCTTAGATTCTGTGCTACATTTCTGAAGACACAGATTGCTCTGTTCAAGTTATTTCACCTTTAATGAAGCAGATAGTGTTGTTTTGAAAGCGTTGATTTGATTTGGAGTTAGATTCCGTCTGGTGGTAGAGGGCCCCTGCCCCTTGTACGGATTTATTTGCGTAATTTAGATAAGTATTCTAGCTGCCTTTACGTTTTTGAAGTTGAATTCGTAGTTGTTTTCATTAGCTGCTATAGTTATACTCATTCTAAAAACTCTTCCAAAAGAAGAAGCTCTTCCAAAATATTATAATGATGAATGGGAAATAGCTATAGTGTTGTAGGACTTAATTAAAGTTTCTTGTGTTCACTATCACAGTTACATTTTTTCTAAATACTCTTCCAAAAGAAGAAACTCTTCCAAAAAATCCCTATGATGTCCAAAGCATGACTGTGATGATGATGAATGTTTTAGTTGTTTGTTTTTCACTAAGTAATATAGCTATTTTTTCTCTTAAAATGCTTTTCCAAAATATCATAATGATGGGTATGAGATAGCTGTGTTATCTTAGTTTTTAAATTGCTTTTAGTCTTTATGTTTGCATTTGCACTGAATTGTACAGTTAGGATTGTTCTAAGAAACTCTTCCAAAATACCAATCATGATGGACAGACAAACTGTATAATTCCATAGAATAATGCATGATAGCCTAGTTAGGATGCTCCGGAGTTTAGTTGCACTTAACTCATGTTCAGTTTAAGTTTGATAATGACTTGTAGTTCAGCACTGTTTTAAGCTAGTGACATTTTAAGTTCAGATTTAGCTTAACTCATTGCATTGGCACTCCATATTCAGTTTTCATTCACTTCATATTAGATTACTTCAGTTGTTAAACTTAACAAAACAGCCTTCATTATTTACAAACCTCTTCTTGTTCTAAAATCCATAATTGATTCATAACCATATGAACAGAAGACAATATCATTTTAAGGCCTGAAGTACTTCTGCAACTTCATTATCATCTCACAAACAAACATTTCCTCAAAAGACTATTTTAACAATTTATAACCTTTGAGTGAAGTGTAGTGTTATCAAACCCAGTTGCAGAATAGAGTTAGGAACTAGTCTTAGAGTAGAAAACCTTATGATGATATCAATGTTTTACTCCAAATATGCTTCAATAAATCTCTAATCACGGATAAAATGTTGCATCATTATAAGTTAGTTGTTTAACTGTTTAGTTAGGAGGATTTGCACACTTAGTTGACCATGTCTCAAGCTCTCTCTCTCAAAATGCCTTCAATAAAAGAATTTGACAAGTTGAGTTTGTGTTTTGAATCATTTGCTTAAAGGTCATTATCAAGCTTTGTTTTTGCTTAATCATAGTTTAGATTTGATTCTGTTTTTAGTATTACATTTGCATTTACCACTTGTCACCAACCAATTAGGCTTCACTCTGTCTTAATCATTAGCTTCCTTCTATTAGCTTTCTAGTCATTTTCCTTGTGAACATAAAGCCACCAAAAGATCAAAAACATCATAAATCATCACAAAAGACCAAAAAAATCACAAAACACTACACACAACGCATTAAGAAACAAACACCTAGGTACATACAGTACACTTCACTTCAGCAGTTTACCAACCCTGGTTGACAATTAAATGAGCTCAATTTAGGAGACTAGATTGAGACCAAACATTTTGGCGCCGTTGTTGGGGAAGTGAAAACTAGGTAACCTTTGTTTCTTAGCATCCAAAAACAATTATATGCATAGAGAGAGAGATTCAAGGGGAAGATTCATAAGCAGCAGAGGCAGAAGTTTGATTTCTAGAACACCACTTGTTTCATCTAGATCCAGAGCTAGTACACCTTCAACTCAAACCCATATTCCATCCTCTCCTAATCCTGGACTTCTAGAAGATCTAAGGTCAACTATTCCATTAGAGAAACCTTCCACTTCATCCACTAAACCTGCCATAGAAGAAGATCTAAAAGCTCCTGTTAAGGACACAAACCTTTCCACTTCCACAGGAGAGTCAACCATGGGAGAAGGAGGAGGAGGAGGAGTTTTTAATGGAGAACACACACTATTTGGAGGTAGAGGTAGAGGTAGAGGAGAAGGAGGTAGAGGAGAAGGAGGTAGAGGTGCAGATGGAGGAAGAGGTAGAATAGAAAGCTCTTTTGGGTTCCCTATAATTGATGAAGAAACCAATACAACCATGAAAAACATTTCGCCCTCTGTCCTTCCAAACTTATATGGATTTAAAACTGAAGATCCTGAAACCTTCTTATTCAAATTTGAAGTGCTGTGTAGAACTTATGACTACTTACAAGATGCTCAAAAACTGAAATTATTTCCCTCAACTTTGAAGGGAGCAGCATTGAAGTGGTTTATGAGTCTGATCAACAGTTCTATTAGAACATGGGAAGACATGAAACAAACATTTCTAGAGAGATATTTGGATTATTGTATGCCAGTTAATCACAAGGAAGAAGTGCTCAAGATGTTACAAAAAGAAGATGAAAATTTGGAAGATTTTTTGGAGAGATTTCATTACAACATCAAGAGAGCAAAAATGTAAAACTTAGATCAAGACACCTTAAAAGCTCTTTTGTTGAAAACAATTAGGGATGAATGGTTGGATATCCTTAACATGATGGGAAAAGGGGATATATCACAGCTCACATTACCTGAAATATCTGAGTTATGTATCAACCTTTCAAGAGGGAAATCTAAAACTATAAAAGGTCCAAGAGATCTTGCTCTTGCAAGGGCAAGTAAGTCTGCTTCTGGGACAGTAAGTAGATCAGAAATAGGACATATGCTTGATGATTTTAAATATGACATCTTAGGGAGTCTTAGTGAACAAATAGACACCCTTAAGATACAAAACAAGCAAAAGGCTGAATCTGATGCCTTGGCAATCTTTTGTCCCAAATGTAGAAAGAAACATGCCTTGAGAGAGTGTCCTTTGGATGTAAAAGTTGTAGAAACCTGTGTCATTTGTTCTGAAAAACATGAGACTAAGAATTGTCCTTCTCTTCCTGGTCTCAAAGCTATCTTTCAGGAGGAAACTCCTACAGATTCCACAGAGTCTCTCAACTTTGTATCTAGAAGACCTTGGCAAGGACCTCAGACACAAGGATTCCATGATCAAATGAATAATCAACCTCCACCTTGGAATTCTTGGCAGCAACCTTGGCCCCAATTTCAAAATCAATCTCAATCTTGGGCACAAGGAACACAAAGTCCCTATGGAAGATACTCTCCATACTATCAGTATCCACCATCCTATCCACCATATCCACATTTTTATCCTCAAAATCCTCAACAATATTTTCCTCAAAATCTTCAACAAAATCCTCAACAACATCATCCGAACCAACCACATCAAAATCAGCCACTTCCATTACCATTCCCTCAAAAATCAAATCAATTGCTGCTCGGCCATACCAAACCCCGATAGCAGAACCCTCGAATACATGCTGATAGAAGATGGTTTCAACATTGGTGCTCCTCCACAGACCTTAGTGATGTTCACTTGATGGAAAATCACCAAAGAAATAATACTGACGAATCACTTTGTGTGAATGAGTCTAGGGAAGACTCTCTGGTGAATAAAGTCTTGGGGAAGACACATCTTTCAAGACCCAAACACGAAAAGCCATCAAAAAGATCCAATAAATCCAGCTCTACAAGCAGTATGAAGGAAACCATCATCACTGCCACCTCCCGCTAGGAAAGAACCTACGATGAAGTAGAAATGAAAAACGATCATATGATTGCCTAGTTATGATTTTCTGGGATGGTGAAAATGTTACATTCTGAAGATTCCATTGTGGAGCCCATCGAAAATCCCAATTTGTAAAACAATAAAGGAGTTGAGTATGAAGACAACAAGAAAAAGAATAAGAGAAACCAAGAAAATTCAACTGGTAGGACAAATAGCAGACATTATGATGGGCAAGATTACTATTCCAAAGTACCTTGACCCAGGAAATCCAGTTGTCGAAATTCACATCAATGGAATTGAAATTCAAAACACACTCATTGACTTAGGAGCAGCAATAAATATCATGAGTAGACAAATCATGGACAAACTGAAACTTCCTAATCTTCTCTTTACACCCACACTATTACAATTAGCAGATAGATCTGTGATCAAACCAGATGGGGTAATAGAAGACATTCCAGTGTCCCTAGATTCTTGGGAGTACCTTGTGGATTTCATGATCCTAACTCCTAAGAATAATCTAGGAGGACATCATGTTATATTAGGAAGACCTTGGTTGGCTACAGCTGATGCTTTTATTAGTTGTAGATCCGGTGATATGTACATCTCTGATGGTAGTTCAACTAAAAAATTCACTTTATATCCTCCAGCTAGGACAATTACAGATCTAGATGACACTCAATGGATAGAGGATGAGGAATATTTACAACCTCTCTTCACAATTTCAGAAATTAGTGAAGATAATCAAATTCTGAATACTCTAGAAAACTTTGAATCCTCTCTAGAACATAAACATGAATCATTTCAAGAGGGATCCAACATTGAGTTTTTGTCATCAAGGCAGATGTCTCTTCATTCTATGGACAAATTTGGCAGCTCTACAAGTGAAATTTTTCCAGGAAAAACTTTGAACATAAACAAGAACCTAGAAAAATTTCAACAAGAAGAGTTAGTCAAAGTATTACAGAGACATTCTTCTGCATATGCATGGGAATACACTGACATGAAAGGGATAAGCCCCAAGACTTGCACTCATCACATCTATATAGAGGAAAATTGTAAACCAATCAGACAACCTCAAAGACGGATGAATCCAAATCTTAGGGAAATTGTTAAAGAAGAATTGCAAAAATTGTTAAATGTCAATTTCATCTATCCCATTTCAGATAGTCAGTGGGTTTCTCCTTTGGTAATTGTGCCAAAGAAAAATGGTAAATGGAGGGTATGTATTGACTACCGAGAACTAAACAAAACTACTCTTAAAGACCATTTTCCCTTACCTTTCATAGATCAAGTATTAGATACATTAGCTGGCAAAAAGTACTTCTCATTCCTAGATGGGTTTAGTGGTTACAATAAAATCCAAGTAGCACTTGAAGACCAAGATAAAACCACATTTACCTGTCCTTGGGGTACCTATGCTTACCGAGTATTGCCATTTGGATTATGCAATGCACCTGCAACATTCCAAAGGGCAGTATTAGGAATTTTTCGGATCTAATACATGACTGTGTAGAGGTGTACATGGATGATTTCACAGTTTATGGGAATACATTTGAAGAGGCTTTAGAAAACCTGGAAAAAGTCTTAAAAAGATGTCAAGAAGCAAACCTTTCACTTAGTCATGAAAAATGTTTTATGATGTTTACTGAAGGTATTGTTTTAGGGCACCACATTTCAGGGGATGGGATTAGAGTTGATGAGGCAAAATTTGAAGTCATTTCTAACCTATCCATTCCAAGTTGTCAAAGAGATGTTAGAAGTTTTCTAGGATTTACAGGGTATTATCGGATATTTATAGAAAACTTCACCAAGATAGCATCTCCACTCTTCAAATTACTTACCAAAGATTGTGAATTCAAGTGGACTTCTGATTTCCAGTTAGCTTTTGAAACCCTGAAAACCAAAATTTTTGAAGCACCTATATTAAGGGGTCCTAACTGGAAGTTACCTTTTCATATCTCGACAGATGCTTCCGATACATCTCTAGGAGCGGTATTGGGACAAAAATATTTAATTCCCTATGCCATCTATTATATCAGTAAAAATTTGACTCCTGCAGAGTTAAACTATACTGTAACTGAAAAAGAGTTTTTAGCTGTTGTTCATGCCATAAACAAATTTAGACACTATATAACAGGCTATGAAACTTTTGTTCACACTGATCATTCTGTAATTAGATACTTAATGAACAAATCCATTACTAATGGCAGAGTTATAAGATGGTTATTGCTCTTACAAGAATTTAACATTACCATTCTAGATAGGCTTGGAAAACAAAACACAGTAGCTGATTTCCTATCTAGACTCCAAAATATCAAAGATGACACTCCAGTTGAAGATCAATTTCCTGATGAATATCTTTTTGCAATCTCTACTCAAACTCCATGGTTTGCTGATATTGCTAATTATTTAGTTTCAGGAAAATTTCCTTCAATTATGAATGCAAGGGATAAAATAAAAATCATTTGTGATAGTGCAAAATATTCATGGGTTGCTAATGAGTTGTACAAGACAGGTCCAGATTTGATCATTAGAAGGTGTGTTCGTGAAGATGAGATGACTGAGATTCTCAAGGCATGTCATGATGAACCTTGTGGCAGACACTTTGCAGATAAGAGGACAACCTATAAGATCCTTAATTTAGGATATTATTGGCCATCCTTGTTTAAAGATGCTAAAGAGTATGTCAAAAGGTGTGACAGTTGCCAAAGGGTAGGGAAACCTTCTCCTTCAGGTGAGATTCCATTACAACCTCAGGTACATATTGAACCTTTTGAAAAATGGGCTTTGGATTTTGTAAGACCTATTAGTCCTCCATCAAGACAAAAGAGATATATATTAGTTTGCACTGATTATGTTACCAAATGGGTAGAGGCCAAGCCATTACTTTTTGCAAATGAAGCATCTGTAGTTACTTTTCTTTTTGAGGATATTTTACTCGTTTTGGTGTCCCAAGGGAAATTGTTACAGATCAAGGAGCTCAATTTACATCAAGGCTAGTGGAGCAAATGATGGAGAAGTACAAAATCAGACATAGAAAATCTACTCCTTATCATCCACAAGCAAATGGTCAAGTGGAATCTACCAATAAGGTCATTGAAGGAATCCTAACAAAGACTGTTCATTTACATAGAAGAGATTGGGTAGATAGGCTTCTTGAAGCCTTGTGGGCCTATAGAACTACATGGAGAAACACAACAGGCCATACTCCTTATGAGCTTGTTTATGGAAAGAAAGTTTTGTTTCCCATAGAGTTCCAGATTCGAACTTTCAAAATGGTAGTTCAGCTAGGACTTGATTTAACGGAGGCACAAAAGCATAGATTGGAGCAAATCAATGAATTGGATGAGATCATACAAGATGCAGTTCAAAAAACAAGTCTAGTCCAACAGCAAAGGGCTAGATGGCATGACAAGTACATTAAAGAGAAGAAATTCAAAGAAGGTGACTGGGCTCTCTTGTTTGATTCAAAATTCAAGGATTTTCAAGGTAAATTTCAGACACATTGGCTTGGGCCATATGAAATTGTTAAAATTTTTGATAATGGGGCAGTAAAAATCAGAACTATAGATGAATAAGGGGTCACTTTTCTTGTGAATGGTCATAGATTGAAGTTGTATCACAAACCACTCTCAAGAGAAGAATTTGTCTAGAAGTTCCAAGAAATTAGTGATGTGAAGTTAATGAAGAAGAATCTTTCTTCTTCATCAACTTGATTAAATTTTCTGAAGCATTTCTCTTTTGAAAATAAAAAATTAAAAAAAAAATTAAAAAATTAAAAATAAAAAATAAAAAATAAAAAATAAAGGTATAAACATGAAAACCAATCATTGATTGGCATGTTTATATACAAAAGATAGGGTGAAAATCAGAGTCTCTCTGACACTCTAACTTTTCCATTTTGTTTTTGCAAGCAACTGTTATAAAATCATAAGTTCAGATCCATAGTGCTTATGATCCATCTCATTTCATTTCACTCCATTCATTTATCCATTCATACCCCATTTCATTCATTCATTCATACTCTACTTCATTCCATATTTCATTCAGCTCATTCCATACTCCATCCACCTCATTCTCATGTAAAAATTTAAAGTTTGATGTCTTACTGCAAATGAATAATACATGTCATGGATTGCAAGGCAGTTCTTATGTTCTTTCACTCCATTTCATAAACTGAATCCATTCCATTTTATCATCCACTTCATACATATCATGTCTCATCATCCATATTCATTCATATCATATAACATTTCACCTATATTCCAAAAAAATTCCATTCCATGATTAAAATATTCTACAGGTACATTCTGCAGCTTAACAGACATTCTGCAGCTGATCAGCCTTTCTGCAGCCCGACAGTCATTCTGCAGCTACAAATCCTGAAGGCACCAACCAGCAGCCATTAGAATTGCAACAAAATGATCCAGTGTATCCATGAATAAGAAGAATTAATAAGGATTATGAAGACTCTTCCAAAGGTGAACAAAGAAGACAAACACTACAAAAATAAAATGAAAAGCAGAGGTAACAAGTTTAGATTATAATGGCATTTCATAAAAGTTTAGCATAGTTTTAGTTATGAATTGTTCGAAAAGGTTGTTTTAATTATTTTTATTGATCATGACCAATAAACCCTCCACAAACTTTGGATTAAAATCTCTCATTTCAAATTCTACAATCGATATCATTTAAGCGGTTCAAATGGTCGGAGTGTTTGAATTCTTCACGTCACCCTACCAAATCATTCAATGATGATTTTCCTTCCGTTGTAAAAATCTCCGCCGTATTTTCAATCATTAATTCGTTTCCTCCACCTCACTCCATTACCTCATTCCGTAACTACTTCCATCACTCCATTCTGTAGCCGACACTTCATTCCGCAAACAGAGATATTCTTATCACCGAGAGCAGAGCAAAAGGGTATATCAGTTTAGATATCAAAGCACTATCACCGTGGGCATAGATTGAGCATTATCACTATAAACGCAGAGGTATAGCAGTGAAGAATTTGAAGTCATTTGTCACCGGGAGACAGAGGTGTAGCAGTGAAGAATTTGAAGCCATTTGTTACCGAGAGACAGAGATATAGTAGTGTGGGAATTTGAAGCCATTTGTCACTGTCAACCAGAGGCATATCAGTCCAAAGTTTCATTGTCAACCAGAGGCATATCAGTCCGAAGTTTGAAGCTGTTGTCACTATCAATCAGAGGTATATCATTCCGAGATTTGAAGCCATTGTCATTAAAAACCTGAAACCATTTCAATTCGAAGGTGAAAGTTATTGTTTTAGTGGGTAGAAGAGTATTAATCTGAACATTGAAGAAGCAATTATGGGTTTCATTGTAAGAAATGAACTAGTGGGTACAAAATACCTAGAAGGCTACCCCCAACGTAAAGAAATGTTTCAACAAATAGGATGGCTACAATTTTTGGAGAAATTTAATGGCTTCCACAAAGAAGTCACTAAAACATTTGCAAGATCATTTCAAGGAGCTGAAGTTGAAGTGGGAGATGTCAAATTCACTATCACTGAAGTTTTCATTGCAGAAGCTACAGGGTTGCTTAGAAATGGAGAGAGATGGTTCAAAAATAGAGAATTCCATCATGAATCCTGGAAGAAAATTCTAAAATCACCAGGTATGGATGTCACTGTGTTTAAGAAAGGAATTCCAAGTTCCGCATTGAAAAATAAATGGAGAAACATACTACTTATTCTGCAAAAATTTATTACATGTGAGGGTAGATATGGCACATTTTATGTTTACCACATTAGAAGGGATGCATTTTACGGGGAAGACCAATTGAATATACCTACTTCTTGCCCAAAGTTTAAGAAAAAGATGAGAGCTACTGTGTTCAAAGAAGGGTTCAATTTTTAGAGACAACTCTATATCATCATGGTTTGGTTAAAATTTTGATTGAACATCATTTAGCCAAAACAAATGATACATGGGACAATTTCTTGATAAGAAATAATTTTGAAGAGCCAAAAGAACCCTCACTGGAACCACAACCTACAAGGAGAAGTAGAAAATGGAGAGCCTCAAAAGTTGAAATCGACAAAATAGTCCAAGAGAGTAGTGAGGAAATTATCTCAGATAAGTTGACTCAAATCAAGAGACAACTTAAGAAAGAAAAGATGACGGAAATACACGGGGGAAAGGGAGAGGACTATGACCAGAGAAAAGCCATAGACTAAAAGGGGAAACTAGGGAAAACTCAATCAACAACGGGGGTAGAGACTGTATGAAAGATGAAAACATCTAACAGAAGAAAGGGTAGAGGATTTTGGAAAGGAACACGAAGTGTTCTGCAAACCAAGAAGTTTGGTTATGTTTAAGAAGAGAGAAACGAGCAGAGAGAGAACCCCTAGTCCTCCACTGTCCGAAATAGATGTGATGAGAAGGGATAGGTATGAGATGGAGATACTTAATAGACACATGAAAAATGAGAATGAAATTTTGAAGGAACAAGTCAAGCTCAAAACCGATATGAACTCAACCTTATCTCTACATATAGACAAAGTGGAAAAGGCTAATGACAAGTTGAAGAAGAGGAACAAAAAGCTAATTAGGGCACTTACCAATTTAAGGTTCAAACTTGTCATCAGAAAACCCAGAAGATCTTTAGCTTCCAGGCAAAGGAGAAGGAGAGGATTAGATTTTCTTGCAAAAGCCTCTGAGTTTATAGGATAAGTTGCATGAGGACATGCAAGAAGTCAGCAGTGGGGGTATGTTGAGCCTCAAGATTTTGCTTCCTTTCATCTTACTTTACCTCATTTTCCTTTGTCCATTGTTATCCTAGACCCAATTGATCGATGAATTTAGTTAAAATTACTTTTAGAATGATTTACATGACTGACTTGCTAAGTTTTGTGACTTTTGCCATTGTAATGCATTTTGACTGGAACTAGCTGCAGAATGCAGACATTCTGTAGCTAACCGGCAATTCTGCAGCTGTCTTCACGTTTGGGTATGTTCCAGGTGGCCTCTCAAAAAAACCGCATATGGAGCATATTCCACCGTCATGTCTACATTGTTCGTTTCTCATGAAGGAAAAGCAATTGGATATATGGATATGGTTTTGTACGTGGGAACACATTTAAGAAGCGGACTTCTAATAAGTTGTCTTAGTCAGGATGTCCTTTTCCTTTTTACGCGACCACTTCGGGGTCTAATTTTATTTAGGACAGGAAAGACAACGATCCTAGAATTGTTGCAAGTCTTGTTATGCCATTTGTTATATAGCACTTGGGAAACCGAGAGCTAGGCTGAATTTTGTTTTCAGTTTTGTAGATGTATTCTTTACATTTCTAGAAATGAGGTCCTCTTATTCAAGATTATTTCACCTTTAATAGACGGTGGTCTTGTTTTGGCTTATTGATTTGATTTGGAGTTAGATTCCGTCTGGTGGTAGAGGGCCCCTGCCCCCTGTACGGATTTATTTGCGTAATTTAGATAAGTATTCTAGCTGCCTTTACGTTTTTGAAGTTGAATTCGTAGTTGTTTTCATTAGCTGCTATAGTTATACTCATTCTAAAAACTCTTCCAAAAGAAGAAGCTCTTCCAAAAAATTATAATGATGAATGGGAAATAGCTTTAGTGCTGTAGGACTTAATTAAAGTTTCTTGTGTTCACTATCACAGTTACATTTGTTCTAAATACTCTTCCAAAAGAAGAAACTCTTCCAAAAAATCCCTATGATGTCCAAAGCATGACTGTGATGATGATGAATGTTTTAGTTGTTTGCTTTTCACTAAGTAATATAGCTATTTTTGCTCTTAAAATGCTTTTCCAAAATATCATAATGATGGGTATGAGATAGCTGTGTTATCTTAGTTTTTAAATTGCTTTCAGTCTTTATGTTTGCATTTGCACTGAATTGTACAGTTAGGATTTTTCTAAGAAACTCTTCCAAAATACCAATCATGATGGACAGACAGACTATATAATTCCATAGAATAATGCATGATAGCCTAGTTAGGATGATCCAGAGTTTAATTGCACTTAACTCATGTTCAGTTGCTTTGTTTTAAGTTTGATAATGACTTGTAGTTCAGCATTGTTTTAAGCTAGTGACATTTTAAGTTCAGATTTAGCTTAAATCATTGCATTGGCACTCCATATTCAGTTGTCATTCACTGCATATTAGTTTACTTCAGTTGTTAAACTTAACAAAAAAGCCTTCATTATTTACAAACCTCTTCTTGTTCTAAAATCCATAATTGATTCATAACCATATGAACAGAAGACAATATCATTTTAAGGCCTGAAGTACTTCTGCAACTTCATTATCATCTCACAAACAAACATTTCCTCAACAGACTATTTTAGCAATTTATAACCTTTGAGTGAAGTGTAGTGTTATCAAACCCAGTTGCAGAATAGAGTTAGGAACTAGTCTTAGAGTAGAAAACCTTATGATGATATCAATGTTTTACTCCAAATATGCTTCAATAAATCTCTAATCACGGATAAAATGTTGCATCATTATAAGTTAGTTGTTTAATTGTTTAGTTAGGAGGATTTTCACACTTAGTTGACCATGTCTCAAGCTCTCTCTCTCAAAATGTCTCCAATAAAAGAATTTGACAAGTTGAGTTTGTGTTTTGAATCATTTGCTTAAAGGTCAGTATCAAGCTTTGTTTTTGCTTAATCATAGTTTAGATTTGATTCTATTTTTAGTATTACATTTGCATTTACCACTTGTCACCAACCAATTAGGCTTCACTCTATCTTAATCATTAGCTTCCTTCTATTAGCTTTCTAGTCATTTTCCTTGTGAACATAAAGCCACCAAAAGATAAAAAACATCATAAATCATCACAAAAGACCAAAAACATCACAAAACACTACACACAACGCATTAAGAAACAAACACCTAGGTACATACAATACACTTCACTTCAGCAGTTTACCAACCCTGGTTGACAATTAAATGAGCTCAATTTAGGAGACTAGATTGAGACCAAACACTTCCATCCAAATTTCATCTACTTATTGTGTTCCATCCACCTTAGCGACCAGTCACCAAATACACATGGATGTTGTACGACAGCTGCCCACTTGGACCGGCCACGTGTTGGGTATGTAATAGTATTAAATGCATAGGGGTTAACACGTTTTAGGGTTTCTTCCGGAGGTTTTACCGCGATGTCTATGGACTCCCATTAATTGTTGCTCGGGACCAGTGTGTGGGCGTTCGGATCCACCGGTGGTGGTTGTTGTGGGTTCCAGAACCTGCGCAACCTGTCATCATTTCCTGTTAATGCTCCAACCTTTCAATGCCCACCATTTTTGGTTAGTTGTTTGTTGCAGTTGCTAAACCTGTTCACCAGTTTTCCATTGTTGATCTTGTTCGGTTTATGTGTTTGTTGGTTGCTAAACGTTGTAGCTCATCGCTCGTTCCTGTTCTTGAACGCGAAGTCCGTCATTATGTTCTCCATTCCTCTGATGCTGGACCACCAACTTATCGATGCTTGTACACCAGGGTTCTGGTTCGCTTGCTCTTTTTGGTCGAATTCTTCTGGTATTTGTAAAATTCTTTCATTTTTTACTGAGAGAATGCCATTTTTTTTAATCAAATACTAATTTTCTTATTTTTTTGTAGGTATAGGGTTCCATGGTTGGCGTTGGCAAGGTTCTATTTTGATGTTGAGGCGGCTTCTCTACATCCTTGGTGGCGGCGGACCTTCGGCGACCTCTGGTAGGATTCTGTGAATCCTACCAATCATGCTCTGTGTTGTTTAACACTTGCTCCCTGTGTTGATCAACACTCTCAATCATTGTTCAGTGGAATTATGTTTAGCTATTCTTGTTTTCTTGGGTTTAGCTCTTTTGTGGAATTTAGCTGGGTTTTCTTAGTTTTCTGGGTTCGTTTATTTATCTACAAAGTGAAATTTATGATATGCAACAATATCATATTTAAAATTGCTGGTTCGTTTTTATAAATATGATATGATAAATGCACACAGGATACACATAGGATACATATGGGGACTGTGTAAAATTTCTGTCTGGGTTTTGCCATTTTTTTGTCTCCCATATTGTTGGATTGTCATAGTACTATGTAGAATTTCTGTCTGGCTTTCACTTTGTTTGTTAACCTTAGACCTTAGGGTTTTAACGGTCTCTGCATTTTTCTCTGTAATGAACCCTAAAATTGTACCAATATTTGAATTGGAATTCTTAGCATCTAAGATTCAGTTTCTTTATCAAATATTTTGTTGTTTGAATGCATCCTTGTTGATTTACAACACCTTGAAATTTCTTGTGAATGTAATTGGGTTCTCATGTGTTTGTTAACGTTAGACCTTAGGGTTTTAACTGTCTATGCATTTTTCTCTGTAATGAACCCTGAAACTGTACCAATATTTAAATTGGAATTCTTAGCATCTAAGATTTAGTTTCTTTATCAGATATTTTGTTGTTCGAATGAATCCTTGTTGATTTACAACACCTTGAAATTTCTTGTAAATGTAATTGGGTTCTCATGTGTTTTTTAACCTTAGACCTTAGGGTTTTAACGATCTATGCATTTTTCTCTGTAATGAACCCTGAAATTGTACCAATATTTGAATTGGAATTCTTAGCATCTAAGATTTAGTTTCTTTATCAATTATTTTGTTATTCGAATGCATCCTTGTTGATTTACAACACCTTGAAATTTCTTGTAAATGTAATTGGGTTCTCATGTGTTCTTTTTGGGTCTTCCTTAATGATTTTCATTTTTTCCATATAAAAAGACCGTCTGCTTTTAATACTGTGATGATATAGTGTATATTAGTGTACATATGTGTCTTTCACTATTTGTTTTGTAAATGCTTACAATATTATCCATTGAGCGTTGTTATTATTGTTCTGTGTATATTTGTAAAGTTTATATTTACATGCATGGGCTAAATCCTCGAAATTTCTTATTAATTTTTTTATCTTTATTTTTTTTCATAGTTTTCACTTACCCCATTATAGTCTGGACTGAAGTAATTCTTTGTTGTCTTCGTAGCTCTTATTCTGGACCTAGGGAAAATTCCTGTTTTGGTGAAGGAAAAAGTAGTTATTTGTTGAAGAGAGCTTGTCAAATAATCAAGTCATAATAATATTGGAAACATCATAAATATGATATGCAGCAATTGGTGTAGCCTCAAAATTTCTCATTAATTTTTGTATCTTTATTTGTTTTCGTAGTTTTCACTTACCCCATTACAGAAATATGGGTGTTGTTAATTGTTTTGTAAGGATTTATTATTACAGAGTTACTTCTTGATTAAGATATAGCATTCTTATTTCATTTATCAGTTTGATTATTCATATACATGTCATACTTGGGACATCTGCCCTGTCTACATGTTAATTTTGAATCATTACTATCTATCTTCTTCCCATATCGATCATTGATCATCATGGTCTATCCAGTATGGTTTTGCTCATTTTTAACTCATTTTTGTCTTATGAATTTCTAAGTGAAATTTTTTATTAAATGGTCTTATCTTCTTGATCTGTGATGGAAAATGAATACCAGGGGAATAATTTGATAAGTTCCTTTGCATCCCAAGGAAAACGCAGTTATTTGTTGAAGATGCTAGTCAAATAACCAAGCTATAATAATACTGGAAATGACCTACATATGATATATACCGCAAGTTGTGTAATCCTCTGGACCATGATTTTCTTTTAGTTTGTTTCTTTTCTTTTTCACCTTTTTGGACTGAGGTAATGCTTTTTTGTCTTCGTAGCTCTTACTCTGTACCTAGGGAAAATTCATGTTTTGGTGAAGGAAAATATAGTTATTTGTTGAAGAGAGCTTGTCAAATAATCAAGTCATAATAATATTGGAAACATCATAAATATGATATGCAACAATTTGTGTAGCCTCATAATTTCTCATTAATTTTTGTATCTTTATTTGTTTTCGCAGTTTTCACTTACCCCATTATAGAAATATGGGTGTTGTTAATTGTTTTGTAAGGATTTATTATTACAGAGTTACTTCTTGATTAAGATATAACATTCTTCTTTCATTTGTCAGTTTGATTATTCATACACATGTCATACTTGGGACATCTGCCCTGTCTACATGTTAATTTTGAATCATTACTATCTATCTGCTTCCCATATCGATCATTGATCATCATGGTCTATCCGGTATGGTTTTGCTCATTTTTAACTCATTTTTGCCTTATGAATTTCTAAGTGAAATTTTTTATTAAACGGTCTTATCTTCTTGATCTGTGATGGAAAATGAATACTGGGGGAATAATTTGCTAGGTGCTTTTGCATCCCAAGGAAAAAGAAGTTATTTGTTGAAGATGCTAGTCAAACAACCAAGCTATAATAATACTGGAAATAACCTACATATCATATATACCACAAGTTGTGTAAGCCTCTGGACCATGATTTGATTTTATTTTGTTTCTTTTCTTTTTCACCTTTCTGGACTGAAGTAATGCTTTGTTGTCTTCGTAGCTCTTATTATGGACCCAGGGAAAATTCCTGTTTTGGTGAAGGAAAAGGTAGTTATTTGTTGAAGAGAGCTTGTCATATATTAAAGTCATAATAATATTGGAAACATCATAAATATGATATGCAACAATTTGTGTAGCCTCGAAATTTCTCATTAATTTTTGTATCTTTATTTGTTTTCGTAGTTTTCACTTACCCCATTATAGAAATATGGGTGTTGTTAATTGTTTTGTAAGGATTTATTATTACATAGTTACTTCTTGATTAAGATATAGCATTCTTCTTTCATTTATCAATTTGATTATTCATATACATGTCATACTTGGGACATCTGCCCTGTCTACATGTTAATTTTGAATCATTACTGTTTATCTACTTCCTATATCGATCATTGATCATCATGGTCTATCCGGTATGGTTTTTCGCATTTTTAATTCATTTTTTGTCTTATGAATTTCTAAGTGAATTTTTTTTTAAATGGTCTTATCTTCTTGATCTGTGATGGAAAATGAATACCGGGGGAATAATTTATTAAGTTCTTTTGCATCCCAAGGAAAAAGCAGTTATTTGTTAAAGATGCTAGTCAAATAACCAAGCTTTAATAATACTGGAAATGACCTACATATGATATATACTGCAAGTTGTGTAAGCCTCTGGACCATGATTTGCTTTTAGTTTGTTTCTTTTCTTTTCACCTTTCTGGACTGAAGTAATGCTTTTTTGTCTTCGTAGCTCTTATTCTGGACCTAGGGAGAATTCCTATTTTGGTGAAGGAAAAAGTAGTTGTTTGTTGAAGAGAGCTTGTCAAATAATCAAGTCATAATAATATTGGAAACATCATAAATATGATATGCAGCAATTTGTGTAGCCTCTAGACCACAGTTTGGTTTCATTTTTGTTAGCTTTCTTTGTAGTTTGGGATGAAATCTAAAACAAGTATGACAACATAAATGCACACAGGATACATTTGTTATCATGGATAAAAAGCTGTGATTAAATATGCCTGACAAATAAATTTCATGATTTTGACAAAAAATTATCATACAAAAGTTAAGATGAGAAGTTGATAATGATGTAAATCAATAAGAGAATCTGAAATTCGAATGAGCAATAGCCCCAAGTGCATGGGATGTGATCTAAGGTCAAGACCAAAAGATATTTTTATTTTGGATCTATGATCAATAGTTTATGGATTGCATCTTAGGGAGTCTGTGTACCAAAACTGCATGATTCATGATTAATACTTATGCAATTCTGATTGAACCAAAAGAGAAATGATAGAAAAGTTTGCCCTGGGTGAAATTTGCAGATTTGTAGGCCAATGCCCAAAGCTTTTGTTAATTTGGTTCCAAAGTATTGACACCTCACCTTCTTGTTTTGTGTGTGCGGTTTTAATTGATAAGTTTCCCATGCTATTCATAATTTATGTGATGTTATTATTTTGTTGATTAATTATATCCAGAGATGAAAATGAATAGGGAAAATCCTGATTCTGTTTTGCATTGTAGACTGCATTGTTCATTTATGTTTTGCATTGTTGTAGTTCTGTTATTTATGAATTATACTTAGTGTAGTAGAAAGGAAATCTAAAGTATGAAATATGAATTATACTTAGTGTAGTAGAAAGGAAGTCTGAGATCTATTAAGATATGAAAGTCCAAACATATAGTCCATCCAAAAATCGACATCATAATGTGGTTACATCCAAAAACATCTAACACTCCTATTCTTTATGGCCTTGAGAATCTTCAGGGCCAAACCCTGAGTTTCCTGATTGAACCAAGTAGGTTGGCCTTCCTAAGAAGGCTTGATTAGGTGGTGGTTGATTGCTGCCATATAATTGAGACCAATTTGTCCCTTCCAACCATGGAGGAATTCAGTACCCGTACCTCACACTTGCATTAAGTGGAGGTGTGTGCTGAGCATACATTTAATTCAGACCTCTTGTGGTAGGAATAAGGCAAGTGGGTAAACCCCGATTTTGATAGTGAGGCACTTGAATTTTTATGAGGTGTTGGAATAATGTTGTATTATTTGCAATGTTGTCCAATGTGTTGCACATGTTTTTGGATTCATTCTCATCAACTGTGCTTGCATTTATGTCAACCATATGAGTCAACCCTTGTTCCCTTTCAAGCATTTGTTTAGCCTTCCTTGCTTCCTTTTCCTATCTTGACATTTGTTTTTGTTGCTCCTTCTCTTGCCTTGCCCTCTCTCTTTCAAGCCTTTCATCTACTCGACATTGTGCTGCAATAGCCCTTGCTCCCTTCTTCTCCTTGGCTTCATCCTTTTTTTTATGTTTTAATTCCTGAATTTCCGTTTTCTTATTTTTAGACTCAACAAGGAGCTTTATATAGTCTTCTGAGGTGAGTAACTATGAACTTCACCCCAAACAAAGAATATTGGCTATTCCTTGCTTCTTTTTCATTGACACTCTTTCTACTAGTAGCTTTAGGAACTGCCCAAGTAACTTCTCCCTCCCTCCCACCTGCATTTCATTGCTTGGCACTTTAGTATCTGTGGCACTTGATTGAACTATATTGTTTTCTTCATCTGTTGCCTCATTATGTCCTCCATCTTCTTCCATTGATCTATTGTCCACAAAAAAATGAACAATTTCACTATTGAATTCAGCCACTTGTGAAGGCATGTTCATGCTTTGTTCATTGGTTCTTGAGACACTATGGGCATTCAAATTAATCATGTTTTCTACCATCCATGATGGTGGGTTTACCTGGCTAGGCAATGTCAATTGGTCATTTTCAATTTCATTAACAATATCAGCAATTTCATTTTCTGCATTAACAATATCATCATTTTCATTTTGAACTACATCTGCATTAACAATATCAACAATTTCTGTTTCAACAAAATCTGCATTCTCAACTGCATGTTCAACACTGTTGTCATCAATTTTTTGACAAGTATATTGTGTTTCACATACCTTCTCATCATCATCAGCATATAACTGTCCTTGAGAGAGGGAAATTATATTATCAGCAGCAACCACATCATCATGTTCATGTACTTCTTCTTCCACTTCATGTCTTTCTTCCTGACCATCCACATGGAAAGCTTGGCTACAAGTAGTATCATGCATAAGAGAATCATAATTTAATGGCCATATTCCTGTCCTTGTAAAGCCAGCCTTGATATTTGATGGTGTCAGAGCCATTTTAGAAGCCTTACTTCCAAGCTTTGCTTACTCGAACCTTTTGACCTCAACCCCTGGATTCTTTGCCATCCACGCAGCACGTTCTGACCTGAAATAGTTCTTGAAAGGGCCAAACACACTAACATCAAGTGGCTACAATCTATGAGTGGTATGAGTGGGCAATGTTAAAAGGTCAATGCCTAAATTGTATGCTTCCTCAATTGTTTTTAGAGCCATGTGGCTTCCATGGCCATCAAATATCAACAGGTGTTTGTTATTAGGTGAGACACCACCTGGCACAGATCCAGCAAAGTGGCAAAGCCAATTTAAAAAAATATCTTTAGTCATCCATGCATGGGGATGTGCAGCCATGCATGCTCCAGGTTCATAGTTTTGTATATAATTTTTCAACTTATTTTTACCTTTCAAAAGATAAAATCCTGGGATTGAAGCACCAATTGCATTGACACAACATAAAATGATTATCCATTCCCTGCTCTTAGGCGAAATCTTTGGCACGTTTTGGCTGCCTCTTTTGGAAATTACCCTCATGCCACAATTCCTTCCTTCCTGTAAACATGTTTCATCATAGTTCCATATATGGTATGCACCATAAGAATGTTTATCATATGCACTAGAAAGACTGTCATAGAACTTACATACAATTGCAGGGTGCAAATTTAATGCTTTGTCTTTGTCAAGGCCCTGAGTTGTACGCAATACAAGGTTTGGATGCCTTTTCTTAAACCTAGACCACCATGACTTACCAGGAAACCCATCTTTGAATGGGTTTGGCCTCCCTTGACAGATTTGAGCAATTGTAGATTTGAGTTGTATCAACTCTAGCCCATGTCCCAATTGGGCCATTTCTTTACACCACTCAACCACCTCGGCCTCCTCCTCTTCAGTCATAACTGTAACAGGCCCTCTACATTTGGTGTGAGTCAGCCCATTTATCCAATAATATATTGATGAAGGGGGAATAGTATGCTTCTTTGCAGATGCCCGAACAGAATATCCATTGAAATCTATGTCGTCAATTGCAGCTAACATTTCTTCGTTTGCCCAACCTCTTATAGCGCTGCTCTTTTTAGTTGAAGTTGCACCTTGGACTGTGGTTGACGGTGGCTCTGTGGCTAATGGTGCCACAACATCAGCTTCAGCCACATGGTCATCCTCAACAAAATTTCTTGGAGCATTGGTGACATTGACATCACCTGTTCTTTCTTCATCTGATGAGGTGCATTGCAGTTGGGCACCCCTGGTCACTCTTCTGCCACTTCTCCTTGTACGAGCTACATAACTCCCTCTTTCCATGGATGCAACTACCAGCGGGCTACAAAAGCACCAATTGCATTTAGTTATTCATAATTGAAAAGAAGGATTGTTTTCATATGATGAATAAAACTTCTATGCATTGCAATTGCAGATATATATGTTAACTTCAAATGCTACAACTTCTATTTTCAGCTACTAGAGATATATATGTTAACTTCAAATGCTACAGCTTCTATGCTCAACTACTGAGATATTTTCCACAGGCTTCTATGCTCAGCTACTCATGTTTTGTTTTTGGTTATTTGTCTCTAGAATCTAATCTCTATATTTGTCTGATCTTTATGTAATTTGAAGTCATTATGCACCCCGAAGCTGAATTGGGTAAGTTCAAATGATTGGGTAAGTTTGAATTCCAGTCTGGTATTTGTGTCATTTGAAGTCATTTTGTACACTGAAGCTGAATTGGGTAAGTTTAACTGATTGGGTAAGTTCCACTATGCACTGTGACTCTGAATTTTTTGAATCCATCAAATGTTACAAACTGTGACCAAAACTCAGGTATTGAGGTGTTGAATTTATGAAATCTATAATATGTTTTAGTTTCAATTGCAATGCCTCCTTATTCACCAAAAAAAATTAGCATCTTATTCATATTATTGTTTTTAGATACAGAACATTCTGATCATAGTTACTGAATTCATCAACCTGTTAAGAAACATTTCTATTGACTAGTTCAACTAATCTAGGTGACTTATTTGCCAAGGGACTCTAAATTTTTTGAATCCATCAATGTTACAAAATGGGGTTTGGGTAGTTTTATGGGTTCTAATTTGTGGTTTATATACCCAGTAAATGTGGTCGATATATCCCGTAAAGGCCCTTGAGCCATACATCAAAGTTAGGTTGTGGGTCACTAGATGGATTGAAATGCATGCAAAATGGACAGATTGTAGGTTTTGTATCTACAGAGAAAGAGGACACGGAGTTTTTTAACTGATGTTTAGCAAACACACACACACACATATACAGACACCTATAAAGAGTTTTTTTAATTGATGTATTTGTTACCGATGTGTGAGCACCTAAGCCATGTAGTGTACTTGTATTTGCAATGGAAAAAAGTTTAAAGGGTGTATTTTGCACTCTAAATTAGGCAATCCATGTGATATTGTTTGCTTTGCATTGCATGGAATGTTACTTGAATTGTCAAGTATCATTAAATTTATTAGTATTTCTGTATATAAAATTGCTATTCCTATATTATGTGCATAGTTAACTTCTGCAGTCTTCCTATATAAAATGTGCAACATGATAGGGATCTCTATATCACTAAAATTTGATGTAAAACTAGCAACTAGAAATGATTATTCTTGTTCTCTTCCAAATGCATTTGAAAACAACAAGAATTAAACAAGAAACCTTTCTTAAAAGGATCAAACAATTCCATAAACTGAAAAGAAATACAAAACATAAATTAATACCCATGATTGAAATTGTTCTTTAGCTCCCAAGAGGTGTATAAAATAAACCATGTAACATTTCAACTTAAAGCAATCTTTTCCTTTTTTATCTTCTATGTTTTGATGAAGTGTGATACAAGTGTATATTAACTAGACATCCATTCACTATTTGGGTTTTCAACTTTAGGGATTACTCTGACAGTGCTTGCACCATGTTTGGGGATGCTTCAAGAGATTTGGGTTGCATGGTGTCTGATCAGCCCCTAGATGATCCATGATGGATTTTCACAATGAAGATAAATCACTAGATGCTTGCTTGACCTTAGTTGCAAGCTTGTATGGCATTCTTCTATTGGAACCTTGTTTGTGTATGACATCACCATGAAACTTGACATATGTACTCATGGAGTGCAGCACTTCACATGTATGAGCCTCCATGTGGCTTTGTAGGTTGATTGTAAGGATTTAGGCCCATACATGTTTTGATGGCCTCCCTTAACTCTCACATATATAGTGAAAGGAGAGATTATTTTCATTATTTTCATTGTTATTCATTATCTTTTGTTAGAGATGTGACAAAAAGAAGCAAACTAGTCTTCCTCTCCCTTATGCATCTTCATTTGTATTTTATCTCTCGTCTCAGAAACACTAGGGTTTCTTGGAGCTTTTGGAGCATATTGAAGACAAAGATAAGGGTTTTATCCATTGGAGACTTTGAGAATAGGTTTTTGTAATGAAACCCTAGGTTGTACTTATTGAAGTGAAGAAGAAGAGGAAAAATCTTGCCTTTGAGCACATGCTTGTGTGAGGAAACGTCTTGCCTTGGAGGACATGAAAGTGTAATACTTGCTTTTTGGAGCTCCTTGCTATGAGATAGGTTTTTCTTGGTTTTCCCTAGCTAGGGTTTTTGAGAGCTAGAGAGCTGTACTAGCCTTGGAATGAGGCTATGGTGTGTATGTGAAATTCATCTTTACACATCTATATGAAGTTTCCAACTCTCAAAAATTGTCCCTATTGCAGATTTCCAGATTTGATTTCCAGCGATCTATTTATTCAAGGTTTTCTAATTTCTTGCATTTGTATGTATTTCTGATTTAGCATTAATAATGAAGAGGATAGGGTAGAATTGCTGCTGTATTTACAGCTGTCATAAATTGAAATTCAGATCCAGTTTATACATTACAACATTGTGCTAGTGGGGGGAAACTTGCTGGCACACTTTGGTGTTTTTCCTCTTGAATTGCCTAGTGAATTGATGTTGTTAAGAGGTGAAACACTATCTTCTGCTACTACTGTTTCATTTAAATTTTATAACAACCCTAAAAGTTTACTGAGTTAATATTAGGAAACCTCTAGGAAAGAGTTAATTTTTGCTGAGTTGCGTTAACTGCACTAGTGCATAACTTTTCTACATGGGTAGCGTCTGCCCTCTCTTCAGGGAAGAAACTAATCTAAGTTTTTTTTCTTCTTTTTTTAAGTGGAATAAACTCCAATACCTCTATAAATTTCTAAGACATTTGCTAAAAAATTCATATAGCATCTGCCCTCTATAAGGGACAAGAAAAAGTGGACAACTAAGTTTTTAATGTTCAACCCGTATCTTTAAAGCAACATTTGAAAATGTTGATTTGAAAAGCACCGTGGGTTACTTGAATTGCTAAGATAAAAAATTTAATAAGCTACACTATGATGATTAGGTGCTCCCAAGCCATGTTGTGAAGTAGCTTAAAATCAAAATCAGTAAAACAATAGCCTTCATGGTAGAACTGAAATAAAGACTCAGAAATGAATGTTTGAAATTCTGTTTTATTGCAATCTAAAAGATGAAAACTGAAATTAAGACTCAGAAAGGAATGTTTGCAATTCTATTTGTTTGCAATTCAAAAACTGAAAACTGAAATAAAGACTCAAAAATGAATGTTTGCAATTCTGTTAGTTTGCAATTCAAAAGCTGAAAACTGAAATAAAGACTCAGAAATAAATGTTTGCAATTCAAAAATTGATAACTGAAATAAAGACTCAGAAATAACTGAAAACTGAGACTCAGAAATGAAAATAAAAGTGTAAGAAAGCTTAAATAAAGACTCAGAAATTAAAATAAAATTGTAAGAAAAATTTAAAATAACCTTAATATACTGTGTTCTATTTTGGGGTGTGTTCTATCTGGGTTTTCTCCAAGGTTGGGTGTGTTCTGTGCTGGATTGTCTCCAAGGCTGGTGAATAGTTTGAAACTAAAAAATGTAAGTTCAATAGTGGTTGAACTTCTTTTATAGTTTTTTGTAGTTGAATTTTATTGGTGACAATGATGGACATGGATTGCAATGGCTTCATTTTGCATGTGTGATCAGGATTGAATTTGATGTGATCTAATGGCTGAGAATTTGTTTTTGTTGATCCATGTGTTTGATCTATTTTTATGGGAAATCATTTATTGAATTTATTGGGTGGGTGTCATTTATTGTACACAGTGGCTTTAAATGTTGTTATGGGGTGGGTGTCATTTATTGAACACAATGGGTTTAAATGTTGAATAACACAGCAGTTATGGTTGACATACATTTATTTTTATTATGTGCAGGTATTGATATTTACTTCTCATACATAGCATCAGAGCTGATCAGATTGGTTGAAGTGAGTGGCTTTTTGTACTTTTTGACTTGACCATTTTGGAAGGAGAAATGGTTTTATGAGTTTTCTAGTTTAAATGTTGGGATTTGTAATCTTGATAATTATTAAGCTATTTATGGACAGTTGTGAGTTATTTATGGACACATGTGGGCCCAGTCAATGACTTGGGGAAATTTTCGACATAATTTAATATATATTTGAACTTCAAGTTATTTTATTATGTTTAATTATTGGTTGCATATATGTCTATTTTTGGTGGGTTGATGGGACCAGTACTATAACAATTACTAGTCCCTGAACAATATTAGACATCTCTTAGATTTATGCAAATTATATGGTCCCTGGGTTGATGCCTTATGCATGATGTACAATGGAGAGGGAAGGCACAAGATCTTGGGGATTGGAGATCATCAGGACTTTATAGGTGGAAGTAGGGAGGGATGAGGGGATCACTTGTTGAAGTATAGAAATATGATAGCCCTTCTTTGCCCTTGTTGAATAATTAAATTTCTCCAACCAAATCTGAAACCTCGAAACTCCACAGTTCTTTTATCACAAAAAAATATCTGATAATATTAACAAACAACAAAAAATTACCCTCAAGCAGGTTGGGAGATGTAAATGGGTTCCCGTATCTATGTACACGTATGTCAATTAGTCATTCCCTCACTCAATAGTTAAAGGAGATGATTGTTGTAGGCCCTTTTAAGGATTAATTCCTAGATCAGTTGAAGTTGAGTAAATGTCCATTCCAAATTCTCATTCTCCTTCACAGGTGCAGAAAACATCCCTACAGTTTTCTGTTCTTTTCCAGTTCCAATTTTCAGTATGGTATATCAATCTGAACCAATGCTCCAAGAGGTTCCTCCCATAAGAACTTGTGATCATGCTTTTTTATTAGAACAAACATTAAAAATATTAATATTTTCTTGTATTGTTCTTCAATAAGGGGTGAAAATGGATCCTAGAAATCAAGTCGAAGTCTGCAACCTAGCTACTCCTGTTATTTTGTCAAATCTAATGTTTCGAGTTGATTTGTATGATAACAGTATTTAGTGTAAATATTAGTGATACCAGTATAAAATTTACTGTACATTTTTTTTTGTTGTGTGAATTTTTTTTATTATCATGAACCAAATGAACATATTAGTGATAACAGTATAAAGTGCACAATAGCTACACCTCAAGAAACACTTGTGAAACTGAAGAAACGCTTTGTAGAGATCTTAAAAGTTTATAAAACAAAATAGGAATATTGTGACGAGGTGCCTCATAGGTGTCCTCTTTTTCCACATGTACTTCATACTTGTATCAAGTTTACACAAAAAAAAATTCACACAAAAATTTTTCCTTGATCTATGCAATACAAAACCGAATCCAAAAGGCCAAACAGGGGCATTTGGTGAGCTACCCACTATCATTAGTTTTGTATTCATTGCATAATGGACTTTCGAGAAAATTGAAAATTAATAGGAACATATGACAAACTATAGGATGGAGTTATGAAGACAGGGGATGAAAAAGTCGACAAAACTTTGTTTAATCAGTCCTTAAATTTTAGAGTTTAATCATTCCTTAAATCATTGTGAAGACTTCGCAATTATGACACGTATAATCCAAACTTGTGACATTGCCAAGACTCTTCACTGTAACACATATAACAAGAGGCAAAGGGAGATTTTATAGTAGGTCACAACAACCTTCCAAGTTCTTGGACCTGAAAATCCAAATCATTTCTTAGAAGGTCCCTCTGCATCAAGGAATATCTATACTGACAACTCACCAATATGGGATGCTGACAAAGGAAGTCAGTCCTCTAGAGCTCAGATCCAATCCAACAAGTTGTTGTGAAACTAATCCCTTAGCCAATATTATGTTTGCTTGAAAAATATGTTCACACATATAAAGAGTGCCAACTATCATAAACCAAATGCAAATATTAGTGACAAAAATATAAATTTCACAATAGCTACCACCACAAGATCAACACTGGTGAAACCAAAGAAACTCTTCGTAGAGATCTTAAAAGTTTATACAACAAAATAGGAATATTGTGACGAGGTGCCTTATAGGTGTTCCCCTTTTTCCATATGTACTTCACACTTGTATCAAGTTTACACAACCATTTTTTCACACAAGAAAATTTTTTCTTGATATATGCAATACAAAACCAAATTCAAAAGACCAAACATGGGCATTTTGTGAGGTGCCCATTATCATTAATTTTGCATTCACTGCATATTAGACTTACAGGAAAATTGAAAATGAATAGGAACATATGAAAAAATATAGGATGGATTTATGAAGACAGAGGATGCAGAGTCTTGGAGAAACATTGTTTAATCATTCCTTAAATCTTAGATTTTAATCATTCCTTAAATCATTTCCAAGATGCTTCACTTGTGACACATATAACCCAAACTTGTGACATTTCTAAGACTCCGTACTTGTAATATAACAAGAGAATTAAGTTCTTAATTGATGTCATAACTTCTAGCGATGATTTGTATGGAGATTTGGTAGTAAACTACATGTTGTCATGATTATCTAATTTTTATTTATTTTATTATCCAGTTTCTGCAATTGCGACACAGATAACACAAACTTATGTATCTAAAGAATATGTAGGGTTTGGAGGTACGTAGATATTTTATCATATTTCATATTCTGATATGAATCTGTTGTGTTTTCATCATGTAGTTCTTCTAAGCTTACATAATGGTGGAAAAGTGGACCCTTTGCATTGAAGTATCATGCCGCCCAAATCCGGGTCAAGCATTGGTAAAATTTATCCTTCACAATGGGGCAAAAAATCACATGGTCTACAAAATATGGGAAGTGCAGGGAAGTACACTAAATAAAGAATCATACTACATTAGACTTGTTGCAGGCCTAAAAGAGGCCAAAAAAATGGGGTCAGTGACATAATGGTAATGAATAACTTAGAGTTAATCTATTATCAAATGTAAGGCATATACAATGTTCGCAAAGACAATTTGAAGCCCCTATATAGAGAAGAAAAAAATTGGAGTGCTTGATTTCATTCTTTTACGATAAAGCACCTTGTAGAGATCCATGTAGAATGTCCACTGATCTAGTGGTTGTTGAAATTTCCAGTGTAGATGTAGGTGCCAAATATTATATAGAATCACCAGTTATTCCATTGGCAAACATTGATCAGCATCAACATAAGTCCCCATTATGTTTATACACATTTGTTATTATTTTTCTTGGGATTCTCATAGCATGGTTCTTTCACTAAAGAACCTGTTAATGTACTCTTTTTGTGTTTTAATGTGTACATAATTTTCCCTAATGAAGAACCTTTTAATGTAAAATTTGTAATATCATTCACCTTAAATGTGTGCTCATGTTACATGTTTTCATAGCCTTTACCAAATTTGTTATTGATGAATGCAATTAGGGTTTTTATGCTACATGCTCTACTATGGGATGCACGTGATACACTCTCTCCCACTTATGAATGGGATTTACTAAAAAATTATGAATCATACACTGATCAATATAATTTATTAGAAATCAGTCTTTTCTTCTTCTGAAAAAAATAAATTATCGTCAATACTTAAATTCATCCAAGATCAGGTTCATAAGGAAATTGTAAATTGAAAATGAATACTAAGCCTATGAACCCTTCATTGTATGCTCTCTCATCCATCCTAATTTGACCTCTACAAGGCACTACAAGATTTGTTGCACACTGTTAATGACTCATCAATATAGTTCTTCATTGCCTTTTTGGGTCCTCAATCTATAAATTTTCAAATTAATGATAATTACTTAGAATTAAAATGTTTTGAAATCTAACAAGCTAGACAAGAAAAGAAACATATTTTGAAATATCTCACACGTATTTGTTATAGTAAAAATATGACCATTGCTACCTATGCAAAGATGAATGTTAAAATGGACTTGCAAGACCTTGGCATATGTTTTAATTGCGAACCTAAAACTCTATTTAGAGGAAAGTTTAACCTCGGCAAATGAATAAACAGAAAAACCTAATGCCAAAAGAACAACTGACACAAGGTGAATAGAAAGGGTTCCAAGAAGCCCAAATCTCTCATATTATGAAATTCATAATTATTTATTACTAAACATCAATAGGTACAGTAATAACCATATCAATCACACACCACTGGGTATAATTACAACAATGTTCAATAATATCTGCTAAGTAAAATTACAATAATATCTAATACTGACTAATACAAGGCATCAAGGCACAATAATCTTGTGTCGTGTGTGATATGCATGAGTTCTTGACTTCGTGTGATTTAATCATGTTGTGTGCAACACCTATTATGTTTATGTGCATTATATTTTCTCAAGGTTGATATATGTTGAACTCAATAGTGGATTTCCTTAAACCACAGACATGACCCTTGACCACACCTTGATGAACTCGTGGAGTATTGGGTAATATATGATTATGTCATTTAGTGATTGCTATATATTAGAAGAACTGAATTGAATTTGCATTCGTCGTTGTTTTTCTTCCCAGGAAAAAATCGTAATTTTATTAATGAAAATAAAATTACATGTTGCATCAGTTGATAATATTGTTCAACAAAAAAACAAGTATGGTTTTCAAGTACATACAAGAGACCCTAAAAATACTGATGAGGAGAAACATTATGTTTTTCTCCCTTTTTTCTTCTCAACCTTTTACCATGCACCTTGTGATGGCATGGAGGAGACAACGACAAGCTAGTTTTCTACTGTAGTTTCTCCATTGTCCTCTTCTGAGTCTAAGTTGTCCAATGTATGATGCCATTTATTCCCACCATTTTCCAGAGAAACTAGGTCCTTTGCGGGTAGAACGAGAGGTTTTTGTAGGTCGAAAGAGTCTTGTGTTTCATTTCCTTGTGCCTCCGGACTTGTTGTTGACTTATTGTTATTGTTTAGGGTGGGGTCATCCTTTTCTTTTTCAACATCATCCTCTAGTACACATGAGAGTAATTGAAAGCCTTTGGGAGCTTTCCCAACCTTTTATTTTTTCTTTTATCTCTTTTGGAATCCGTGCATGTGTTTTTTAAATTACCAGTCTGCCTACAATTTCTGCATTTGAAGGCAGTGTTTTCATTATCTAGGGGTTGCATCAAATTTTATTATTTTTGTATCAAATGTATTTTTTCTGGTAAGCCTTTACTGAGATCTAATTCCACACAAATGCATGTGAAGGTGTAGATTATATCCTCTAACGGTTTTGTATCTCTTTTGATGTATCTCCCAATGATGTTCCCAATTCCTTCTAGAATGCAGTCATTCCAGAAATGCATGGGGAGGTTGTGCATCCTGACCCATACCAACATTATCAAAACAACCATAGTGTTTGCATAAAAATTGAAGAACCATGGGGTAATGAAGAGTCTCGTAGAGCCCAGAACCACAGACCCTATCGGAGTATAATATCTCTAAGTTCCAAGGTTTGAAACTTGAAAATGAAAAAACCTTTTAAGCAAAGATGAATTTCACACTCCATTGTCCAGTTTTTGAAGATCCAATGAAAGAGCTCCATTGGTTTAGGCCAGAAGCAGTTCAAAATACATATGAATGTTCGTGATGCAAATGAGGTGCAGTGATCATTAATCTTTAGAATGTCTACTATCAATTCTGGTATTATATTTAGTTGTTCTTCTATGTAGGAACTAGGAGGATTAAAAACTAGTTATGTAGGTGCCTTGTCTTTATTTTTCCCTTGTAGGATGTTCTTGAAGGAGGATCCTCCTTGTGTGTATCCTTGCCTAGATGTACTGTAGCCTCTTTCTCTCTCGTTACCTTTTCTATTGCCCTTATCCATAGGTCCTCCTCTCAGCCAGAGGTTAAGACTTATAGTGGAACCTGTGCTTATGAAATAATGCTTAACTAACCCAGAGTCTTGTAAATATCTACCTCCATAGAGCAGGGATTGTAGTTTTATTGGGTAACACAATGTTTTCTTGATGTTTTTTTTAAGTTTTTTCACCCTATTTTTGTCATGTACCCAAAATATTTTATTTCTCTCCACAAGGGTTCTAACAAAAAATTGAAAGTAGGATGGGGTTACATGATGTGTAGCATCTGATTTTAATTTGTTATCTTTGATCGGTGTCAATTTTGGAGGCCCCTGTAATGGACTATTTTCCATTCTAGCCTGAGTTGATAGATTTATGGGTAGCTGATCCCCCTTCACTGTTATGGGAAGTAATATCCCTCAAATATTGAGAAAAATTGTCTCTAAATATTGATTCACTACCACCGACCTCCAGTTACCCTCTACAGACCAAAAATGGTGGATTCGAGCTTCCCCTCTCACCCCAACCTGTGATTTCCTCCCGCGTGCACCAAATTTGAGTATGTAGTGGTCAGAAAGTTCTTGTGTATTGTAGATCCCATAGCAGAGGATGGTTGGAATGTGAAGGGAAATCTTGACTATAGGTAACAAGCTTCCAAAGCACCAAAATCTGTCATGCTTGCACCTAGAGGCACCGTCCGAGAGTTGTATTCGATTGGGACTAATGGCTACTTCACCTGTAACGCCTCGCCAGTCTACTGGGAGTCTATATATGGAAGCCGACATGAAACCAACGCGCCTTTGTTCGATAACCATATCACCAATGTCAAGGGTCTTGGTGAATTGGTTTCAGGCTAGAGGAACCTTCGAATGTCCCTTCATTACCTTCCTCTACCTCTATAATTGAAAGGCCTTCATCCGTTTATCAAATCTATGCAAATATTTATTTGGCGGCAAAAATCCCCAATTCCAAAAATACTTGGCATGCTTTTCAAACAATGGTTTGACAGCCTTCGAGAAATTCGTCTTTGTCGTAGCCGAAGCCTTAACCCCTTGCTTTGGAGCCATTGTTAGCATCGATCTCAGCTTTTTTTGTCCCTTCCTCTCTATTGTTCCACACTTCTCCGCCATCACTCCCTTGAATGTCTCTTTATGTGTTATCTTTACATTCATTTCTACATACAAGATCATGATGTTGTTATCCATGAATAGATTATGTATCTAGCAGTAGATCTATGCAAAGAGGTTGAGGTGAATTTGAGTTAATTGAGGTAGAATATTTAGTAGTTCTTCCTGATTAGAGAAATAATGTGGTGAAGTAACCACTAGTGGATTGTAGAATTGGCCCATGGAATTTATTCAGTCTACATATTGTTTTATGTGTTGGAGCATCAATGAATTGTGGTGAAATTTATTCATATTCTAAGACCATTTATTTATTTTAAACTAATTTCATCTACTCTATTGACCATTTGGTTATCCCACTGGCATTATTTGATTTAGAAAATTTGATTTGGATCTATAAATGGTAAAAACCCTTTGTTCTAATCAGACCATGGGTAGCAGTAAATTTACTATGTAGAAATGTGTGTGGTCTGAAGCATTAGAATGGAGATTGTAGTATATTTTATTTAAGGTGGTTGGTATTTCAAAACATTGAGTGAGTGATCATCAATCAACTAAAATGAAGAAAGGTTGTTGATATCTTTTGGTCTACTAAGTATGGCATTTTGGATGCCTTTGAGCTTGAATTGCACTAGTTGTCTTGTTTGACAGATCGTGTGCTTAGGAAGGTGGTCCTAACCAATAGTTAGAGGACCAAATGAGCACAATAATGGTATCAAACAATGATTGGTCAGTTCTCTTCATTTAGGTTTGGTCTATCTTTATTGTATTAATGTTTCTCTTTCTAGTAAATTCCCTTATCGAATTGGTAGATAAGTCTATAAGAAAATCTAATTATATTAATTTTCGAGGGATGACCACAAAAGTAGCTCAATGAAATAAATTTATATGAATGTGATCTTAATTCTGGAAAACTATTTATTGCTATGCTAGCTCCCCCATTAGTATTAAAATTGTGTGATTAGGATCGTCTCATGTTAACCACTTGTGAAGGGGTTTACGTGTGTAGTTTCATGTGTCTTTGATGATCAAATTATGAGTTAATTAACTTTTAAAAACTCATGTACAACAATTGAAATTTAGAAATATAACTCATAGCAATCACATAACACAATGGATGATAATGGAGTTCAACCCTCCTAGGCTACATCTCCATGGACCTTCTTTAACTAACTAGGCCCTCTTGGTATTATGAGTTAAATATCTGATTGCACGCACCTGTATTGCTCCAATGGATTTTCCCTTGGCTTCCAAACACCCAAAAACCACTAGAATGACTATTCAATCTCTGAATTTGGTTTCTAGTTGATCTAGGCTTGACCTCCCATCATTGTGGCCATGGGCTTGTTTAATCTCCAAAGTGACAAAATCACCTTTAGATGTGTTCCAACGTCTCTACAAACTATACCACTATGTTCAAAACATCAAATATATCTAAAAATTATTTTTCATTCACGCCATTTGGCCTTTAGCTAATCCCGACATGGCCTTCCCTCGTGATGGCCTTGGGCTTCAAAATTCTTCAAGTCACCAAAAACACCTGTAGATGTTATCATATACCTCTGTAAGTTGTTCCAATGGATTCATAGTGTTCCAACCTGCTAGGAATGACTATTCATGAGAAAAAATTGGTAGAAGAATTCTCAAGATAGGCCTCATTAAATTTTCCACTAGAGTTTGTCTCTAAATATGGAAAACTGCCAGATAGCTCTGACAAATATGGAAGTGGTGTTGGATTTGGAGGTTGCTGCCAAGATTCCACCAACTTTATCTCATGTTAATTAACTGTTAAACCCAGATTAAATGCAGATAATATGTGCACTAAGTGCGTTTTAGGATGAGCGCTAGAGTGTGGTCATGTGGAGGAGGGCTGGTCTGTGGGGCTGGCCTCTTTTGTTCCTCTGCCATTGGATCCTATACAATACAAAGATAAGTGGACTGCATACCTTTTCAAGGTACAGGAGCATGGCTCATTGGTATGATTCTGGAAGTGGAGTGAGGGATCTCATGGGGTCGAGCCTCGACCTCACCCTTGTGCATATATTTTGCACCACCGTTAATAAACATGTCCATCGAGTAATATGTTTCAAAACTTTGCACCACTGTTCAAATATATATCGCTCCAGAAAACCCTTTGGTTAATGGACTTTGGTTTAAATTAAAATTCCAATTGAAACCTTTGTAAACGCTCTAGAAAATAATACGCTCCATATGACTATGGTTTTAACTTTTCCACCATAATAAACTTTGCATATAATACACTCCACCCATATAATATATGCCATCATAATGGTTAATGCGTTTACAATAGTTTAATAATATGTGCTTGAATTTAAATTTGATATGTGGAATGTTAATAATAGCTAAGGTTTGGAGTTAATACTATATATATATATATATATATATATATATATATATATATATATATATATATATATATGAAACCAACCTTAATAATTAAAAAAATAATTCCAGCACATAATAACTCATTAGAACCCAAATTCGACCTTGGAGGAAATTGGGCAAATTTCACCTTCACAAGCCAAATTGGTGAATATCGCAGTGACAATTGTCAAAGTATCATTAGAGAAAACTGAAGAAGATTTCCTGAACGCTAACTAGGCTTCTATGTCATCAGCCTGCACCTGTTCTGCAATTTTAAAAAAAAATTGCATGTTCCAAATGATGATTAACAGACCATAAATTCTTCATCCGAACTCGGTTTTTGACAAAACAAGTTGTGTTGGATTCCCGACGATGGGCCAGTTGTTTTCATTCTAGTTTGGTGCAGTTTTGAGCACTTTCATTTTTGAACAAATTTTTTCCTTTGATTGAGATTCTGATCACTCCTTCCCATTGACATTATTTTGGACCGACAAAAGTTGGTTATCTCATGAGAGCTTAATACTCTTATATTTCCCAAGTTCTATCATTTTGATTCTACTTGTAGAAATTGCTATGAAAAGTGCTTCGGTTCACTGAAATGCCTTGCCTTGCAAATTTCTTGGCTCTTCAACCACTATTCTCATTTTTTTGCTAACCCAATCCAACACTTACTAGTTTCTTACTGATATAACACTTTTCTGAACCAAATCGATTCATCAGTTCTTGGAAAACTAATTGATTGCCTTCCCATTGAGAATCATTTTCCGCCTTGCACAATGAGTGAACTACAACAACGAGTTCCAACATCAGTAAAAACAAGAAAATAAATGACCATTTTGTTACCTCCATGGTTCCAAATTCCACTTCTAGAAAAATGCATTCGCTATCTCCTTCTCTTCTTAGCATCAATACATAAAATGGTCTACAATGGATGCAAAAAAAAATTGACATCTTGTCACAAACACAATAAGGATGAAACATATGAATATGTTGTGTTTGTATATGAAAAACACATCATGTAGGAAACCTAACTTGGAAACATATCCTCTTTCTGCTTCAAAGAGAAAAATTTCACTTCACATGAACATAACCATGTACTCTCACATCTTGGTGTTAAAATTCATCGACCAAACACAACTCGACAAAACATGCCTCTTCAAACTAGTGACTCCCATGTCAAGCATAAGCATGTGTAATTATCTGATGATTCTTTTCCCAAAACAAAAAATAATTTCACATCTCATGAAACACTTTGTCCACATATCCTTTTCATCTTTGGAGACAAAATCAACTCTTCCAAGCCAATATGACATGCATGCAACATACAATCAACACAAGTCGACACTCGTGCATGCGCAAATGATCAACACTCTCAAGTTGACAACATACATGTTAAACAAAGAAGTCAACCAACACAAGCCAATTACTCATGCATGTTCAAGCACAATGAAACCATAAAAATTCCATTTTTCATACACACAAACTCTCATGCATGTATACAATTCTTCAACTCTCTCACAAGTACAATCATAAGTACAAGAACTCCATTCATATGTACATGTACTTAAAGTTGAAATGAACAAATTTTGTTGCAATGAAGTGAGTCAACATACTCCACTTCCAATCAACTTCTTGGAATAACATGCAACATGCATTCCATTGGAAAATAAATGCATCAACATAAAAATACATGCAAAGCTTCAATTGGATAAGAAATCTAACCATCTCTTAACAAACCATTTCAATGGTGCTTCTTTTAGCTACACATCATCATCATGTGAATCATCTTGACCCACATCAATTATGGAGTCTTCTTTTCTATTATTTACATTCTCTTTCTCCACCTTCTTCAAATCTTGTGGATGACGTGTTGGATACAAAGTCCAACACTAGTCTACAAGATGACGTTGCTTATGGCAATGAGGGAAAAAAAATTGCATCTTATTTTCAACATGGTTTTCTTTGTCTAAAGGACCTTTGGTTTTATACTTCCTTTGCTTTAAAATTTTATTGTGCATGGTTATCTTATTCCAACATCTTGAAACAATATGGTTATCAAAACCACAAAAGGAACATGAAACGTTTCTCCAAATATTATTTGAGAATTTTCCATGTTTATCATAATCAAAAGCAACTAGATTAAAAGTAGATTTCTACCTTGAAAATTCACGTTTGTCTCCTTATTAAGGAGGTGAATTTGATGAGGTAGTGGCTATATTCAGAATACCAACAATGCATTCAAAGACTTTAGATCTTTCAACATCCTCTTGTTCGACATTCTCATTAGTTGCATGCTTATGAGCACCTTCTTGCAAAGTGGGTGTAAAAGTTTTTCATTCCTCATGAACAAAATCTTCACAAGATTGAGGTATTGAACATGAAATTAAAGTCCTTCTTGGAACACCTTCATGTGCCTCCTTGGCTTTAAAGCTTTCTCCATCATTTTTTCCATAACCAAGACCCAAATACTTAGGCCTTTCCTCAACAACAATTGGCTCAACTATGCCTTGTTCATGTTTTCCTAATATTTTACCTTTAGAGCCAATCTTCATCAATAATTTGGACCCTATTCATATAGTGTGTCTCTCAAAAGCACCTACACATTCATTTTGAGAGGAAATTGAAGAAAAAATTGAATTTCATACATCTTTCTCAAGAAAATGCTTGGCTAAGGCTTCCTTGGCATTACAGAGCTAAAAATCCATCTTATGCATCCTTGCTAGGTTCCAATTTGCAATATGGAGTTGAGTCTCCATCTCATGCATCTTTTCAAGAAGCTCTTACTTCTCCTCCTTCATGGAAATCAACTAATATTGAAGTTTAATGCTCTCCCTCTTATCTTCATACTTCTCTTGCATCTTATCAATCATGATGTAGAGTTTCTATAAGAAATCTTTATCAAAGGTTTTTTCTAAGGAAGATTGACTTGAAACATCACTTAATGAGGTTTTCATCACACATAAATGCATGCAAAGCTTCTTTGTTGTGATTTGAGATCGAAATTCTCAATCTTGATCTTCTTCTTCACAAATAAACTTACAAGTTCACTATGTACAAGTTCATAGTTAAATTCTCCTTGTAAAAATTCAAATACCAATAGCTATAAAAGAATTAGCTAACCTTGGCTAAAATGAGCTAAAATTTTGCTATGATACCAACTTGATATGAATTCTGGAAAACTAGTTATTGCTATGCCAGCTCCCTCATCAATATTAAAAAAGTGTGATTAGGATTGTCTCATGTTAACCGCTTATGAAGGGGTTTATGTGTGTATTTTCATGTGTCTTTGATGATCAAATTATCAGTTAATTAAATTTTAAAAGATCATAGAAAACAATTGAAATGTAGAAATATAACTCACGACAATCACATAACACAATGGATGATAATGGAGTTCACCCATCCTGAACTACATCTCCATGGACCTGCTTTAACTAGCTAGCCCCTCTTGGGATTATGAGTTAAATGTAATATTACAAGAACCTGTATTGGTCCAATGGATTTTCAAATTGTTCCATTGGCTTAAAAACACTCAAAGCCCCCTAAAATGACTATTCAATCTCTAAATTTTGTTTCCAGCTGATCTAGGCTTGATGTCCCATCATGGTGGCCATGGGCTTGTGTTAATTTTTGGCAACTAGGTCCAAACTCCATGTTTCACTACTCATATGACAATGGTAATATTTTTATTGGATTCCCATTTTGAAGAGGTGCAATATTGATTCAAATATCATCTTGATCGAATGAGCAGAACATTTATTTTGAATTTATTTTCCACATGTGCAAGGTCGGCCAGATTTGTAATGTAGGCTCACATGGCTAATAGATGTGTCACACACCCTCATTGATGGATATACATTGGAGATACTTGGAGGGAGTTATATCAACAACTCATCACACATTCTCTCATTTTGATCTGATTGGTTCGATAGCCTTTGGAAGCCTTTTACCTCCTAGCTATTGGGGAAGCAATATCTGATCGAGAGATGGTTCTTATTGCACTTGGAAGTCTCCCCTGTGATTGGCATGTATTCAATACCACTATTCTCAATAATAATGTGATTCCTAATTTTGATGAAATATTGATGAGATGCACTCAAGAGGAGACAAGAATGATGGAGTATGCCTCTAATGGTAATGGAAGTGATCCTATTGCCTTCGCTGCTCATGCAAAGAAGAAGAACCATGGTGGCCCGACAAATCCAAACAATGGTAGAGCGGGGACCAAAGGAAGGGAGGGAATATGTTACAATTGTAACAAGTTTGGTGACTATGCAAGAGATTTCCCTAATAGAAGGGACTCTCCCAGGGATGATGAAAATAACAACTCGAGAAGGAATGGCAGGAACAACAGGTTCTAGGGAAAAATGAAGGCTCCCTCTGATCATAGTGGAAATGGGAAACCTTTCAAGAGGTCAAGAAATTCTAGGTACGGTGGGTCTAATGTTGTTGAAAAAAGAGAAATAAATTTATTCTTGTATCTACCCTCTTTGCTACATCTCCACCCGATACCCTGGATGTCTGGTTGATTGATAGTGGTGTTGCAAGGCACCTCATTGGTTATAAATAAGCCCCTTTTTATTTCGTTGAGAAGGATACTAACTAGAAATTATCCTTGGGGATAATTCCACCTATCCCGTGAAAGGGACAAGGACTGTGAACCTCCATCTATCTCAAGGTCAAGTACTCTGGTTACAATATGTGTTGTACATACCTAATTTAAAGAAGAACCTTTTGTCCATTTAGGCAATGGAAGACAAAGGGTTGAAGGTGGAATTCATTGATGGAAAGGTAATTATCTAGAAGAATAACTTTGAGGAAGATCTTTATATTGGTTTTAGAGTTGATACACTCTACCAGGTTGGAGGAAATCCATTGGGGTCTATGACAAGTGATACAACTCTTCAAACAGAGTTATGGCACCGAGGGTTTTCACACCTTTGTTACAAAGCCCTTCTTGAAGCGAGGAGGGTGGTGACAGGGATGCCAAAATTTAGAGATGATCATGAAGGTATATGTCAGGGTTGTGCTGAAGGAAAGCATACAAGGGGACCATTCCCCTCAAGTTTCACAAAGACAACTAATATCTTGTAGTTGATACATTCTGACTTATCTCATATGTTTCCTGTGACATATTTTGGGAGGATGTTCCTATTACATGACTTTTACAAATGACTTCTCGAGCAGCACCTGGATATATTTTTTGAAGAAGAAGGACAAATAATTCAAATGGTTTCATACCTTGAAGGCCTTGGTGGAAAATTAAGAAGCGAAGAAAATCAAAGTTTTGAGGACCGACAATGGTACCGAGTATGAGTCAAATGAGTTTAATGACTTTTGTAGAGAATTTGGCATTAAGAGGGAGACCACAATAGCGTACACTCCTTAGCAAAATGGTGTTGCTGAGAGAAAGAACATTACCATTGTGGAGGTTGCTCATGCCATGCTATGTGACGAAGGTCTTCCAAAGTTTCTATGGGGAGAACCTGTGAACACTGCTGTGTATGTTCAAAATAGATGCCTACATTCCGCACTGGACTCCAAAACCTCAAAGAAGTATTATCTCGTAAGAAATATGATGTTTCTTATTTTAGAGATTTTGGTTGTCCTATTTATTTTCATGCGCCAAAAGAAAAGAGAATGAAGTGGGATTCTTCTAGAAAGAAGGGAATGTTAGTGGGCTATAGTGAAACTTCAAAGGCATATATAATCTATGTCCCTGGTCAAAGAGAATTGGAGATATGCCACGATGTCACCTTTTATGAAGATGCTTCCCTCAAGAAAGTGAGGAATCTTCCTAGCTCTAAGGAAGACAAAGAAAATGAAGAAGAAAGGAAGTTGGAAGAGCCGAAGGATGACCTGATGCCTGATGTTGAAGGACCTATGGATCCCATTGATCCACCTCCTTCAAATAATAGAAGACCCTCATGGATTAGAGATACTCTCAAATATGCCAAGAGACATATTTCCCCAAGGAGGACATTCTGTGAAAGTAAGAATATGAAGAGATACCAAGGGTATCTAACAACCATGAGTACGATAATACAGTCTAAGCTTGGAATATTTGAAGAATCCGTAACGCATAAATTTTGGAAGGATGCTATGCACGAATAGTATGAGTCCATTATGAAAAATGATTTCTAGGAAGTGGTCTCGAGACTGGAGGACAAATTTGTTGTCACCTTGAAATGGCTCTATAAGATCAAGCATGGATATGATGGAAGCACTGAAAAGTAAAAGGCAATATTTGTTCCTCGAGGCTTCTCTCTAAAGTTAGGCATATATTTGATGATATATTTGCACCTGTGGCCCATTATACCACCATCCAATATATTATTTCCCTTGTTTCTATGCAAGGATGGACTCTACATCAGACGGATCTGAATACTACTTTTGTAAAGGGATATATAAAGGAATAGGTGTATATGGAGCCACCTATGGGGTTTGAAGTATGTGATAGAGACACCCATGTATGAAAGTTGAAGATAGCCCTCTATGGGTTGAAGCAAGCCCCCAGGGCTTGGTATGAGAGGATAGATAGCTGCTTGATGAAGTTGGGCTTCAATCGAATTAATGTTGATCCGAACCTTTATGTTAAGGTTGATAGAGAAAGGCCTCTCATTATGGTTCTCTATATGGATGATCTCTTCCTGACAGGTGCTGACCCTCTCATTCATAAATGTAATAGGGAGCTAACCTCCTAGTTTGAGATGAAAGACCTAGGACAGATGCACTACTTCCTAGGCTTGGAGGCCTGGAAAAGTCGAGGCGAGATTTTCCTTTCTCAAGGAAAATATGTCGTGAAGTTGTTGGAGAGATTTGGTATGGTGGACTATAAGTCTGTGTCAACACTGATGGATCTCAACTTTAAGAAGTTGAGTAGAAACGTTATTGGGCCTGTGATAGAAAATGCTACCGAGTATCGACAACTCATGGGGGCCTTGATGTTCCTAGTGAACTCTCATCCAGAAGTATGTTTTGCAATGAACACTTTGAGTCAACATATCCTTGATCCTCATCACATTCACTAGATTGGTGCTAAGAATCTATTGAGATATTTTTGAGGCACAATCAACCATGGGTTGAGATACACTACTGGGAGTTTGAGACTCCATGGATATACTGATGTCGATTGGGTTGGGAGTGTGGTGGATCGCAAGAGAACATATGGATGCTGCTTCACCTTGGGTTTTTCTTTGATATATTGGATGAGTAGGAAGCATAAGTCAGTGGCTTTGAGCACTGTTGAGGCCGAATACATTGCGACGAGTATGGCTTGTTGTGAAGTTGTTTGGTTGTGAAAGCTCTTCAGTGATATGTTTGGGCATGTGATAGATACCACTGTTATCGTTTTTGATAAACAAAGTGGGATTCGTCTTTCTCAGAATCTCGTGTTCCACGATTGATCCAAGCATACTGATATCAGGTACCACATTATCTGGGATATGGTTCAGTGAGCATTCGTAAGGCTTGATCACATAGGAACTGATAAGCAGGTCATAGATATTCTCATGAAGCCCCTGGGGATGGTCAATTTCCTCTCCTTCTGTGAGAAGTTTAGAATCATGGAAAGACCCTATTCTAAGGCTCTTTCTTGAGGTGGACTATGAGTTTTGGGAGCTCTAGGGGGCCTGGGGATAGTTTCTTGGAGCTATAAGCACATATGGGGCTAGGATTTCCAAACCTTGTTGTGCTTTTTCCCCACCATTATGATATTGATTTGGTTTTCCTCTCTCTGATCTGTGCCCCACACATATCCTACCCATGGAATTTTAGACTCATGGGAATTACCACCTCATGTGGCTAATGAGGTGGGAAATGTGGATAGAGACCAATAGAAAGACCGATGGATGCATTGGATATTTCCGTACTCTCTATGTCTAGGATAGCACATGTCCATCACCTTGATCTGGGATCAATTATGATGAGGTTTTTACCTCTAAACTGACTTTGGGTTACTACACTAACTTTGGGTTAGTAGGAGACTCTTTTAAGTTCAAGAGAGGTTTTTACCTCTAAGTTGACTTTGGATCAGCTGTGTGTGCTGTATTTGTGACTCACCTTTTGTTCTATCTAGAATTAAAAGCCAACAAAGAAAGTTACGATAGGATGGCACACGATGTTTGGTGAAAGTACATGATGGTACTCATGGATGGCACTTGTGGATAGATGGAGTTCTCCCGAGTTGAGAGCGAGTGTTAATTTTGGGCAACTAGGTCCAAACTCAATGTTGCACTGATCATATGAATATGGTCATATTTTTTTTGGATTCCTATTTCGGAGAGGTGAAATATTTATCTAACGATCATCTTGATCGGATGAGAAGAACATTTATTTTCCACATGTGCAAGGTCGGCTAGATTTGTAATATAGGCTCGCATGCCTAATAGATGTGTCACATACCCTGACTGATGGATATAAATTGGAGAGACTTAGAGGTAATTTGATCATCAAATCATCACACATTCTCTAACCCATTGATCAAGTCATATGCTCAAAAATTAAAGTGCTCGAAATAGGTTCGAACCTAAGTGACCAAAAAGGTCTCGTCATTGCAATTTCGGTGCTGTGAATGGTTTGAAAAACTGATGTCGTATGAGGGAGATATCGTCTATTGCTTGATTTTAAAAATAGGAAAAAAAATGTGTAGAACAGGTATAGTGCCGATGTGGCATGTACATTCAACAATGTAGGAATTCTCCTCCAAAATCATCCTATAATACTGTGCCGAGTGGAATCGCCGGATTTGACAAAGGAGGAATAGGAAGTGAATTTTTTTTTATATTTCCTATCTATAAGTGGAAACTTATTTGGCATTTGACATATGATGGCCAATTGAGGGAAGGCCATGTGGCATGTCATGTACCCCCATGGCATGGAAGGTTCAATGTTATTATAGTGTAAGGCTCAAATTATTAAAGGTTTGAAACATTTGAATTATTGTATATAATATATGTCAATATATTATTTAGTTAAAACTTTATTCGATGGATTTTTACTACATATGGAGGATGTGATAACCATTTTAATGGAGGCCCCAAATTTGAAGGAGTTCCCCAAGTTTGGTAGAAGGTTCATTAGGCAGGTTTAAAAAAATTATGGTGGCTGAGTGCGGGTCAAACCAACGACCTACCTCCCACTATCCACATGCCTTACTGCCTCGTCCACTGGGTAGTTCTTACCCATATACACTTTCCGTCAATTTGAAGTTCAATGTCTAACGATTCAAGGGTTGGAGGGACCAGCCCCCTCCTCATGTGGCCAAGGCCTGAAGACCGAGAGCCAATTCAATCAAACTGAGGGCTATGTAAAACTTAACCTATGGCACGAAGATCATTTACATGGCGGGTTCAACCATTTTTGCTACAGTTAAATGTTATGAAACCTTAAATCTGAGTTACACTCCTACACGGTTCGAAGTTTCAAATCGTAACAAGCGGGTTTTACTACGAGCACATGCACAGGGGTATGGATTTTAATTCCAAAGTTATAGGAACCGAGCCACCTAATTGTTCCACTCCAAGTCGGAGTTAATCCAAACTTTTAAACTGAAATTTTTAAAACTATTCACAAGCACCTATACTACGTGGTTAAAGCCAGGTTTGCACCAACATTTAAGATGATCAGGGTTTCAGGGGTTGGCATGTGGCCACCCCCACCCCTCCAACAGTTAATGTTATTTTTTTTCGACTGGTGGAATAAATAGCATCACCCTATTTCTAGGGATTAACTAAATTTAACTGTAGCTAACTCCCAATTCTCCATAGTTAGTGGAGATTTTCTCGTTGACATTGGGAAAAAGGCATAGAGAGGTCACTTTTCAACCAATTTTGGTGAAACAAGAGTCTACCTAGACTAATTTGAGCATGCTAGAGCCATTGGTGTAGAGAAAACTACCATTAGATGCCTGCAAACATATGTAATTTACAATTTTGAGCATAATGACATAGAGCGACATACCATTGGGAGCTGGACCAACAGATGTAGCCTAGGAGGGGTGAACAGCTTCATCATGCCTATTGTTTAAAACTTATGTGTTAATGTTTTTCTCTGTTATGCACTATTGTTCAGTGTTTTTAGGGCTTATTTACATGCTCTAGGTTCACTAATTCATCAATATTTCATGGTTAAATCTATCATTCCTTAAGAAAACATATGGAAACAAATTATACATGTTTATCTTACTGATTGGACACTTAGCATGGGAAAAAATAATACACTCCTTTCAGATCATCCTCTCATTGTGATCTGATTGGTTTGATAGCCTTTGAAGGCCTTTTTCCCCACACACGTATGGATCGAAGCTGTTGATTTCTGCGGTATTTTTTTGGGATTTTTGTTGCAGCAATGACCAGCATTGACTGTGGTGAACCCTTGGTCTTTTGACTTCCAAATTCTGCCAAAAATCCAATTTGAGGAGGCCATATAGCTGGGCACTTAAATCAAGGGATTTCGGGCTATTGGACTAAAGCCCTAATTTGTTGTGTTGACTTTTCTGTTGTTGCCTCCATTGACTTTTTTGCATTGTCTTTGGGTTGACTAGTGTTTACTTGTGATGAGGTATCTTTGAGGGTTGTGGGTGTGACACATGGAAGATTGGCTGACCAAGAAATACTTTGTTGGTTGAAGCATCGTGTTGACTGTCATAACGCAACAATATCTCATATCTTTGTTGGACAAAAGGAATTGTAAATCTGATATATATTAGGCTTGTCTTCTATAAATATATTATTGTGTTCTATCATCATTTTAGTTTCATGTTTATATTATTTTTATTTTTTATCAGACCTAATAAATATTAAATTAAAATTGCATCAAGCATAGAACACCATAGTTATCTAAATTTAACAACTTGTTTAATCTCCAATGTGACAAAAGCACCTTCAGATGTGCTCCAAAACCTCTCCAAACTGTACCAATGTTTTCAGAACATCAAAAACATCTAAAAATTATTGTTAATTAAGTCCATTTGGCCTTCAATTGACTTGGGCATGGCCTTCCCTCCTAGTGGCGTTGGGCTTCAAAATTCTTCAAGTGACCGAAAACACCTATATATTTGCTCCTCTATCTCTGCAAGTTATTCCAATGGATTCATAGTATGACATTCTATTAGGAATTAGTATTCCTGAGCCAAAATTGGTCAAAATTTTCTCGAGATAGGCCTCATTAAAGTTTCCCCTAGATTCTACCTCTAAATCTGGAAAACTGCCAGATAGCTCCGAAAAATTTGGAAGTGGCACGGGATTTGGAGATGGCTGAAAAATTTCTACCAACTTAATCTCAAGTTAATTAATTGTTAAACTCGGATTAATTACATATAAGATGCGCACTAAGCGCATTTTAGGATGAGCGCTAGAGTGTGGTCATGTGGTAGGGTCATGTGGAAGAGGGTTGGCCCGCGGGGATGGCCTCCTCCATTCCTCCGCCATCGGATCCGCTGCAATACAAATATAAGTGGACTACATAAATTTTCAAGGTACAGGAGCGTGGCTCATTGGTATGAGCATGGAAGTGGAGTGGGGGAGCTCATGGGCTCAAGCCCCAACCTCGCCCCTGTGCATATATTTTGCACCACCATTAATAAACATGTCCACTGAATAATATGTTTCAAACCTTTGCGCCACTGTTCAAATATGTATCGCTCCAAACAAACCTTTGGTTAATGGAATTTAGTTTAAATTAAAATTCCAAATGAAACCTTTATAAACGCTCCACCAAATAATACGCTCCATAAGACTATGGTTTGAAATTTTCCACCATAATAAACTTCGCATATGATACTGTCCACCCATATAATATATGCCATCATAATGGTTAATGTTTTTACAAAAGTTTAATAACATATTTCAAACTTGCAAAATATGTGTTTGGATTTAAATGTGATATGTGGACTATTAATAATAACTAAGGTTTGGAATTAATAAAAAAAAATTATATATATATAATTTTTTTTTATTAATTCCAAACCTTAGTTATTATTAATAGCCCACATATCACATTTAAATCCAAACACATATTTTGCAAGTTTGAAATATGTTATTATATAATATATTATATAAAACCATATAAAACATATATATATATATATATATATATATATATATATATATATATATATATATATATATATATATATATATAGATAGATAGATAGATATATATTAAACCAACCTTAATAATTAAAAAGTTCGAGCACATAATAACTCATCAGAACCCAAATTCAACCTTGGAGGACATTGAAAAATTTTCACCTTCACAAACCAAAATGGCGAATGTGGCAGTGAAACTTGTCACAGTCCCATTGGACAAAAACTAAAAATATTCCCTGAATGCTAACTGGCTGCTATGTGATCAACCTATACCTATTCTGTAATTTAAAAAAAAAAACATTCACTTGTTCTTAACGACGATCACCAGACCGTAACTTCTTCATCTCAGTTTTCGACAAAACGAGTTGCATTGGATTCCTGGCAATAGGCCCGTTGCTTTCATTCTACCTTGGTGCAATTCTAAGCACTTTCTTTTTTGAGCAAATTTTTGCCGTTGATCCAGATTCTGATCAAAATGTAATATGAAGTATTTTTTATTCCTTAGCGAATTCTTAATCACATTTAACATAGGGTTAACATTTCTTTTTCTATCCAATATTATTTTTCAGGTTATTTTAGAGATTTTTGGTGATGTAATTTCTACTTGATTACTGATTGGGCCATGACCAGTCCTTCTTACATCAAGGAGAAGGGGTGCTTCGTATTATCGTCTATAAATTATTTGGCACTTAATTTAACCCCCCTATTTTTTTGGGTAAGTTAGGAGTGAAAGGAGGGTGGCTATCATGAAGGGGGCTCACAGCTACAATTAATATCAAAATATTTCCAATATAGGTTGAACTTCCTTATATATAATTTTGGAGATCTAAGAAGTCCTGTAAATACTTTTTCTGTTCCCTTATAGCCATTCCATATCAAAGAGTTGTCTACTTAGCTCACTCTTGAGTCATCTATTGATGATGTCATTATATCACTCAATAAAGGATTTCCCTTAAAGGTATAACTAATTCCCCTAATGTATTAAATAATAAACTATATTCTCATAAAATAAGGAATGTTTTCATGAGAAGGTAAGCCAACTAGAAATATAAGTCTATCAATGAAGGTCGTCTGATTGAGATGCCTTATCATAGTACCGAGGCTTTCCATGTGGTACTCTGATTCATGCTTAATAGAGGCCATTTTAGATATATTTGGACTTAGAAATATCATCTGCTTTTACAATAGAAGTGGTCACCTGAATTCTGACTCGTGGCGCTAGAGCAAGCTGTATTTCTAGTTGTTTCTTATTGATAGCCTTACACATTAGAGGAATGCATTCATTGACATGGTTAAAAGATGCAAATCATCCAAGCGATTTTCATAAGTTAGTGGCATTTTCCTCTTTCACATGGTTAAGTTAACACCCTTGAAGAGAAATCACATCATAGAAGAAGCCTTTTGAACTCATCAGGGAAGAATTAGAGGGTGGAAAATGTAGAAACAATCCTACAGTAGGCAGTAAAAAAACCATCATGCTTAGTGATTCATGACATGTGTTCCCGACATTATTAAAAGTTTGACTACACTACTATCCTGGCCCTTTTTTTTATTATGCTTTCATTTCTCTTGCCATGCGCATCTCTTAGTTAATCTTCAAATACAACTAAATTTCCTTCCTTTATCCATTGTAACTTATAATGTCATTATGTTTGACATTCAAACAATAATCCTCATCATTATTTGCCATATAAAACATACAAACATTTATTATATGAAAACATCGCAAAGACTTTGAGCATAGATCATTTCAATGGCCCTTATAGAAAGACCTATCTCAATACAAAATCTAAAAAATACTTCAATTATAGTAGAAATATAACAACAATAAATGAGATAAAGTTTCACTAAGCGTGCAAAATCAACGTGCCATTTAACCTTGTTGTCCTAATAAATCAAGAGACTAAAACAACCATTAAACTTTCTCAGTACATGAAAAAATCATCTCTACAATCACAAATTTAAGGCAACAACAATTCACTTCATGTTATCACAATGTTAAGACAAACTAGAATACCTTAACTCATCTCAATCTAATACAAGTAGTCCTTTCAACTCATCCCATACAAGGACTCTTCAATGCAACCCAAACACTAGCTACGATATCCATTATCACTGTAAACCCTAACCAACAATACAAAGGACAATCAATAAATACAACTAAGCTATATAAGCCAAATCTTAGAACTTACAAACAAACAAACATTACATCAACTACCAAATATGACTAAGACAGACATCAACAAGTAGGTTGGGTATAAATTTCTGTAGACAAATGGGGTGGATTGACTAAATTTCGTGGCATCATTTGTTTGTTTGATCATAGTGCTACAATATCCATCTTTAAATATGTTCTTGTGTTGTTTTTCAGCTAATGACGGTGCATGTATCTTTCTTTTACAGTAGTAGCAGTCCATGTAGTTTTGAATTAGTTTTGGAAACAACTGAAAAAAAGTTTTGTATTAGAGCTAAAATTCATAAAAAAAAATTGAAATTTGAGTTGGAAGAATTCGATTATTCTCGTGGAAACTCAGTACATCCTTTCAATCATGGAAAAAATAAAGTAATATCAAGAAAACGTTGAAAGAGTTTACTTTGGGTACCAGACAAGGTAAAGTAGCATGGAAGATAAGAAGAATTGGGATAATACACAATATTACTTGTAAGGTGCTAAATAAGAACAATTCTGACAATCAATTGCAAGAATAGTTTTCTAAGCAATAAAGATGTTAGCAATATTGACATAAAATGAGTTTGAGCATATGAACAATAGAGCTAGGCAATTAATATAATAGAATTGATAGAGCACAAATATTTCATTTGCAGCCAATATAACATACCACATCATATGACAAATAAATATCAGATAGACATTCATTCACATAATTATATTCACATGAACATTACATATCCATATGGTGAAACAAAAAATTCCCAAAGCTTTTATTAGATACTTCTCAAATTATATGGATTGAATATAGAGGTGGAGACACAATAGGAGAGTACATAAAATGGAATATAGACATAAAACCCAATGGAACCAAAATCAATGTTGCAAGCTCTTCCTGAAACTGTCTCTTTCTTTACATCTGAATAGCAGCAACAAGAAGTCTCTGTCTCTCCACAAAATAGCATCCCTTTGAATGAGGTAGACCCTTCCATTTTATAAAGGGAATGAGGGTTACAATTTCTTTTCTTTATCTTGTCTTGATCTTGAATTTGCTAATGGTTTATTGATATTGATAGTGGTAACAAAATTGAAATGGTTATGTAACTTAATTATAACCTCTTCTCAACCACTTCAAAACTTATTGTAGTTGCTTCCAAAACTGATTCAAAACTACCTAAGGTGACTCACCTATGTGTTGATACTGATTGCATAGATTTAAAAATAATATACATGTCCACTAAGCATCATCCTCAACTCAAAATTTCTACATAATAAGAACACGAAACCAAATTTGGTTAAAATGTTTTCTCATACATTTTACGGAAATACTCTACAATTTTCACCTTCATTCTTTGTCTCTAGCCCATGTAGTCCTAGAATTGAAATGATATTCCTTTTAGAATTTTTTTTCAATTAATTGCAATCCATTCTAAAAATTATACCCCTATGCTTTATTTCGATGTCATGTAGGCCTAGTGTTGCAGTCTAGGCTCTAATACCACTTGCAACATCCTCCAACCACTTAGTTGAGGCACTGGCACTCATGTGCTAGAATATCTTCCATATTTCCATTGATTGTTGACACTTTTATGGTTCTTTTCACCCATTATTTCCTGTAAAAAAAATAAGAATAATGTTATCAGATGCTTTTGGTTCATACATTACAAAATAAATTACCAAAATAGGTTCACTTAAAATATAAATAGTAATTTTGATTCATTTTCATCAACCAAAAATTTTCACCATAAAGTTTGAGGGCATTCCAGAATATTGTCCTTCATCGATAGATGGTGTATCTCTTGGTATTTGGTTGATTGGAAGTGTATAATAGCTGAATGGTTCTGGGGGGGTGGATGGAGGCATGTTGGATGTCATAAATGAACAAGGTATAGGGTGTGGGCAGTGATACAATCCGACTGGTTGTACGATAGGGGGCAACACCCTACGGCTTCGAACCAAATTGTTAAGGGTTGACGTGGGGTGCCCAAGGAATGAAATTAGTTCATATGGTAGAAACAATGAAGTAGTTTGTTGATAAAAGGGTAGATCTCATGGACACGGTGAAATAAATGTAAAAAGAATGAGTCTACTCCGCATATTTGTGTTCATTGAGTTACTCTCCATAATATTGTCATCAAATAATTGAATTTGAAATCTTGAAGTATTATGAGATGTGGAGTCGTCAGCTATAAAAATAAAAAATTCACATAGCTATGCAATTGCATGAAAGACGGAGAAGATAACGATATTTTGCATTTTACACAAAATGATACATAAATTGAAATTTCCAGACAAAAATTTTGTAGAATAGATTGTTGTACCCTTATATATATGTGGTCCTGATTTATTCCTTTTGTAGAAGATTTCTCCAATTGTTCATTCATGTTTCTTTTCCTTCCACGACCTTGTCCAACCTTTAGAAACTTTGGTTCATATTTTATTGATTTCAACACACTAACATGTTGCCGCCTTTTTTTTATTGGGCTCAAAAAATTATGTCGTCTCTTAGTAGTGATCTTGGATGGAGTTACAGCATGGAAATTGTTTTGATTGTACTCTTGGCTTACATTTGCTACCAATTTATTTAGTGTGTATGGTTGCTCCAATGTTGTGGGTGTTATTTGTAATAAAAACATCATTTTCTTATGAGTTGATGATAACATGTTTAATTTCGTCATCGGTAGTTAGGGCACTATCCAGCCTTACAATGGATGAATTAGTATGGTATGATAAATCCATGACATCATAAATGTGGTTTTCATTATGACACATAAAATTGGAAGGACAAGATGGAAACCAAGTTTCATTTAAATTAAACAATACATTAGGCATTAAATTGCCCCCTAAAGCATTGTTAGTCAATAACATTTTAACTTTTAAAACATGTTTGCAAATATTTCCATTTATGGCTCATTTTCAATTACAAAAGTGCAGAGTGGGCCCTTTATAGATAACATTATACTATGTATCATGAGTCTGCATAGTTTGGCTATGAACCAAATACTCATATTTTCAATTTCCATTAGCCACACATTCTTCATCTGGGATATTCTTTGGTTTTCACTTACATACATTTAATTGGTGCTCTATTTTTTTAACTTGTAAAGAACCAACATTTTTTAAACTTTGCATGTGAATATAGTACAATTCAACCTTCAATAACAGATGCAATAACCAATATACCCTTCTATATGATGCATTGTTCTTCTCACGAACGTACCTTTGATTTAAATACCTATGATAAGATTTAATAACATTATTTGTGTCTTGAATATAATGTGGGAAGTTCCTATATTCCTTTTCCCACATACCTAGAAAAAAAGATACATATATTAGATGCAAAGAAACAATTGAAAATCGTCAATTATGAAATAAAATGATAAAACCAAACTTCAAAAAACTTACATAATTTATGTTGGCTAACCAATTGGTTGTAAAATAATCTAAAGAAAAAGTTTCTTCTTCAAATTCAACAAAAAAACGTTCAATTGCATGTTGTACAAACTCATCGTCTTTACATGAAATCATGATTTCTCCTAATGCTCGAAAGATACGAACTTTATTTTCTTTTCCCTTGACTTTATTCCCAACGTTCTTCAACCATGCTCTGCAGGCATGTCATACACACAATAATAGTGTAGAGTTTGTGCATGTCCTGAAATAACATAACATTAAAAGAGAATATCCATAAACATTATAACTTGTTTTATATTCTAAACATAATAAAAATTTAACCTTAATGCCTCGATTTCCGCTGCCGCATCATCTCTAATTAAAGCTTGGACATGCCAATCCGGATGTTATTTTTTTCCATTTGTAAATAATGCTGACACCCATTTACAAATATCAGGAGTACTATTCCATGATGATATTACCCAAGCTACTGGAATCCCATTGCAATGATCATAAAAAACCATGAAGGTGTAAATTTGATATTGCATGACAAAGAAGATAAAATTATAAGTATATAAGAGGACAAAATCGAAATGAAGTTGAATAAATGAAGTTTTGTTAAATATATTACCCCATATTTATTAGTGTTGAAGGTGGAGTCCATTGATATCACATTGTCGTGTAAATGTTTGACCATCATTGAAAGCATCCACTTTGTTTGTATGCTTGCAATGAAAGAGATGTTTTTAACAACATCTTGTTGTTGGTAGAAGAAAAATCTCTCTCAGCATTCATAAACCGAAAATCCCACATTCATTGGATATTCTAGCCTTTTGATATTATTGTAGAACTTTAACACATCTTGTCTTGTCATAAAATAATATCGAGTTTCCCCTGTAAAAAACTCACTAGATCCATACCTTACATCAGAGATAAAGTTTTCCCATATCATCGTAGCATTAAAACCATCACAAATAACCTCTTCAACACTGGTTCGTATATTCTATGTTAAATGAGATGAAAAATTGAATTTCTTTGGCATGTCATTTTGCTCATTTCCATGACAAACAACATTTTTCTCATCAATATTTCTACATGTTGTATATATTACAATAACATTATTTTTTCTAACGGAAATTCGTTACATAATGAAGTGAGATTGGCAACCAACTTTAATGTTGTGATGTGGAAGACATTTTTTAGTTGTAGATTCAAGTTTAGTTGCATTTTTGGCCTGTACATGATTCATACGATAGGCACACCAATATCTATAAATCAAGCGTAAACAACAACTTCATGAAAATATTTATGCATGTTTGACATAGTGAACTTCAAAGTTCAAAGAGAGGGAGAGAGGCTCATAGAACATATTCTAGATATGTTGAAGAATTTGTCTTCTTCATATCCTTTACATCTTTACTTCGACGAGTTTTAGCAACAAATTGAGTGCGTACACTTTCCCTCATTTCCTCTCCACTTATCAAATCCTCAAGTGAACAATACAGAATAATTGTGACTTGGTCTCCCTGTATTTCATTCCATGTCAAATCTTCCATTGAAAACTATGTCATTCCTTATCGTTCCTCAACCTCCAACTCATTAATTAGGTCCCACTTCTTCATTATTCAAATCCCTATACATATAAGAAAATTTGGTTGCATGTTATGAGACAAAGGAGGACAAAATAACAAGGATTCTAACAATTTAAGTAATAAGTACATCCATATTGAGGACATTGTATACATATTACTCAATGGTGTTCCACCATTTTGGGCCATGTCTATAATATAAAACAACATGTATCTATATGTTATCATAGGCCTACATTGAAGAAAAGTAATTTCAAATGGAAATAAAATAATACTAAATATATAAGACCCACTATCCTGGTCCACAATAGGGAATACTAAAGCTATATGGAAGGAATCTCTCTCTATCTCTCTGTATATAAGTATATGGTATCTCAGTTAAAATTATCCTTGCATTTTTCAACAACATTCTTGAAAAGGGAAAACTACAAATATAGACACAAATTTTCAAATATGAACTATTGTGTCTTATATTAATATTCTAGTGAACATATGCTGCCAAAATTTTATCTATGTTTGAGTTTTTAGGCTTTAGCGTCTGGTTTACAACTATTTCAATATTGACCAACAATACTTTAGGCATGTATGCTCAACTTTTTTCAATCCAATCAGTCTTTTGACCAAACCATATGCCAAATTTTGTAATCTCTTACTTATGTTTTCACCATGCAATTCTTGAATTGTTAAACACTAACTATAAAGTGGCATAGATATTAAAATTATTCAAGGCTTTTTCCTTGAAATTCCCTTCAATAAATTTTTTGGTTTTTTTTTCACTGAGTCTATAATTGAGGGTACCTTAAGAGGAAAATATTATGCATTTTTATTTTTGTCTGAGGTTTTAGACAAAGATAAAAATGCATAATATTTTCCTCTTAAGGTACCCTCAATTACAGACTTGGTAAAAAAAAAATCCAAAAAAATTGTTGAAGGGAATTTGAAGGCAAAAACCTCGGATAATTTAATATCTCTGCCAAGTATAATTTTGTGTTTAACAATGAAAACACTGGATGGTGAAAAAAGAGGTAAGAAATTACAAAATTTGGCATTAGTGTTTGGTCACAGGACTGGTTGGATCGAATAAAAAATTATCTAATCAGGACAACCTACAGTTTACTATCAAATCTACATATAAATTAGCCCTGGAAGTTATGAAAACAATTAATAACTCATCTCTCAAACCACATCTACTTCCTACTAAGTCAAGAAATATAAAATAGACAACGATATTAATAGTTTGACATTATTTTTTTATAAAAACTTGCACATTGGCTAGCTTTGTGAGGATCAGTCATTAGTTGTTTGGTTTTTCTTAGAAGGAAGAAATGTATGCTTGATATCAAGTAGGGATGCAAAGAATTTTATTCAATATTACATGGAAAACCTTCAATTTCAAGCTTTAACACAAAAATATCATATGATATGACATGAGCATCAAGGAATGCCTCCTTCATGCCTATGCTAACATTGTTTCATCACTAGGTAATTATCTTATTTACGGAGTTTGTGCAACAATTGATGAGGAGAAAGATCCTGACTGCCTTTGTCAGAATCCCATATTGGTGAGTTGTTAGTATATATATTCCCTGGTGTAGAGGGACCTTCAAAAAATGAGTTGGATTTTCAAGTCCAAGCACTTCAAAGGTTGTTGTAAACTACTATAAAATCTTGCTTTGCCTGTTGTTATACATTTTACAAGTGAAAATTATTGGAAATGTCACAAGTTTGGGTTATATGTGTCACAAGTGTAGAGTCTTGGTAATGTTAGGAATAATTGAACTCTAAGATTTAAGGAAAGATTAAACAACGTTTTTCCAAGACTCTCCATCCTCTATCTTCATAAATCCATCCTATATTTTGTCATATGTTTCTATTCATTTTCACTCCAACTAATCTTCTTGATTTAACATTTTTGGTGGATTTAATCTTACATCTGTATTTACATGGCCAAAGAAAAATGACTAGCAATGTATTGGCCAATAGCTGCAATTAGACAGGGAAAGAAAACACTAAATTAGTAGTATTTTATTGTCAGTTATTAACTGCATTTTCATATTTTCATATCTTTATTTTAATCATTTTTTAAAATATTGCTAAATTGGTAGTTATTCCATGGTTTTAATTTTAGTACATACGCTTTTATTCTTATGTCATAATTATTTTAACCACTTTTAATCCAAACCTCAAATTTGTAGAGTTGATCTCCACAAGATGGGTTCGCGGGGAGGCTGAAGGATCATCTTTTTTTCATGGAAATATGACAACAATAAGAGAGTGGTGAGCATTTAGACAAGGCAAACTTTTAGAGAGATGATAATGTTATAATTCAAGAATGGGTGAGACTGATTCCTGTGATTTTTTTTCAAGCATGAAATTATTTAAAAATTTTCTAATATTACTAAATTTTTGTCCTTCAAAAGAGCACTTGATTCACTTTATAGGTCATGCCATTGCATGTTGCATTGCCACCTTAAAATTTCAAACAGTAACCCATTTATGCTATTTTCACCTAACAAATACATAATCTCAATTCATAGGTTGGTTCATTAGTGTTTACATGTAATCCCATCAATACTTTCAGGAAATAAATTTTATCTTTTTATATTTTATTTTCTCGATATAGCTAACTAGTAACAAGTCCTCTTCATAGATAGTGTTAGAATTATATGGATCAAAGTAATGACTTTGAGCTTAAACTCAATCTAGCACATGCACTATTTTTATAAAGATCCTTTTTTGTGGCTGATATATTATTCTCAAGTACCACATACTTAAAAGTTTCATCCCCCCATGTTTGCATAGTTGATCAATGTTGAATACCTCAATTTATTGCTTACCTACAACTTGTTAGTGCTAACAACGAAGGTTTCTAAGAACGATTAATTGTTTCATATACAAGAAATCTTGAACAAATGTTATCTCAATTGAAAGGGATGGTACCTTTTGTATTGCATCTCTTGATGTATCTATTATATGCTTCGTTTAAGAATAAGTACTCATAGTTGTATTTTTCCTTACTAAAATCACCCCCAAAACACCGCATTTAATTGCCCCCAACTTCCTAGCCTTTATTTCTTGTAGACTTGAATAAAATTGGAGAATCAACTCTCACTTAGGATAAATTTCAAAGTTATTTTAACTTACCTAAATCAAAACCTGGCTAACTTATTGTGCTGAAAGAGTTTCATGTCATCATCTACATATTCAGTACCTAGGTTACTAAAGCCTCAATGTTTATTGTTTGTTTTTGTAATTAGCTGTTTCTTGGAGAGTATCTACAAAACGTTGTTTTTAGTCATTGGCTTTATGATTAGAGTTTTCCTCTCTATTAAATGTCCCATACGATTGATAGTCTTCTTAGAAGTCTACATGAATTTATTTAGTTTAGAATATTTTTGGGATATTTTTTGGCTAGATTGTTGCTTTAAAATTTAGGACTAATTTAGGTTATTTAATTGAGGAGATGTTGTAATGTTCCTTTGTCTAGTAGATTAAATGTGTATAGTTCCATGAAGACTTGTTGCAAATTTTCAGTTGAACTAAACCTATAAATGCGCATCAAGGGATCGATGGCCAAAATTCAAACAAACCTTTGGTTGATTGTAGGTGTTAGTTATTGTGAACACGTGTCATATGTTTAGAGAAGTGATATGACATTCAACTAATGATTGGTTAAAAGCGAATAAGTGACATGATAGTTATCTACACTAATCTATGCAACAAAGGTATATGCTATTGAATAGATATCCTGTAACAACGAACAAAAGTGGTAGGATGTTATCACATGAAGTTAGGAAGTTTCTTACCAAAGCTAGCTTTCAGATTGCCAAATCTTTGGTGCAGCGAAGTGCTTTACAAATTGTCTTTGCATCACAGTTATTGTGGATGTGGGATTTTTCACATTGCACACACCCAATGAAGATGTTAACACACAATTGATAAGAAGAAAACTTAAATTTCCAGTAAAAAATAAATTCAAAATTTTAGGGCTTATTTGCAATATTCTATCTTATTTTGTAGATATTTTTTTTTGTTACAAGCTACTACTTGTACTGAAAACAAGATACAAGAGGTATATATTTTTTCAAACACTATAAATTTTAGAAAATAGTGTTTAAAGCTCTGAAGTATTCAAAGACAATGATAGGTTCAATGTTGGTAGTCAATTTGGTCTAGATTTGGCGATTGAGAGGAATAATTGTTATCCTCCCCAGTTAGGTTCAAATCATGCTAATGAAATGCTCGCTCATCATTACATGTTAAAAAAAAATTCAATTTTGGCAGTCTACTAGTTGTATTTCTTGGGACTTATTGATAGATTTTAGACATTTTATGGAGTGATTATAGGATATCAAAATGGTTCTATTGGAAAGAGCATGATAAGTGTAAGAGTCATCTGTACATCACTGAATGTTTTTAGTGGGATTTTTTTCTTTTTCTACTTGTTTCATTGGCCTATTATTTAATCTTAGGTTGTGACATTATTGTTGTCTACTTATATTTGTTATTTCATCCATTCTATAACATAATAGCTATATTTTACAAAAACATGGAGTACTTTCAAATGATTTTTAATTGTCTGAGAAAACAAGTAAAAATGAAAAAACTGCCCAAAAATTGCTTTGAATAGCATCAAAGTTAAAATGTTGACAAAAGATGAGATATTTTTGAAAAACATTGTTGCAAAATAAGGCACTACAAAGATCAAAATTGACTCATTTTCATCATGTTTCATTTTTTTCATCTTTATAACCTCCAAGCATCCATAACAACTATTTAAAGTGAGTTATAAGCAACCAAACAAGCCATTGTTATGCCAAAAAATTGAGATTTTAGGTGAAAATGATCTTTTTCATATCAGAAGTGTTGTAGGCACTAAATTTCAACAATTTTTTGCAACAAATTCACTTGGAGAGTGGTAGTTGTAGTTGTTGATCCTTACTCCTAGATGAATTTTTTTAGTATTCAAATTTTTTATGGGATACAAATATTTCATTATTTTTCCCTCGACAAAAATCAACAAAGTTGTTTGTTTCTTGTTAGGGCACCCCAAAAAAACTTGAATTTTGAAAATACTCATCTAGTAGCAAGGATAAACTGAAAATGGTGCAGGAAAAGGATCTTGTTTGGGCATAATATTAGGATATTGGTGGTTTTTTAACTCTTAGGGAGTTTAGATTCTGAACTGTTTTTCTTTTACATGAAGTCGGTGAGGTGCATATCCCCTTATGACGCTAGAGATGCATTCTTATTTGGGTTTAGTTATTAAATATACATAAATAAGTGTGCATTGAGTTTGCATTGTATGTCAATTTTTGTTTTAGCTTCTTTTGACATTGTTTATTAGATAATTTTTTAATTTGACTATGTCAATTAGATAGTTTTAAAATTTTATATAAGCTATTTTTGACTTGAATAGTAGTAATATTTTTTGTTCTAGGTTTTCTTCTTTATTGGTATTATTTCTGAATGACTCTACAACGAAATGTGTTTAGCACCTCATTATTTTTATACTAGAGTGGTTCTCTCCTAGATTTTTGTAGTCACCAGAAGGGATCACTAGATTTGAAATAGCAGGGGCAGGGATCTACAAAGGAAATAGCTTTGCTCCATTTATTTAAGAAAGTAACAAAGTAAATCTTTTAGATTTCCATGGAAATATATCATTCATATGAAATTGGAGGCGTGCAGGTCATCAAAAAGGGAAAAACATCATCACAATTTTTTCCATATTGCAGTTAAGAGTATTTAGCTTTTTCATTTAAAATATCTCATACTATGCATCCTACTAGTCTATTTCAGAAGGAAGTAATTGGGTGTTTCACACTATTACCTTTAGATCCATGTGCTTTGATCACCAATGCAACGACAGAGAAGAGGGAGGCAAGCGATGTGATGGCAGAGAGCAGCGACACTGTGGTAAATTGGACAAGCGAGAAAAACAAATGAAATATTAGGAATTATGGTGGGCTCCTTCGGTAGGTTTAAGAATAACCTTGGTTTGAGTATACGGTTTTGGTTGTAGTTGCAGTATAGAGTTTGGGTAAAATTTTGGAATTGCACGCGGGACAATCGTGGTTTCCTTGCATGGTGAACATTCCCAATGGTCTTGGTTATTATTTTCACGATGGCAATCCATTGTGGCAACGAAGATGTGAAAACATGCAAATCATTCCATCAAATCATTCAGGGCCATCTATCAGCATGGGATGTCAAAAGGCTTTCCATAGATGCATTAAATTCCCTATGGCAGGCTAGTTATTGCTTGCTGACTATCTTGGTTATTGTTTGCATGATGGAAAGCCAGCGTGGAAACAAAGATGCAAAAATGTGCAAAGCATTCAATAAAATCAGTGGGGGTCATCTATGGGCATGGGATGTCAAGAGCCTTGCCACGGGGGCATTAAATTCCCTATGGAAGGCATGTCATTGCTTGTCGCACTCATCGAGACCACTAATAATATTTTCGTTGTGCAACCGTAATATTGGTTAGAAAAGAATATTTGTTTAAGGTTGATGAATCTACTAGTGTGTTATGAGGATGAACCTCATAATAAAAATCCTATCAGCTTAATGAGAGTGGTGTTTATGCTTATCCACATGTAAAATTTAAGTTTTATAAGGTGGTATGGTAATGGTGAAATGTTTTTTTTTTAGAATAGTAGAGAATATTGTATATCATAATTTTGATTATAAATTTTAAAATATTTAGAAAATTTGATAGATATGAGAGTACGATGTAGTATAGTTTAATTATAAATTATAAATATTTTGAAAATATAATAAAAATAAATAATTAATATAACTAGTAAGAAAATAATTTAAATTAAAATCAAATTAAAAAAAACCAATTAATGCAAATCTTCGTTTAGATAAACCAAAAGTAACTTAATATTTGTAATTAAGTAGATGGATGACAAATCATCTCGATGGATAGGTTATGAAAACATAAATTTATTGTAGAGCCGCATACTATAGAATCTACTTGTTTGTACTTTGCAATTTTTTCAGCAGGAAAAATAGTACTGGTGTATATTATGTACCAAAACAAAAAAATTTATAAGTCAAAAATTAAATCCATATACTTCAGTTACATTTCTGATTCAAATTTAAATATCAGCTTACCACTTCATAGTCCAATACCAAAACCTATATATTTCTCTTTGTGATGTCTCACTCCATGAAACATCCATATATAGTAAAAGAAAGACTAGCCTAAGAAAACATTTACTGTCTCAACCTTGCAGAATTCCTCTATGTTTTCCACAGTCATTGCACCTATTTTTCTTTTCATCCCTAAAAAAATATCAACAAAAATTTACCTTACCAGCTTCTCTAGGACTGCCTGAGTTGTATAATTCATAATTCATCTCCCCAAATCTACTAGTTAGTCCTCTCTTAGATAGTCTGTCTGCTTCATTATTTTTTTCTCTATATATATGGCTAATGGTTATTAATGTAAAATTTCGTTTTATAGAATGTATCCTTTCCAGCTAGTGTCCAATATGTCTTGGATGTAGCTGTGTTCCTCTATTCAAATGATCAATAATGACCTTCGCATCACCAAACACCCAAAACTCCTCCAAGTATAATTGGTTTACGAACCATAATAGACCCCATAATTCAATGAATTCTGCTCTCGGGTTAGTACCTCTACTCCCATTCCACAATATTTTATAGTGACAATCCGAGAATATCATTAGCTAGGCTCCACACCCACATACCTGATTTTGTGAGGCACCATCAAAAAATCCAGCGAGATAGTGAATCTCAAATGGCTTCAATCTCTTAGAGGCGTCACATGGTGGTTTTTGTTTCATCTTCATCATGTCCAGTGAACTGAAAATATTAGCATTAATACTCTGTGGTGAACATGACATCCCTTCAAAAAGAATTCTATTCCTACAACACGAAACATGCCAATGTAGTAAAAAGGGAATAGATCAAAAGTACTAACCCCTTCGAAACCACCATCTAATGTTGTCTTTTGTGGTGCTATATTGAGGGTAAGGTTGCTTCAGTATTAAGAAGATTCTGTTCATCACCTCCTGAGCATAAGAGAAACTATAGAAAATATGAGAATTATCTTCTTCCTGACCCCTCCACAAAACACAAATACTAGGGCCCTGCCACCCTTTGCGTTGTAATGTTTTCCAAGTTAAACTTTTTTTTTCGAGATAAGCCATATTAGAATGATCATTTTAATCAGCACCTTAACACTCCACATCAGTTTGAACCAACAGTCCGGTTCTGATTCCAGTGCTTTGTCCATCAATATTTTATAAGCCTCCTTCGTGCTAATCTATTGCTACAATTTTGTTCCTTCCCATGTAATCCTATCTACATAATCGCCCTTTCTCCATCCCAATTGATTTAGGGAGGTAATATAGTTCACCCACTCTGTCTGCCTATAACCCTCTATGCCCATCTCCTCATATGATCTCCATCTCGGACAGTCCTCATCCCATCTCTTTATAATATGATACAGAAAGAAAAAGCCTTTGTGGTTTAATATGTCTATAGTCTCACTGCTTAGATTTTGGTTTGATCGAAGGCTGAAAACCTGATGACTGCCAATTTTTATCTTATTTCCATTTACGAAATACCACTTTATGCTCTATATAAAAATAGGGCAGCAATTGTTGAAACCTTTCCATATATTTGATCTACTCTTTACTTTTTCCATCCCTAGTGTAAGGACATCCTCCATATTACTTTGTTCAAGATATTTTTGATTTATTATCTCCTTCCATAAACCATGATTGGTAAAACACCTCCCTATAGATTTGAAAATGGGCACTAAACCAAATGTTTTTAAGTCCAGAATACCCCATCCCCCCTTCTCCTTTGGCTTTGTAATGTAGTACAATATTGCCATATGTATAGTTATCTTCTCCTTACCCCCATTCCATATGAATATGGCAATTATCTTCTTGATCTCCATTATCGTCTTGTTTGGGATTTGATAGAGATATGCGCAATATACCATATACTGGTATAGTACCACCTGAGTCAAGATAAGTCTTCCTCCCCTTGATAAAAATCTGTTGGACCAGCTAAAGATTTTGTTTTGGAATTTTATTACTAGCCACTTCCAGTCCTCCCCCGTGTATTTGGTTGGTTTCATCGAGAATCCGAGGTATGACAACCCCTCACTTAGGGCAGCTATATTGAAATTGAATAAAGCCCCCAAATCTTCAAATTTTTCTATGTCACCCTCCACATAATATATACAAGACTTACCAATGCTTATCTGCGTCCCTGTCGCTATGCTGAAACCATGTAAAATTTGTACTTTATGATGCAAAATTTATTTGTTCATGTGCATCTTTTATTTCTTTTCTTTTTTAATATTTCCATGAAGGTTCAGTGTCATTTACCATGTTTAATGAAAAAATTCACAAGGCCATTAGGTTTTTAAGTTTTCGCTAGCATTGCCATTTCCATTGGCTTATTAAGTATAACATTGTCGTGCATCTTTGATTTTCTTTGGAATTACCTTATGAAGTATAACATTGTCAAGAAAAGTAATGAATTAGGAATGACTAGTTTTACAAGTAGAAATCATATAAATTAAAAGTAACTATTTTTAAATGAATTGATAGTGAGATCATTGACATTTTAGACCATTACACAATCTGAAAAGTAATGAATTAGGAATTATTATTGCTATAGTGTCACATGTTCACATTATATAAATTGAAAGTAATTAATTTTAAATAAATTGATAGTGATATCATTGATATTTTTAACAATGGCATGGTTATCGCTATAGTTTCACATGAAAGTAGTTATTTTTAAATGAATTGATAGTGATATCATTCACATTTTTAACAATGGCACGAGTTGAAAAGAATAAGTATTGAGAGTGACATAGTTGGTGTATTTAACATTGATAACAGTTAAAAATAATTAGGAAATTATATTTATATGGTTAAGGAATGAGATAGATATGGTTGATATTTTTGATAATATATAAAATAAAAGAATTAAGAATTGGTATGGGTGTGGTTAATATTGTTAATAGTGATATTAGTTAAAAATAATTAAGAATTGACATTAATGTGGTTGAATTTTTAGTTATAAATTGAAAAAAAATTAATAATTCATATCGATGTGGTGGAAATTTAGTTTTAGGAATTGACATTAATATGGTTAAATTTTTATTTATGATTCAAATTAATATATATATATATATATATATATAAGAAAATCTAATCAATTAAGAATAGTGATTGATATAGTTTTACAAGTACAAACTATATAAACTAAAAGAAATTATTTTTAAATGAATCAATAGTGATATCATCCACATTTTTAACCATGGCACAAGTTGAAAAGTAACTAATTAGGAATGGTAGTTGTTATAGTTTCACATGTGCACATTATATAAATTGAAAGTAATTGTTTTTAAATGAATTGATAGTGATATCATTCACATTTTTAAACATGACACAAGTTGAAAAAAATAAGCATTGAGAGTAACATAGTTGGTGTTTTCAACTATGATAATAGTAAATAGGAATTAGGAAATGACATCCATATGGTCGAGGAATGAGATAAAAATGGTTGATATTTTTATAATATATAAAATAAAAGAATTAAGGATTTGTATTGATGTGGTTTATATTGTTAATAGTGATCTTAGTTGAAAAATATTGAGAATTGACATTAATCTGGTTGAGTTTTTATTTATAAATTGAAAGAAATTAAGAATTTATATTGATATGGTGTAAATTTTAGGAATTGACATTAATATGGTTAAATTTGAATTTATGATTCAAATTAAAAAATAAAAAAACTAAGAAAATGTTCTGTTATATATTTATTTAATTCTAGAAATAAAATTAATTAATTATTAAATCATAAATCTCATTATTAAGATTTTAATTGGGATTTTTTTTTCTAGTTTAGGCTTTAGTGTTAGGTTTTTGTTTTTGTTCTATTTTCATTTATTTATTCATCCTACTCTCGTATCTTCTTTCACAACATTTTGTTGCCTTGATGATGGATCCTCTTTTGGATTTGAAAATTCGACATGGGAAATCCGAACTCTTTTTCTACAAATGAACATATTTTGTTGTTTTATTTATTTTTAACTTTTTATTTGGTATTTATATAATGTTTAATGATTATATTAAATTGTAAAATATGATTTTGTTAAATAAAATAATTTATGTTAATTATGTATAATAAATCTGTGTAATAATTATGTAAATAAGTCCATTATATAATTTATTAACCTTTCAATATTCTCTTTCTTACATATTATAAAAATTTTAATATTTTGAAACAATGTTTAGTTTATGTTATAATTTTGTATATCTTGTATCAAAAGTACATTGTTTTTCTATAAAATTAGAGATTTATAAAAATAATTAACTATGAAATTCATTAGACAGAAATATGGTGCTAAAGGAAGGGTTCTCGCATTCTAATGATGGCCTTAAAACTGGCAATAGATCCATGAAGAATGTGCCCCCACAGGAACGTGTGCATTTTTCTAGGAATATGTGCACGTTCTTGGGCATTAAGACTCAACAAGCTATGAACCACCAACCATGATACCGTCTAGGGGCATCAGGTAGGCATCGCTTAGGAACATGCACATATTCTTAGGAATGTTCACATGTTCTTGGCGTCTTGTATTTTTTATATCATTATGGCCATTGTTTTCCTCATTTTGGATCACAAATTATGTTTTTGTAATGTCATTGAACCAAATATTTCTTCCTTGGTCTACATCAAGTTTGATGTCAATAAAATTGATCTTCTTTGGATTTTAGTGAAGCATTCCAATCAATTTTTTCTATTTTTTTTTTGAAAATTTGATTTAAAATTAGGAATAAAATGTAAATGATGCTCCAAATATAAGCCTCTTATTTAATTGCAAGACACTTGATTACCATGGATCATAATGAGAACCCAAAAATACCATCACCAAACCCCAACTTAGAACAACTAAACCCCAACCTAGAAGAAAGAAATATCAATGCCAAAATGGATGCATCCTAGACTACTTTGAGGACACTCATACATTCTCTCCAAAGCACTAGAGAGCTCTCATGATTGTCTCTAGAAACCTTGTTAGGTTCAGGCATACCATCCATTTCTAATTCCTAAGGCCTATTAGCTAAATTTTTTATTACATCGCTAGAATGTATGAATAGTCTAAAATTGATCTAATTGAAAACCAAATTAGAGACTTGAACATTAAAAAATAAGATTTTATATCATTGTTCATTGACCCTAGAAACAACCAACAGATAATAGTAAGCAATAGACACATTTGTATGGACTAATGCACCTAACAAGCATTATGATATAATGATAGATAAGTGATTCATCGTTTTTTTATAAACCTCCTTGTAATAATAAGGATTTTTGTCTATATTTCTTGAGGAAATTATGGGCAAAGTTCATGCTAGGACTTCATGTCAGCTACTTTGACATGTGAGAATTCTAGTGGGTGGGTTGTGGGTATATACATGATATAGAGAATGCTAGGAACAACCTAGCACGAGGTCATCATTCACCTAGATGAAGGTATAACCCATTTCCCAACATCCTCTAGGCTGAATGCATGAATATGGATTACACATTTGGGCCAAATGTGGTGATGAAATATCAATTATTTTTCTCTTTTATCGAATTCAAGCCCTCAAAATTCGTATAGACATTATGAATTTTGGTTCATAATAAAAAGGAAATTTGTGGAAAGTTATGTTTTTTTCCTAATGATATTTTTACAAAAAGACTTAGTGTTGTATAATTTGTAAATTTTCCATGAAATTAAATTATTTCCCTTGCAATTTTCTGAAATTTTCCTATTTCAGCAAGTTCTGCGTTCTTGTTCCATGAAAAAATCAAGTTACTGTTGAACAAGCTACACAAATGTTCTTTCAAAAAGTATGGGTTCATTTTGGGTTACCTACTTCCATCATTTCCAACTGAGACACTCGCTTTGTAGGATATTTTTGGTCCACTTTGAGGGGACTCATGGACATAAAGCTGAAGAAGAGAACAAATATTCATCCACAGACCGATGGATAAACAAAAGTGGTCAACAGGACAGTGATACATGTTCTATGAGGTTACCCCAGCAAAAATCCTAATTTGTGGAATGAATCTTTAACTTATGTGTAAAATGCTTACAATCGAGCCTTACATTCTTTTACTAAGTGATCGTCATTTGAAACATGTTTCAGGTATATACCAAATTCACCAATGGATTTCATGTTTGGTGATGAAGATAAAGTTGATGGATAGGACAATTCAAATAAATAATTTAATTTCATTCAATAGATACAAAAGATACATGAAGCAGTGCAGGATTAGTTACAAAAGAGTCAAGCCAAGTACAAAATGTGCCACGACAATCATCAAATAAATCATCATTTTCAGGTCGGTGATCAGGTATGGTTTTATATTACTAAATAAAGGTTGAAAGGGGAAGGTAATAAATTGAACCCATCAGGTATGGTCCTTTCAAGATTGTGTAAAAAATTGGAAATAATTCATTTTGGTTAGATTTACCTCCTTACATGTGTATTTATTCAGTTGTAAATGTCAAAAATATGAAGTTGTATGAACCTCCGATGATCATTGATCTAGAGGAAGATACGCAGGTTCCTACCATTGATGATTTGGCATCTAAGTATATGAATGAGTTGCAGGAAGATACCATATTGGATAGAAAGTTTTGATCTTCAAGGCATGGATATGTTGAATATATTGAAGTGGAACTCAAAGACATGAATCCTAGCAAAGCGAGGTGGATGGAGATTGGAAGAGTGAGGGAGTTGTACCCTCACTTGATATATGCTTAAATCAAAATTTTGTTGGTCCAAAAGATTTTAAGTGGAGAGGATTGATCCAGGAGGATCTCTTGTCAGTTCAAATTGACAAGAAGGAAGTCCAATTTAGTCTTCAGTTTCTTGAGCATTCTAGATGAAAGAAGAGAGTCTTCAATTGGTTCAAATTTGGTGCATGGTACAAGTGTTTTCATGGTGTGGAAAATTTTAATGTCATGGTGCTAAGGTCATGAAAGGAACTAGGTTGTATGAAAATTCTATAGTCCAAAGGCTAAGTCCTAATCCTATATAATGGTGTCAAACCATATGTAAAAAAACCTAATGATTTTTTTTTAAACAATGGAATCGTCCAAACTATGTTTCAAACTAGGTAATGGTTATAACTTATGTACAAAACCCTTATGTAAAAAATGTTATAAAATATGGTTTTCGATGTTAAAACTATGTCATAAACCATATATCAATTTTAACTATAGTAGCTAACCGTATCGGGAGTTAAACCACGGGTGCACATGTGAATAGGTGGATAAATAAGTAGTTTGAACACCACACAGTTGTTGGAGCTGACCGTCAGGAAGACCGCAGACAGTTATCACATGGACCAGTTACATCGACTACCCAGAATTTCCGGAGCCTGACTGTCAATGTGATAGTCAACAGCTAGACCACCAGGGAGCTATCACATGTAGTCTCTTAGCTCTCCATTGTTTAGGCGGAATGTCAACATATATTTTTATTCTATGGTGTGTTTTTGGGTTTCTTAAGTTACGTGCACTATTTTTAAAATATCCACCATGTAATAAAACTCTTAGGTGTATGAAGTTAATAAGATCGAGAGCTAATCATTTAATTGCATTCAACCAATTTTCTATGTTAAGCCTAAGAGGCCCAAGAAGAACTTTCCCCAAGGCATATTTAACCTTAGCCATTGAACCATGATGGGGAGGAGTGATTTTGAAGGCTTCTGTTTAGATTTCTGAGGTGAGAGGCAATTTTGTTTTCAGCGTATCTTGGTCGTCGGAAGGTAGAATTGGGAGCCAAGATAGGCATTGGATCGCTAGGAGAGGGAGATTTATGTTGAAAGAGACCAGAGGTGCCTTTGATCATGTTAATTGTGCTGTATTTCTATGTGAATACTTATTTGGATCAATCCTTAATAAAACAGATGCCCATCTTGAAAGCAAACCTAGATACATAGTCCACCAAGGACAAACTCCATAATCAATGTTTGTTGTCTTCTATCTCTGTTTTTTTCTACAAATTCATCTTTAATTATGGTTGTTAAGTTTTTGTTTAAGTCATAGAATCAAAATTTTTCATTTAGTCTTTTATTCTAATCAATAAAGTTAACAATCAATTCAATATTGGAAAATATTTAGTTGGCCTACTTTATTATTATTTCATATCTATTTCAGATTCAAAGAGGGCTACCAAAAACCATAAAAAGAAGAGACCTTGCCCTACATATAACTCATAACAACAAGATGAGGCATAAAATACCCTTATCTGGCTAAGTTTCAGTCTTCCTGTAGTAGGGAGCAAGTCCATAGAATCTCTCTAATGTTAGATTCTTAGAAAAATTCTTAAACACTTTATAAATCCTAGACAACAAACATATTATGGGACATAAAGCTTGAAACCACATCGAATCCTCTAGGAACTCATTAACACTACAAGGAAAAGACCCCCTAGAAGATATTTTTGAGGAACCCCTTATAGAAATACCCCAAACATTCTTTTCTAATGGAGGTTACTAGAGGAGGTTGGCGGGTGGAGGTTTTTGTAGATTTTTTTTCATCTGGTGCTCTTGTCAACCTAAACTGCACTGATGCATTCAGCAAGAGAAAGCATTGGTGCACACAAAACATTGGTACACTGGACACCGTGCGCTCTGTACAAACCTGCATGATGTGTCTTATTACTGTAGTGCACCACTTCTTTACAAATATTCCGCACCGATGCCTCCTAAAACCCCACGCCAAAAAGAAACCGCCCGGTGCAATCTTAAGAAACCGCACCAGTGCACCTATAAAACCTCACAAACAAAAATAATGTTAAATAAATTTAAGTATATTACCATTGGATTACCTGTTATGGATGCTAATTTCATGTACAATTTTTATAAGAATTCGAGTGTCAAGAATTCAATAGAATATATATATATATATATATGGACTATTTTTCAATTTATTAAAAGGTTTTTCAGATTTTTTGTGGGGTTTATGGGTTCATGGGATAGTAGATAGCACCGAAACTGTACTTTATGATGCAAACTTTATTTGTTCATGTGCATCTTTTATTTCTTTTCTTTTTTAATATTTCCATGAAGGTTCAGTGTCATTTACAATGTTTTATGAAAAAATTCACGAGGTGATTAGGTTTTTAAGTTTTTGCTAATATTGCCATTGCCATTGGCTTATTAAGTATAACGTTGTCATGCGTCTTTGATTTTCTTTGGAATTAGCTTATGCAGTATAACATCGTCATGAAAAGTAATGAATTAGGAATGACTAGTTTTACAAGTACAAATCATTAAAATTAAAAGTAATTATTTTTAAATGAGTTGATAATGAGATCATTGACATTTTAGACCATGACACAATCTGAAAAGTAACGAATTAGGAATTATTATTGCTATAGTGTCACATGTTCACATTATATAAATTGAAAGTAATTAATTTTAAATAAATTGATAGTGATATCATTCGCATTTTTAACAATGGCATGGTTATTGCTATAGTTTCACATGAAAGTAGATATTTTTAAATGAATTGATAGTGATATCATTCACATTTTTAACAATGGCACGAGTTGAAAAGAATAAGTATTGAGAGTGACATAGTTGGTGTATTTAACATTGATAATAGTTAAAAATAATTAAGAACTTATATTTATATGGTTAAGGAATGAGATAGATATGGTTGATATTTTTGATAATATATAAAATAAAAGAATTAAGAATTGGTATGGGTGTGGTTAATATTGTTAATAGTGATATTAGTTAAAAATAATTAAGAATTGACATTAATATGGTTGAATTTTTAGTTATAAATTAAAAAAAATTAATAATTCATATCGATGTGGTGGAAATTTAGTTTTAGGAATTCACATTAATATGGTTAAATTTTTATTTATGATTCAAATTAAAGAAAAAAAAAAATTAAGAAAAGTAATCAATTAAGAATAGTGATTGATATAGTTTTACAAGTACAAACTATATAAACTAAAAGTAATTATTTTTAAATGAATCGATAGTGATATCATCCACATTTTTAACCATGGCACAAGTTGAAAAGTAACTAATTAGGAATGGTAGTTGTTATAGTTTCACCTGTGCACATTATATAAATTGAAAGTAATTATTTTTAAATGAATTGATAGTGATATCATTCACATTTTTAAACATGACACAAGTTGAAAAAAATAAGCATTGAGAGTAACATAGTCGGTGTTTTCAACTATGATAATAGTAAATAGGAATTAGGAAATGACATCCATATGGTCGAGGAATTAGATAAAAATGGTTGATATTTTTATAATATATAAAATAAAAGGATTAATAATTTGTATTGAGGTGCTTTATATTGTTAGTAGCGATATTAGTTGAAAAATATTGAGAATTGACATTAATCTGGTTGAGTTTTCAGTTATAAATTGAAAGAAATTAAGAATTTATATTGATATGGTGTAAATTTTAGGAATTGACATTAATATGGTTAAATTTGTATTTATGATTCAAATAAAAAAAGAAAAAAACTAAGAAAATGTTATGTTATATATTTATTTATTTCTAAAAATAAAATTAATTAATTATTAAATCATAAATCTCATTATTAAGATTTTAATTAGGATTTTTTTTTCTAGTTTAGTTTTTAGTGTTAGGTTTTTGTTTTTTTCCTTTTTTTATTTATTTACTCATCCTCCTCTCGTATCTTCTTTCACAACATTTTGTTGCCTTGATGATGGATCCTCTTTTGGATTTGAAACTTTGACATGGGAAATCCGAACTATTTTTCTACAAATGAACATATTTTGTTGTTTTATTTGTTTTTAACTTATTATTTGGTATTTATATAATGTTTAATGATTATATAAAATTGTAAAATATGATTTTGTTAAATCAAATAATTTATGTTAATTATGTATAATATATTTGTGTAATAATTATATAAATAAGTCCATTATATAATATATTAACCTTTCAATATTCTTTTTCTAATATATTAGAAAAATTTTAATATTTTGAAACAATGTTTAGTTTATGTTATAATTTTGTATATCTTGTATCAAAAGTACATTGTTTTTCTAGAAAATTAGAGATTTATAAAAATAATTAACTATGAAATTCATTAGACAAAAATATGGTGCTAAAGGAAGGGTTCTCGCATTGTAATGATGGCCTTAAAAGTGGCAATAGATCCATGAAGAATGTGCCCCCACGGGAACATGTGCGTTTTTCTAGGAATATGTGCACGTTCTTGGGCATTAAGACTCAACAAGCTCTAAACCACCAACCAGGATACCATCTAGGGGCATCAGGTAGGCATGGCTTAGGAACATGCACATATTCTTAGGAATGTTCACATGTTCTTGGCATCTTGTATTCTTTATATCATTATGGTCATTGTTTTCCCCATTTTGGATCACAAATTATGTTTTTGTAATTTCATTGAACCAAACATTGCTTCCTTGGTCTACATCAAGTTTGAAGTCAATAAAATTGATCTTCTCTAGATTTTAGTGAAGCATTCCAATCAATTTTTTTTGTTTTTTTTTTTTTAAATTTGATTTAAAATTAGGAATAAAATGTAAATGATGCTCCAAATATAAGCCTCTTATTTAATTGCAAGACACTTGATTACCATGGATCATAATGAGAACCCAAAAATACCATCACCAAACCCAAACTTAGAACAACTAAACCCAACCTAGAAGAAAGAAATATCAATGCCAAAATGGATGCATCCTAGACTACTTTGAGGACACTCATACATTCTCTCCAAAGCACTAGAGAGCCCTCGTGATTGTATCTAGAAACCTTGTTAGGTTCTGGCATACCATCCATTTCTAATTCCTAGGGCCTACTAGCTAAATTTTTTATTACATCGCTAGAATGTATGAATAGTATAAAATTGATCTATTTGAAAACCAAATTATAGACTTGAACATTACCAAATAAGATTTTATATCATTATTCATTGACCCTAGAAACAACCAACAGATAATAGTAAGCAACAGACACATTTGTATGGACTAGTGCACCTAACAAACATTATGATACAATGACAGATAAGTGATTCATCATTTTTTTATAAACCTCCTTATAATAATAAGGAGGTTCGTCTATATTTATTGAGGAAATTATGGGAAAATTTCATGCTAGGACTTCATGTCAGCTACTTTGACATGTGAGAATTCTAGTGGGTGGGTTGTGGGTATGTACATGATATAGATAATGCTAGGTACAACCTAGCACTAGGTCATCGTTCGCCTAGATGAAGGTATAACCCCTTTCCCAACATCCTGTAGGCTAAATGTATGAATATGGATTACACATTTGGGCCAAATGTGGCGATGAAATTTCAATTATTTTTCTCTTTTATCGAATTCAAGCCCTCAAAATTCATATAAACATTATGAATTTTGGTCCATAATAAAAACGAAACTTGTGTAAAGTTATTTTTTTTTCCTAATGATATTTTTTACAAAAAGACTTGGTGTTGTATAATTTGTAAATTTTCTATTAATTTAAATTATTTCCCTTGCAATTTTCTGCACATATTAGGAGGTATGCCTGTGTTCCCATAGCATAACTTGGTCTAAAAATGCATAATTTTTATTATTAAGCATGATAATTTTTTTATATTAAAATTTTATTTTTTTATGGAAAATTATATTTTTATTATTTTTTGAAGTTGGCAAAGTTATATTTCAATTGCATTTTGCAAACATGCATTCGCATAAGATTTTTTTCAGTAATTTAAAGAAATTGAAAACTAAGAGTGCCCTTTTGAAGAGGACTCATAAACGAATATAGTGGTATTTTTTGAAAAAAAATTGGTTGTGTATATTTTAGGTTATCGATTTTTATTCATCCCTTTTGAAACTGTCCAAACAAATTTCAAACATTGTGTTTAAAAGAAATTAGATGAAAAATATCATATCAGCTTGAAAGTGTCAAACTCATATGCCATTGGATAGAGGATTCTTTCACGAATCCATCATAATTAACTCTGAAACTTAAGGACAAATTCTTCCCTAAATTCTCCAGGGCACAAAATGGTGTTGTAGATAAATCTATAGAAGGGGAACTAAAACTCTTTTTTTTGGGCCCTTAGTAGCTCGATCAAGTGCTTTAAATACGCGATCGAGCTTTTGAGATAAAATTTCAAATAACTCCATCAAGGGTTTTAGAAACCCTCAATTGAACCCTTAACATGGTTAAATAGAGTATCAATATATCCTATGTCTCAATCTATCTTTACATCTCCATCTAGTTTTAATGCTTGATATACATTAAAGGCTTGATAGAGCTATTTATGTGAATTCCATGCCTAGGTTGTATTGGCGGGACATTTGAAAAACATGGCTTAATCGAGCTCCTAGATAACCTTAGGTTACACAAGAGCTCAATTCAGAGTTTGTTTTAATGTTCGATTGAGATATATTTAAGCCCTCAAATAGTTTGATCGAGGCCTCAAATATTTCTCGATCGAGTGCTTGAAATGTCTCGATCGAGTTATTTTTTTCACCCAAAATGTACCCTCTGTTGCTGAAAAATGTAACCTGACTTTATGCATAGACCCTCTATTAATGGATAATATTATTAAAATCCATACCATAATAACTTCCTGACTATAACCTTGTTGTAGCATGTTACATTGGTAGCATCATTATGCCAGGAGTAATCAATAGGTGATGTTGCAAGACGGGTTAGACCATCATATTTTGCAACATGGTTCGAATAGGAGAGGTCACATGGAGGCTTATGTGAACCTCATAAATATTGATGTCCCTTAGTATTGCAACAATAATGTTGAAAATACTAAGAGTCTCAGATTTAATTATCAACCCAATGTTTCTACAAATTTAAGAGGGATTGACACTACAATGTGTAGCAGGAATTATCTCTTTCCTTTTACAGTCCTCATGTAGGTGAGATATTTTTTATTCTAGGTTAGATGAATAGAAATATATTCAAGTATCCAAGACAACCATGCTACAGGAAAGTGAAATTACAAAGATAATTTGCATAACTGAAATGGAACACGCCTATGATGATTGTAGGAAATAGAACACAGAATTTACTTGGAAATCAAAGACTTGGAAAGTAAACCTGAAATCATTATTGTAGAAGCTAAAAACACCACACCAAGAGAGCATACATTAAAATTGTCTAAGGGAAACATCAAGAGATCTATACTCTTCCAAACTCCATCCTTAACACCCCAAACATGTTCTAATATGTTAAGGATGCTAAATCAAGATCGTATTGCTAAATTGGATGAAGAAAATGGGTTGTTTTCTAGCTATTAAAGGATTCTTTGTTTTTCTACATGAAAAACCAACAAGCCACATTTTTTTCTAAAATGAAAATTTAAGATGAGAGAAGGGGTTAGGAATGATGAAAAATTTGATTATTCAACTAGTAAAAACATAAAAAAACTAAGTATAAAAATTAACACTATGCATTCAAGCTTTGTTCACCCTCTATAATCATAATCCTTGTTCCACAACAAAACAAGAAAATTGTAGAAATTGTAACATTAGATAAAATCAAAATGAAAAAGACTTGAAATGCAATGATAGGAAATATCAGCGATACAAGATGTTCACATATTGTATAAATTATTTGAAAATAGTTTTAGCACACAAAACTACCTATTTAACTGAGCATAAATATATCAAGCTGTAATTTCTAGAAATTATGATTCAAGAGATAAACAAAGACAAATTAAAACATTAAAATGACATTAACATAAATAAAAGAGGGATTTCAAGCCATTGAGGTGGGCCCAGCCCAATGATTCTTATAATCCTTGAGGAGGAACCAAGATACAAACCAAAATGAGGAGCTACTTCCATTAACTTAGAATCTATCTTACATCATGAAATACAAATTTGCAAAACTTGCTTAGAAATATTCAAATCCTAAGATATTTCTAACATGTTTATCCTATGCCATAAGGGCCAACTTTAACTTATTATTTATACATAAGGTTGGGGAGAAACCTCTTTGAGAAGATTATCAAGGAGGATCTTCCATAATTTCAAATTGACCGTGACAAAGTCCAGTTCAGTCTTTAGTTTCTCTAGTGTTCCAAATGAAATAAGAGATTCTTCAATTAGTTGAAATTTGGTGTATGGTACATGTGTTTTCATGGTGTGGAAAATTCTAATGTCATGATGCTAAGGTCCTGGAAGGAACTAGTTTGTATGAAAATCCTATAGTCATAAGCCTAATTCCTAATCCCATCTAATGGTGCCAAACCATATGTAAAAAAACATAGCGCAATTTTTTTAAAATAATGCAATGGTCCAAAAAACGTTTCGAACTATGTAATGGTTATAACCTATGTACAAAACCCATATGTAAAAAATTTCATAAACCATATATTATTCTTAACTGCAAAAACTAATCGTATCAGGAGTTAAACTGTCAATAGACATGTGAACAGATGGATAAACAAGCGGTTTAAACATCGCATAGTTGTTGGAGCCAACCATCGGGAAGACTACAAAAAATTGTCACACGGAGCAGTTACATCGACTGCCCAGAACCACCAGAGCTTGACCACGGATGTGGAAGTCAATAGTTAGACCATCGTGGAGCTGTCACATGCAGTCATTAGTTCTCCATTTATCTATACTTTCAGCAGATATTTTTATCTTATGGTGTATTTTTCAGTTTTTAAATTTATGTGCATTATGTTTAAATTATCCACCATGTAACAAAAATCTTGCTGTATGAAGTTTATAATAAAGAGATCTAATCATTTAATTTCATTCAACCAATTTTCTATGTTAAGCCCAAAAGGCTCGAGAAGGACTTGGCCTAGGGCCTATTTAACCTTAGCCATTAAACCATGATGGGTAGGAGTGATTTTGAAGGCTTGTGTTTAGATTTATGGAGAGAGAGGAATTTTTTTTTCAAAGTATCTTGGTCGTCTGGAGGTGGAATTGGGAACCAAGATAGGCATTGGAAATCTAGGAGAGAGAGATTTATGTTGAAAGAGACAAGAGGCACCTATGAGCATGTTCAGTCTAGTTTATTTCTGTGTAAATATTTCCTTGGATCAATCCTTAATAAAATGGATGCCCATATTAAAAGCATACTTGGAGACATAGTCCACTAGGGGCAAACTCCATAATCAATTTTTGTTGTCTTCTATCTCTGTTCTTTGCTGAAAATTCATGTTTAATTATTATTCTTAAGTTTTTGTTTAGTTGTAAAATCAATTGTTTTCCTTCAGTCTTCCACACTAAGCGATCAAGTTAACAGTCAATTCACTATTGGAAAATATTTAGTCCTATTTAAGTACTATTTAAAATCTATTTAAGATCATATATTTTGGTATCAGAGTAGGTTGTGTTTTGTAGGATTTTTTCCGGTGAATGTTAACTTGGTCGAGGTTGCGACATGGAAAAGGAACACTGGAGTAGATCGACTCAGAAGTTGGAAAGCAGAAAGTTGCTCAAAAATCGAAAATGGGAGGACCCAATGTATGTGAAACTCCTGAAGTGAAGGTCATGGGTGAAGAACAAGTTCAAAAAATGTTTTCGAACATGTAGTGGATTTTGGTAAAACTCTATGAAGATAAGAAGGTGAGAGATGTAGGCTCTTCGTCAAAGGAAATTAAGAAAGAAAAGGGAAAAGGAAAAGTTGATAAACCTCCTTCACCTATATCATCTTCTTCTTCTAGTTCAGATTCTGAAATAGAAAAGAAACCCTTGAAGTCGTTTCTTTTGAAACTTGATGTAAAATTTGAACTACCTATTTATGATGGTGAAATGAAACCTGAAAAGTTAGATAATTAGATTAAACAATTAGAACTATATTGTATAATTCAGAACATTTCGGATGAAAGAAAAAAAATTGAATTAGCTACACGTAGAATGGGGGGGAACAGCTTTAATATGGTGGGAAAGTAAAACTCAAATACATTTAAAGCGAAAATGTAAAGTCATCTCTTCATGGTATAAGTTTCTAAAATCACTCAGAAAACAATTCTATAATTTGGGATACATGCAACAAGCTATTATTAATTGGCAAAATTTGAGGCAAGGTAAATGGCAGAGTATTCAGGAGTTTACTCAGGAGTTCAGGAAGAAACCTTTGGCACTTGTTATTCCATTCGACACACGTGAAACTTTATCAAAGTACATTGGTAGTTAACATTCTTATTTACAACATACATTATTGATGTTTAATCCCACTAACTTCGATGAAGTGTGTGCTCAAGCCATACATATTGAATCAGGTGGCAGACCATTCAATTTTTAATAGAAAGCATCCAAACAATTGGAAATCAAGGATTCCAAGGACATAAGGAGGAAGAGAACTTCAAAGGGAAAGAAAAAACTGACAACTTAGAAGGAAGGTGAAAGACCTACTTTTACTCACTTCTAGATGATCGAACATGATGAAGCCTGATGTTGGAAACTTCACCCAGAACTCAAACCAAACAAGTTACATAAAAGAAAAGGTGAAAAGAAGGCTAATACAACAATCCAAAAATATTTGGGCTCCTACTCAGTTGATGAAAGGAAAATAAGTGCAATGGTTTCAATAGGTAAAAGTTTTGACGCTAGTTCAAGTTCTAGTACTTTTGCATATTCTTCAAAAATAAATCTTTTGGATGAAGATAATAGAGTTAAATTATTTCACATAGGGGTAAATTCTAAGCACACAAAAATAGATACATTGTTTGACAGAGGATCACAAGAAAATTTAATATCTGAAGAATTAGTTAATAAATTAGGTTTGGAGACACATAATCATCCAAGACCATGCCCATTAGGTTGGCTAAAATGAAAGACTTAGATAATGTCACAAAGCAGTGTCACTAAAAATTTTCCATCACGGCTAATTACGTTGATGAAGTGGATTTAGATGTGATTCCATTAGACATATGTGATGTAGTGCTAGGAATTCCTTATCTATATGATTGTGATGTTGTGTTTCATAGGAAAGACCATTAATATCATCTTAAGAAAGATGGGATTGAATACATTGTCCGGGCACATAAAATCAAATGACACTTGGATTTAGTTACTACTAATAAGATGAAGAGACTAATAAGTACAAGTAAAAGATATGTACTCATGGTTGTAAAAGAACAACATAAGCATCAACATGATGATTTTTTAGGTTGTGAATCTCAGTTTGAAGATAGTTTAGTTAAAATGGTAGATTATTTTCAAAGTCTGTTTAAAGAACAAAAACATCTGCCTCCTAAATGAGAAATACAACATGAGATACAATTGATGTATGATACCCCTCTTCCTAATGCTGGAATGTATCGCATGTCAGTTATAGAGAACGAAGAAATAAAGAAACAAATAGAAGAGCTAGTTGAAAAAGGCTTCATTTGACCCAGTTCATCTCCATGTGTTTCACCCATAATTTTCGTTCCTAAGAAAGACGGGACATGGAGAATGTGTGTCGAATTTAGGGATTTAAACAAAACCACAATGAAAAACAAGTATCCTCTTCCTAGGATAGATGATTTACTTGAACAATTGAGAAATGGTGTATATTTCACTAAGTTTTATTTTCATAGTGGGTATCATAAAATTCGCATCACAAGAAATGACATATGGAAAACTCCATTTAAAACTGGGCAGGGGTTATTTGAATGGTTAGTGATGCCTCTTGGTTTGTGTAATGATCCTAAAAGTTTCATGTAGGCTATGAATGATGTATTCCATCCATACATTGATAATTTGTCATAATATACTTAGATGATATCCTCATATTCACTTCCAGTATGGAAGAGCATGGAAAGCATGTTAAAAATGTCTTTGAAGTGTTACAAAGGGGAAAATTTTACCTTAAACTATCCAATTCTGAGTTTGGAAAAAATTGATTAATTTATCTTGGTTACTTAGTTGGAGGTAGTCATTCGAAAATAGATCCAGCGAAAATCGATGTGGTTGTTAAGTGGTGAAGAACACAGAATGTGACTAAAGTTAGAGGTTTTCTAGGTGTAGATCAATATTGGAGAAAATTCATTTCTTAGTTTCTTTGATTGCATCACTGTTACATGCTTTAACAGGTTCTAAAGTTTCCTATCAAAAATATTTTGATACACTTAAGCAGAAAATTGTCACAACACCAATTTTAGCTTTACCAAATCTTCAATAGCCATTTGAAATTGAAACAGATGCTAGTGGTTATGCAATGGGTGAAATCTTACTTCAAAAAGGGAAACCTATTTTTTTCATTTAGAAGCTTTTACTAAGGCATTTGAAAATTATCTGACATATGATAAAGAATTGTTTGCTTTGGTTGAAAGTGTTAAGAAATGGAAGACCTACTTAATGGGTAAGGAAACAGTGATTCACAAAGATCATCAACCGCTTCAGTACCTTCAGTCTCAAACTAAGTTACAACAATCTCGCCATTAGAGTTGGAAGGTATTTCTTTGGCAATTTAACTAAGTAATTAAGTACAATAAAGGTGTAACAAAAAAAGTAGCTAATATGTTGTCTGGAACATCCTTGAATGCTTCATTAGTGCTACAGAATAGTTATTTAAAACTTGAAAGTTATTTATAACGATATAGTACAAATGTTGATTTCAAAGATACTTACGAATCACTAACTCATGGTACTTCGGTGGAAGAATTCAATTTTCATGTTCATGAAAGATTGTTATATCATCTAGATAAGTTGGGCATACCACAAACAGAAAGGGCGCATCTTATTCGGGAAGCACATTCACCTCGCATTCCAGGAAATTCTGGCATAAGGAAGACAATGACATAAATTCAAAAGTATTTCTACTAGCCTCGCATGTATGAAATAGTTGTTAAGTACGTTATAGGATGTGTTATGTGATCGACAAGCAAGCCAAACAATCAAACGATTGGTTTGTATATGCCACTTCCAGTTCCTTCACGACCATGGGACAACATTTCCATTGAATTTGTTGGAGTACTTCCTATGTCCACAAGAGGGCATGATTACATGTATGTCGTTGTTGATTGTTTCAGCAAGTTCTGCATTCTTGTTCCATGAAAAAATCAAGTGACTGCTGAACAAGCTACAAAAATGTTATTTCAACAAGTATGCGTTCATTTTGGGTTACCTACGTCCATCATTTCCGACTGAGACACTCGCTTCGTAGGAGAGTTTTGGTCCACTTTGAGGGGACTCATGGACATAAAGTTGAAGAAGAGAACAAATATTCATCCACAGACCGATGGATAAACAAAAGTGATCAACAGGACAGTGATACATATTCTATGAGGTTACTCCAGCAAAAATCCTAATTTTTGGAATGAATCTTTACCTTATGTTCAAAATTCTTACAATCAAGCCTTACATTCTTTTACTAAGTGATTGTCATTTGAAACATGTTTCAGGTATCTACCAAATTTACCAATGGATTTCATGTTTGGTGAAGAAGATAAAGTGCATGGATAGGACAATTCAAATAAAGCAATTAATTTCATTCAACGGATACAAAAGATACATGAAGCAGTGCAAGATTAGTTACTAAAGAGTCAAGCCAAGTACAAAATGCGTCACGAAAATCATCAAATAAATCATCATTTTCAAGTTCGTGATCAGGTATGGTTTTATATTACTAAATACAGGTTGAAAGGGGAAGGTAAGAAACTGAACCCATCAGCTATGGTCCTTTCAAGATTGTGTAAAAAATTAGAAATAATGCATTCTGGTTAGATTTACCTCCTTACATGTGTATTTATTCAGTTGTAAATGTAGAAAATATGAATTTGTATGAACCTCCGATGATCATTGATCTAGAGGAAGATACGAAGGTTCCTACCATTGATGATTTGGCACCTAAGTATATGAATGAGTTGTAGGAAGATACCATATTGGAGAGGAAGTTTCGATCTTCAAGGCATGGATATGTTGAATATCTTGAAGTGGAACTCAAAGACATGAATCCTAGCAAGGTGAGGTGGATGGAGATTGGAAGAGTGAGGGAGTTGTACCCTCACTTGACATATGCTTAGATCAAAATTTTTTTGGTCCAAAAGATTTTAAGTGGAGAGGAACTATCCAGGAGGATCTTGTGTCAGTTCAAATTGACGAGAAGGAAGTCCAGTTCAGTCTTCAGTTTCTTGAGCGTTCTGGATGAAAGAAGAGATTCTTCAATTGGTTCAAATTTGGTGCATGGTACAAGTGTTTTCATGGTGTGAAAAATTTTAATGTCATGGTGCTAAGGTCATGAAAAGAACTAGGTTGTATGAAAATATTATAGTCCAAAGCCTAAGTCCTAATCCTATGTAATGGTGTCAAACCATATGTAAAAAAACCTAATGATTTTTTTTTAAACAATGGCATGGTCCAAAATATGTTTCAAACTAGGTAATGGTTATAACTTATGTACAAAACCCTTATGTAAAAAATGTTATAAAATATTGTTTTCGATGTTAAAACTATGTCATAAACCATATATCAATTTTAAATGTAGTAGCTTACCGTATCGGGAGTTAAACCACGGGTGGACATGTGAATAGGTGGATAAATAAGTAGTTTGAACACCACACAGTTGTTGGAGCTCACCGTCGGGAAGATCGCAGATAGATATCACATGGAGCAATTACATCAACTGCCCGGAATTGCCGGAGCCTGACCGTCAATGCGACAGTCAATAGTTATACCACCAGGGAGATGTCACATGCAGTCTCTTAGTTCTGCATTGTTTAGCCTGAATGTCAGTAGGTATTTTTATTCTATGGTGTGTTTTTGGGTTTTTTAAGTTACGTGCACTATTTTTAAATTATCCACCATTTAACAAAACTCTTAGGTGTATGAAGTTTATAAGATCGAGAGCTCATCATTTAATTGCATTCAACCAGTTTTCTATGTTAAGCCTAAGAGGCCCAGGAAGAACTTGACCCAAGGCATATTTAAGCTTAGCCATTGAACCATGATGGGGAGGAGTGATTTGAAGGCTTCTGTTCAGATTTCTGAGCAGAGAGGCAATTTTGTTTTCAACGTATCTTGGTTGTCCGAAGGTAGAAGTGGGAACCAAGATAGGCATTGGATTGCTAGGAGAGGGAGATTTTTGTTGACAGAGACTAGAGATGCCTTTGATCATGTTAATTGTCTTGTATTTCTATGTAAATACTTCTTTGGATTAATCCTTAATAAAAAATATGCCCATCTTGAAAGCGGACCTACAGACGTAGTCCACCAAGGAAAAACTCCATAATCAATGTCTGGTGTCTTCTATCTCTGTTCTTTGTTGTAAATTCATCTTTAATTATGCTTCTTAAGTTTTTGTTTAAGTCATAAAATCAAATTTCTTCATTTAGTCTTCCATACTAATCAATAAAGTTAACAATCAATTCAATATTGGAAAATATTTAGTTGGCCTACTTCAGTATTATTTCATATGTATTTCAGATTCAAAGAGGGCTACCAAAAACCATAAAAAGAAGAGACCTTGCCCTAGATATAACTCATAAAAACAAGATGAGGCATAAAATACCCTTATCCAGCTGAGTTTCAGTCTTCTTGTAGTAGGGAGCAAGTCCATAGAATCTCTCTAATGTTAGATTCTTAGAAAACTTCTTAAACACTTTATAAATCCTAGAAAACAAACATATTACAGCACATAAAGTTTGAAAACCAAATCGAATCCTCCAGGAAATCATTAACACTACAAGGAAAAGACCCCATAGAAGATATTTTTGAGGAACCCCTTATAAAAATACCCCAAACATTCATTTCTAATGGAGGTTACTAGAGGAGGTTGGAAGGTGGAGGTTTTTGTAGATGTTTTTCATTCGGTGCTCTTATCAACCTAAACCGCACTGATGCATTCAACAAGAGAAAGAATCGGTGCACACAAAACATTTGCACATTGGACATCGTGCGCTCTGTACAAACCTACACGATGTGTCTTATTATTGTAGTGCACCGCTTCTTTAAAAATATTCTGCACCGGTGCGTCCTAAAACCCTGCGCCAAAAAGAAACTGCCCGGTGCGATCTTAAGAAACCGCACCAGTGCGCCTATAAAACCCCACACACTAGAATAGTGTTAAATAAATTTAAGTATATTACCATTGCATTGCCTCTTATGGATGCTAATTCCATGTACAATTTTTATAAGAATTCGAGTGTCAAGAATGCAATAGAATATATATATATTTGGACTATTTTTGAATTTATTAAAAGGTTTTTCAGATTTTTTGTGGGGTTTATGGGTTCATGGGATAGCAGATAGCACCAAACCTATACTTTATGATGCAAACTTTATTTTTTCATGTGCATCTTTAGTTTCTTTTCTTTTTTAATATTTCCATGAAGGTTCAGTGTCATTTACATTGTCATGCATATTTGATTTTCTTTGGAATTAACTTATGATGTATAACATTGTCAAGAAAAGTAATGAATTAGGAATGACTAGTTTTACAAGTACAAATCATATAAATTAAAAGTAATTATTTTTAAATGAATTGATACTGAGATCATTGACATTTTAGACCATGACACAATCTTAAAAGTAACGAATTAGGAATTATTATTGCTATAGTGTCACATGTTAACATTATATAAATTGAAAGTAATTAATTTTAAATAAATTGATAGTGATATCATTCACATTTTTAACAATGGCACGAGTTGAAAAGAATAAGTATTGAGAGTGACATAGTTGGTGTATTTAATATTGATAAAAGTTAAAAATAATTAGGAAATTTTATTTATATGGTTAAGGAATGAGATAGATATGGTTGAGATTTTTGATAATATATAAAATAAAAGAATTAAGAATTGGTATGGGTGTGGTTAATATTGTTAATAGTGATATTAGTTAAAAATAATTAAGAATTGACATTGATATGGTTGAATTTGTAGTTATAAATTAAAAAAAATTAATAATTCATATCGATGTGGTGGAAATTTAGTTTTAGGAATTCACATTAATATGGTTAAATTTTTATTTATGATTCAAATTAAAAAAAAGAAAGAAAAGATTTAAGACAAGTAATCAATTAAGAATAGTGATTGATATAGTTTTACAAGTACAAACTATAGAAACTAAAAGTAATTATTTTTAAATGAATCGATAGTGTAATCATCCACATTTTTAACCATGGCACAAGTTGAAAAGTAACTAATTAGGAATGGTAGTTGTTATAGTTTCACATGTGCACATTATATAAATTGAAAGTAATTATTTTTAAATGAATTGATAGTGATATCATTCACATTTTTAAACATGACACAAGTTGAAAAAAATAAGCATTGAGAGTAACATAGTTGGTGTTTTAACCTATTATAATAGTAAATAGGAATTAGGAAATGACATCCATATCGTCGAGCAATGAGATAAAAATGGTTGATATTTTTATAATATATAAAATAAAAGAATTAAGAATTTGTATTGATGTGGTTTATATTGTTAATAGTGATATTAGTTGAAAAATATTGAGAATTGACATTAATCTGGTTGAGTTTTTAGTTATAAATTGAAAGAAATTAAGAATTTATATTGATATGGTGTAAATTTTAGGAATTGACATTAATATGGTTAAACTTGTATTCATGATTCAAATTAAAAAATAAAAAAACTAAGAAAATGTTCTATTATATATTTATTTATTTCTAAAAATAAAATTAATTAATTATTAAACCATAAATCTCCTTATTAAGATTTTAATTAGGATTTTATTTTCTAGTTTACTTTTTAGTCTTAGCTTTTTGCTTTTGTTCTTTTTTCATTTATTTACTCATACTCCTCTTGTATCTTTTTTCACAACATTTTGTTGCCTTGATGATGCATCTTCTTTTGGATTTGAAACTTTGACATGGGAAATCCGAACTCTTTTTCTACAAATGAACATATTTTGTTGTTTTATTTGTTTTTAACTTATTATTTGGTATTTATATAATGTTTAATGATTATATTAAATTGTAAAATATGATTTTTTTAAATCAAATAATTTATGCTAATTATGTATAATATATCTGTGTAATAATTATGTAAATAATTCTATTATATAATTTATTAACCTTTCAATATTCTTTTTCTTATATATTATAAAAATTTTAATATTTTGAAACAATGTTTAGTTTATGTTATAATTTTGTATATCTTGTATCAAAAGTACATTGTTTTTCTAGAAAATTAGAGATTTATAAAAATAATTAACTATGAAATTCATTAGACATAAATATGGTGCTAAAGGAAGGGTTCTCACATTGTAATGATGGCCTTAAAAGTGGCAATAGATGCATGAAGAATGTGCCCCCACAGGAACGTGTACATTTTTCTAGGAAAATGTGCACGTTCTTGGGCATTAAGACTCAACAAGCTCTAAACCACCAACCAGGATACCGTCTAGGGGCATCAGGTAGGCATGGCTTAGGAACATGCACATATTGCTAGGATTGTTCACATGTTTTTGGCATCTTGTATTGTTTATATCATTATGGCCAATGTTTTCCTCATTTTGCATCACAAATTATGTCTTTGTAATGTCATTGAACCAAATACTGCTTCCTTGTTCTACATCAAGTTTGAAGTCAATAAAATTGATCTTCTTTGGATTTTAGTGAAGCATTCCAATCAATTTTTTTTGTTTTTTTTTTTTTGGAAATTTGATTTAAAATTAGGAATAAAATGTAAATGATGCTCCAAATATAAGCCTCTTATTTAATTGCAAGAGACTTGATTACCATGGATCATAATGAGAACCCAAAAATACCATCACCAAATCCCAACTTAGAACAACTAAACCCCAACCCAGAAGAAAGAAATATAAATGCCAAAATGGATACATCCTAGACTACTTTGAGGACACTCATACATTCTCTCCAAAGCACTAGAGAGCCCTCATGATTGTCTCTAGAAACCTCCTTAGGTTCAAGCATACCATCCATTTCTAATTCCTAGGTCCTATTAGCTAAATTTTTTATTACATCGCTAGAATGTATGAATATTATAAAATTGATCTAATTGAAAACCAAATTAGAGACTTGAACATTACCAAATAAGATTTTATATCATTGTTCATTGACCCTAGAAACAACCAACAGATAATAGTAAGCAATAGACACATTTGTATGGACTAGTGCACCTAACAAGCATTATGATACAATGATAGATAAGTGATTCATCATTTTTTTATAAACCTCCATGTAATAATAAGGAGGTTCGTCTATATTTCTTGAGGAAATTATGGGAAAAGTTCATGCTAGGACTTCATGTCAGCTACTTTGATATGTGAGAATTCTAATGGGTGGGTTGTGGGTATATACATGATATAGAGAATGCTAGGAACAACCTAGCACTAGGTCATCGTTCGCCTAGATGAATATGGATTACACATTTGGGCCAAATGTGGCGATGAAATTTCAGTTATTTTTCTCTTTTATTGAATTCAAGCCCTCAAAATTCATATAGACATTATGAATTTTGGTTCATAACAAAATGGAAATTTGTGGAAAGTTATGTTTTTTTCCTAATGATATTTTTTACAAAAAAACTTAGTGTTGTATAATTTGTAAATTTCCCATTAAATTAAATTATTTCCCTTGGAATTTTCTGCACATATTAGGAGGTATGCGTGTGTTCCCATAGCATAACTTGGTCTAAATATGCATAATTTTTATTATTAAGCATGATAATTTTTTTATATTAAAATTTTATTTTTTTTATGGAAAATTATATTTTTATAATTTTTTGAAGTTGGCAAAGTAATATTTCAGTTGCATTTTGCAGACATGCATTCACATAAGATTTTTTTGAGTTATTTAAATAAATTGAAAACTAAGAGTGCCCTTTTGAAGAGGACTCATAAACAAATATAGTGACATTTTTTGAAAAAAAATTGGTTGTGTATATTTTATGTTATCGATTTTTTATTCATACCTTTTGAAACTATCCAAAAAAATTTCAAACATTGTGTTTAAAAGAAATTAGATGAAAAATATCATATTAGTTTGAAAGTGTCAAACTCATATGCCATTGGATAGAGGATTCTTTCACGAATCCATCATAATTAACTCTGAAACTTAAGGACAAATTCTTCCCTAAATCCTCCACGGCACAAAATGGTGTTGTAGAGAAATCTATAGAAGTGGAACTAAAACTTTATATTTTAGGCCCTTAGTAGCTCGATCAAGTGCTTTAAATACACGATTGAGCTTTTGAGATAAAATTTCAAATAACTCCATCAAGGGTTTTAGAAACCCTCGATTGAACCCTTAACATGGTTGAATAGAGTATCAATATATCCTATGTCTCAATCTATCTTTGTGTCTCCATCTAGTTTTAATGCTTGATCTAGATTAAAGGCTTCATAAAGCTAATTATTTTAATTCCACGCCTAGGTTGTATTAGCGGGACATTTGAAAAACATGGCTTAATCGAGCTCCTAGATAACCTCAGGTTACAAAAGAGCTCGATTGAGAGTTTGTTTTAATGTTCGATTGAGATATATTTAAGCCCTCAAATAGTTCGATCGAGGGCTCGAATATTTCCCGATCGAGTGCTTGAAATGTCTCGATCAAGTTATTTTTTTCACCCAAAATGTACCCTCTATTGCTGAAAAATGTAACCCAACTTTATGCATAGACCCTCTATTCATGGATAATATTATTAAAACCCATACCATAATAACTTGCTTACTACAACCTTGTTGTAAAATGTTACTTTGGTAGCATCATTATGCCAGGAGTAATCAATAGGTGATGTTGCAAGATGGGTTGGACCATCATATTTTGCAACATGGTTCAAATAGGAGAGGCCACATGGAGGCTTATGTGAACCTCATAAATATTTATGTCCCTTAGTATTGCAACAATAATGTTGCAAATACCAAGAGTCTCAGATTTAATTATCAACCCAAGGTTTTTACAAAGTTAAGAGGGATTGACACTACAATGTGTAGCAGGAATTATCTCTTTCCTTTTATAGTCCTCATGTAGGTGAGATATTTTGTATTCTAGGTTAGATGAATAGAAATATATTCAAGTATCCAAGAAAACCATGCTACATGAAAGTGAAATTGCAAAGATAATTTTCATAACTGAAATGGAACACACCTATGATGATTGCAGGAAATAGAACACACAATTTACTAGGAAATGAAAGACTTGGAAAGTAAACCTGAAATCATTATTGTAGATGCTAAAAACACCACACCAAGAGAGCATACATTAAAAGTGTCTAAGGGAAACTTCAAGAGATCTATACTCTTCCAAACTCCATCCTTAACACCCCAAACATGTTATAATATGTTAAGGATCCTAAATCAAGATCTTATTGCTAAATTGGATGAAGAAAATGGGTTTTTTTCTAGCTATTAAAGGATTCTTTGCTTTTCTACATGAAAAACCAGCAAGCCACATTTTATTCTAAAATGCAAATCTAATATGAGAGAAGGGGTTAGGAATGATGAGAAATTTGATTATTCAACTAGTAAACACTATGTATAAAAATTAACACTATGCATTCAAGTTTTGTTCACCCTCTGTAATCATAATCTTGGTTCCACAACAAAACAAAAAAATTGTAGAAATTGTCACATTAGATGAAATCAAAAGGAAAAAGACTTGAAATGCAATGATAGGAAATATGAGCGATACTAGATGTTCACATGTTGTATAAATTATTTGAAAATAGTTTTACCACATAAAACTACATATTTAACTGAGCATAAATCTATGAAGCTGCAATTTCTAGAAATGATGATTCAAGAGATAAACAAAGAAAAATTAAAACATTAAAATGATATTAACATAAACAAAAGAGCGATCTCAAGCCATTGAGGTGGGCCGAGCTGAAGGATTCTTAGAATCCTTGAGGAACCAAGATAGAAACCAAAATGAGGAGCTACTTCCATTAAATTAGAATCTATCTTACATCATGAAATACAAATTTGCAAAAATTTCTTAGAAATATTCAAATCCTAAGATATTTCTAACATGTTTTTCCTATGCCATAAGGGCCAACTTTAACTTATTATTTATACATAAGGTTGGGGAGAAACCTCTTTGAGAAGATGATCAAGGAGGATATTCCATCATTTCAAATCGACCGTGACGAAGTCCAGTTCAGTCTTCAGTTTCTCCAGTGTTCCAGATGAAATAAGAGAGTCTTCAATTAGTTCAAATTTGGAGTATCGTACAAGTGTTTTCATGGTGTGGAAAATTGTAATGTCATGATGCTAAGTTCCTAGAAGGAACTAGGTTGTATGAGAATCCTATAGTCATAAGCCTAATTCCTAATCCCATCTAATGGTGCCAAACCATATGTAAAAAAACATAGCGCAAAATTTTTAAAATAATGCAATGGTCCAAACAACGTTTCGGACTATGTAATGGTTATAACCTATGTACAAAACCCATATGTAAAAAATTTCATAAACCATATATTAGTCTTAACTGCATCAACTAATCGTATCAGGAGTTAAACTGTCATTAGACATGTGAACAGATGGATAAACAAGCGGTTTGAACACCGCATAGTTGTTGGAGCCAACCATTGGGAAGACTATAGACAATTGTCACATGGAGCAGTTACATCGACCGCCCAGAACCACCGAAGCCTGACCACCGATGTGGAAGTCAATAGTTAGACCATCATGGAGCCGTCACATGTAGTTATTAGTTCTCCTCTGTTTATCTATACTTTCAGCAGATATTTTTATCTTACGATGTATTTTTTGGTTTTAAATTTATGTGCGCTATGTTTAAATTATCCATCATGTAACAAAAATCTTGTTGTATTAAGTTTATAATAAAGAGAGCTAATCATTTAATTGCATTCAACAAATTGGCTATGTTAATCCCAAGAGGCTCGAGAAGGACCTGGCCCAGGGCCTGTTTAACCTTAGCCATTGAACCATGATGGGCTGTAGTGATTTAGAAGGCTTGTGTTTAGATGTTTGGAGAGAGAGGAAATTTTGTTTTCAAAGTATCTTGGTTGTCCGGAGGTGGAATTGGGAACCGAGATAGGCATTGGAAAGCTAGGAGAGAGAGATTTATGTTTAAAGAGACAAGAGGCACCTATGAGTATGTTCAGTCTAGTTTATTTCTGTGTAAATAATTCCTTGGATTAATCCTTAATAAAATGGATGCCCATATTGAAAGCATACTTGGAGACGTAATCCACTAGGGGCAAACTCCATAATCAATTTTTTTTATCTTCTATCTCTATTCTTTGCTGCAAATTAATGTTTAATTATTATTCTTAAGTTTTGGTTTAGTTGTAAAATCAATTGTTTTCCTTCAGTCTTCCACACTAAGCGATCAAGCTAACAGCCATTTCACTATTGGAAAATATTCAATCCTACTTAAGTACTATTTAAAATCTATTTCAGATCATATATTTTGGTATCTGAGTAGGTTGTGTTTTGTAGGATTTTTTGGATGAAAGAACAAAAAATCAGTTATCTACACTTAGAATGGGGGGAACAACTTTAATCTGGTGGGAAATTAAAACTCAAGTAGATTGAAAGTGAAAATGTAAGGTCATATCTTCATTTTATAAGTTTCTAAAATCACTCAGAAAACAATTCTATGCTTTGGGATACATGCAATAAGCTGTTATTGATTGGAAAAATTTGAGGCAAGGTAAATGGTAGAGTATTCAGGAGTTTACTCAGGAGCTCAGGAAGAAAGCTTTGGCACTTGTTATTCCATTGGACACACCTGAAACTTTATTAAAGTACATTGGCAGTTTACATTATTATTTACAACATACATTATTGATGTTTAATCCCACTAAATTTGATGAAGTGTGTGTTCAAGCCATACATAATGAATCAGGTGGCAGACCATTGAATTTTTCATAGAAAGCATCAAAACAATTGGAAATCAAGGATTCCAAGGTCATCAAGAGGAAGATCACTTCAAAGGGAAAGAAAACAATGACAACTTAGAATGAAGGTGAAATACCTACTTTTACTCACTTCTAGATGATCGAACATGATGAAGCCTGATGTTAGAAACTTCACCCAGAACTCAAACCAAAGAAGTTACATAAAAGAAAAGGTGAAAATAAGGCTAATACAACAATCCAAAAATATTTGGGCTCCTACTTAGTTGATGAAAGGAAAATAAGTGCAATGGTTTCAATAGGTAAAAGTTCTGACGCTAGATCAAGTTCTAGTACTTTTGCATATTCTTCAAAAATAAATCTTTTGGATGAAGATAATAGAGTTGAATTATTTCACATAATGGTAAATTCTAAGCACACAAAAATAGATACATTGTTTGATAGAGGATCAAAAGAAAATTTAATATTTGAAGAGTTAGTTAATAAATTAGGTTTGGAGACACATAATCATCCAAGACCATACCCATTAGGTTGGCTAAAATGAAAGACTCAGATAATGTCACAAAGCAGTGTCGCTTAAAATTTTCCATCACGGCTAATTACATTGATGAAGTGGATTTAGATGTGATTCCATTAGACATATGTGATGTAGTGCTAGGAATTCCTTATCTCTATGATTGTGATGTTGTGTTGCATAGGAAAGACCATAAATATCATATTAAGAAGGATGGGATTGAATACATTGTCCGAGCACATAAAATCAAAACACACTTGGATTTAGTTACTACTAATAAGATGAAGAGACTAATAAGTACAAGTAAAAGATATCTACTCATGGTTGTAAACTAACAACATAAGCATCAACATGATGATTTTTCAGGTTGTGAATCTCAGTTTCAAGATAGTTTGGTTAAAATGGTAGATTATTTGCAAAGTCTGTTTAAAGAACCAAAACATCTGCCTCCTAAATGAGAAATACAACATGAGATACAATTGATGTACGATACCCCTCTTCCTAATGTTGGAATGTATCACATGTCAGTTATAGAGAATGAAGAAATAAAGAAACAAATACAAGAGTTATTTGAAAAATTCTTCATTTGACCCAATCCATCTCCATGTGTTTCACCCATAATTTTGGTTCCTAAGAAAGACGGGACATGGAGAATGTGTGTCGACTTTAGGGCTTTAAACAAAACCACAATGGAAAACAAGTATCTTCTTCCTAGGATAGACGATTTTCTTGACCAATTGAGAAATGGTGTGTATTTCACTAAGTTTGATTTTCATAGTGGGTATCATAAAATTCGCATCACAAGAAAAGACATTTGGAAAACTGCATTTAAAACTAGGCAGGGGTTATTTGAATGGTTAGTGATTCCTTTTGGTTTGTGTAATGATCCTAAAACTTTCATGCAGGCTATGAATGATGTATTCCATCCATACATTAATAAATTTGTCATAATCTACTTAGATGATATCCTCATATTCAGTTCCATTATGGAAGAGCATGGAAAGCGTGTTAAAAACATCTTTGAAGTGTTACAAAGGGGAAAATTTTACCTTAAACTGTCCAAATCTGAGTTTGGGAAAAATTATTTGATTTATCTTGGTTACTTAGTTGGAGGTGGTCATTTGAAAATAGATCCAGCGAAAATCGATGTGATTGTTAAGTGGCGAAGACCACAGAATGTGTCTAAGGTTAGAGGTTTTCTAGGTGGAGATCAATATTGGAGAAAATTCATTTCTTAGTTTCTTTGATTGCATCACTGTTACATGCTTTAACAGGTTCTAAAGTTTCCTATCAGTGGGGAAGGAAACAACAAAAATATTTTGATACACTTAAGCAGAAAATTGTCACAACACCAATTTTAGCTTTAACAAATCTTCAATAGCCATTCGAAATTGAAACAGATGCTAGTGGTTATGCAATGGGTGAAATATTACTTCAAAAAGGGAAACCTATTTTTTTTCATTGAGAAGCTTTTACTAAGGCATTTGAAAATTATCCGACATATGATAAAGAATTGTTTGCTTTGGTTGAAAGTGTTAAGAAATGGAAGCACTACTTAATGGGCAAGGAAACAATGATTCACATAGATCGTCAGCCACTTCTGTACCTTCAGTCTCAAACTAAGTTACAACAATCTCGCCATTACAGTTGGAAGGGATTTCTTTGGAAATTTCATTTAGTAATTAAGTACAATAAAGGTGTAACAAACAAAGTCGCTGAAATTTTGTATAGACCATACTTGAATGCTTCAGTAGTGCTACAGAATAGTTATTTAAAACCTGAAATTTATTTATAACGATATAGTACAAATGTTGATTTCAATGATATTTACAAATCAGTAACTTATGGTACTTGGGTGGAAGAATTCAATTTTCATGTTCATGAAAGATTGTTATATCATCTAGATAAGTTGTGCATACCACAAACAGAAAGGGTGCATGTTATTCGGGAAGCACATTCGCCTCGCATTTCAGGAAATTCTGGCATAAGAAAGACAATGACATAAATTCAAAGGTATTTCTACTGGCCTCGCAAGTATGAAATACTTGTTAAGTACGTTATAGGATGTGTTATGTGATCGACAAGCAAGCCAAACAATCAAACGATTGGTTTGAATATGCCACTTCTAGTTCCTTCACAACCATGGGACAACATTTCCATTGAATTTGTTGGAGGACTTCCTATGTCCACGAGAGGGCATGATTACATGTATGTCATGGTTAATTGTTTCAGCACGTTCTGCATTCTTGTTCCATGAAAAAATCAAGTGATTTCTGAAAAAGCTACACAAATTTTCTTTCAACAAGTATGGGTTCATTTTGGGTTACCTACTTCCATCATTTCCGACTGAGACACTAGCTTTGTAGGAGAGTTTTGGTCTAGTTTGAGGGGACTCATGACCATAAAGCTGACGAAGAGAACAAATATTCATCCACAGACCGATGGATAAAAAAAAGTGGTCAACAAGACAGTGATACATATTCTATGAGGTTACTCCAGCAAAAATCATAATTTGTGGAATGAATCTTTAACTTATGTGCAAAATGCTTACAATCGAGCATTACATTCTTTTACTAAGTGATCGTCATTTGAAACATGTTTCAGGTATCTACCAAAGTCACCAATGGATCTCATGTTTGGTGAAGAAGATAAAGTGGATGGATAGAACAATTCAAATAAAGCAGTTAATTTCATTCAACGGATACAAAAGATACAGGAAGCAGTGCAGGATTAGTTACTAAAGAGTCAACCCAAGTACAAAATGTGCCACGAAAATCATCAAATAAATCATCATTTTCAGGTTGGAGATCAAGTATGGTTTTATATTACTAAATACAGGTTGAAAGGGGAAGGTAAGAAACTGAACCCATCAGGTATGGTCCTTTCAAGATTGTGCAAAAAATTGGAAGTAATGCATTCTAGTTAGATTTACCTCCTTACGTTTGTATTTTTTCAGTTGTAAATGTCGAAAATATGAAGTTGTATGACCTCCGATGATCATTGATCTAGAGGAAGATACGTAGGTTCCTACCATTGATGATTTGGCACCTAAGTATATGAATGAGTTGTAGGAAGATACCATATTGGAGAGGAAGATACCATATATCGATCTTCAAGGCATGGATATGTTGAATATCTTCAGGTGGAACTCAAAGACATGAATCCTAGCAAGGCGAGGTGGATGGAGATTGGAAGAGTGAGGGAGTTGTACCCTCACTTGATATATGCTTAAATCAAAATTTTGTTGGTCCAAAATATTTTAAGTGGAGAGGATTAAACTAGGAGGATCTTGTGTCAGTTCAAAGTGACAAGAAGGAAGTCTAGTTCAGTCTTCAGTTTCTTGAGTGTTCTAGATGAAAGAAGAGAGTCTTCAATTGGTTCAAATTTGGTGCATGGTACAAGTGTTTTCATGGTGTGGAAAATTTTAATGTCATGGTGTGAAGGTCATGAAAGGAACTAGGTTGTATGAAAATCCTATAGTCTAAAGCCTAAGTCCTAATCTTATGTAATGGTGTCAAACCATATGTAAAAAAACCTAATGATTTTTTTTTTAAACAATGGAATGGTCCAAACTATGTTTCAAACTAGGTAATGGTTATAAATTATGTACAAAACCCTTATGTAAAAAATGTTATAAAATATGGTTTTCGATGTTAAAACTATGTGATAAACCATATATCAATTTTAACTGAAGTAGCTAACCATATCGGGAGTTAAACCATGGGCAGACATGTGAATAGGTGGATAAATAAGTAGTTTGAACACCACACAGTTGTTGGAGCTGACTGTTGGGAAGACCGCAGACAGTTATCACATGGAGCAGTTACATCGACTGCCCGAAATTGCCGGAGCCTGACCGTCAATGTGACAGTCAACAGTTAGACCACCAGGGAGCTGTCACATGGAGTCTCTTAGTTCTCCATTGTTTAGCCCAAATGTCAGTATATATTTTTATTCTATGGTGTGTTTTTGGGTTTTTTAAGTTACATGCACTATTTTTAAATTATCCCCCATGTAACAAAACTCTTAGTTGTATGAAGTTTATAAGATCGAGAGCTAATCATTTAATTGAATTCAACCAGTTTTCTATGTTAAGCCTAAGAGGCCCAAGAAGAACTTGGCCCAAGGCATATTTAACCTTAGCCATTGAACCATGATGGGGAGGAGTGATTTTGAATGCTTCTATTTAGATTTTTGAGGAGAGAGGAAATTTTGTTTTCAGCGTATCTTGGTTGTCCGAAGTCAGAATTGGGAACCAAGACAGGCATTGGATTGCTAGGAGAGGGATATTTATGCTGACAGAGACCAGAGGTGCCTTTGATAATGTTAATTGTATTTTATTTCTATGTAAATACTTATTTGGATCAATCCTTAATAAAACAGATGCCCATCTTGAAACTAGACCTAGAGACGTAGTCCACCAAGGACGAACTCCATAATCAATGTTTGTTATCTTCTATCTATGTTCTTTGCTACAAATTCTCTTTAATTATGCTTCTTAAATTTTTGTTTAAGTCATAAAATCAATTTTTTTCATTTATTCTTCCATGCTAATCAATAAAGTTAATAATCAATTCATTATTGGAAAATATTCAGTTGGCCTACTTCAATATTATTTCATATCTATTTCAGATTCAAAGAGGGCTACCAAAATCCATAAAAAGAAGAGACCTTGCCCTAGATATAACTCATAATAACAAGATGAGGCATAAAATACCCTTATCCAGCTGAGTTTCAGTCTTCCTGTAGTAGTGAGCAAGTCCATAGAATCTCTTTAATGTTAGATTCTTAGAAAACTTTTTAAACGCTTTATAAATCCTAGACAACAAACATATTACAGCATATAAAGCTTGAAAACCACATCGAATCCTCCAGGAACTCATTAACACTACAAGGAAAAGACCCCCTAGAAGATATTTTTGAGGAACCCTTTATAAAAATACCCCAAACATTCATTTTTAACGGAGGTTACTAGAGGAGGTTGGTGGATGGAGGTTTTTGTAGATGTTTTTCATCCAGTGCTCTTATCAACCTAAACCACACTGATGTGTTCAACAAGAGAAAGCATCGGTGCACACAAAACATTGGCAGATTGGACACCGTGCACTCTGTACAAACCTGCACGATGTGTCTTATTATTGTAGCACACCTCTGCTTTACAAATATTCCACACCGGTGCATCCTAAAACCCCGCGCCAAAAAGAAACTGGCCGGTGCGCCTATAAAACCCCACACACCAGAATAGTGTTAAATAAATTTAAGTATATTACCATTGCATTTTCTCTTATGGATGGTAATTCCATGTACAATTTTTATAAGAATTCGAGTGTGAAGAATGCAATAGAATATATATATATATATATATATATATATATATATATATAGACTATTTTTCAATTTATTAAAAGGTTTTTCAGATTTTTTGTGGGGTTTATGGGTTCATGGGATAGCAGATAGCACCAAACCTGTACTTTATGATGCAAACTTTATTTGTTCATGTGCATCTTTTATTTCTTTTCTTTTTTAATATTTCCATGAAGGTTCAGTGTCATTTACCATGTTTTATGAAAAAATTCACGAGGCCATTAGGTTTTTAAGTTTTCACTAGCATTGACATTACCGTTGGCTTATTAAGTATAACATTCTCATGCGTCTTTGATTTTCTTTGGAATTAGCTTATGAAGTATAACATTGTGAAGAAAAGTAATGAATTAGGAATGACTAGTTTTACAAGTACAAATCATATAAATTAAAAGTAATTATTTTTAAATGAATTGATAGTGAGATCATTGACATTTTAGACCGTGACACAATCTAAAAAGTAACGAATTAGGAATTATTATTGCTATAGTGTCACATGTTCACATTATATAAATGGAAAGAAATTAATTTTAAATAAATTGATAGTTATATCATTCACATTTTTAACAATGGCATGGTTATTGCTATAGTTTCACATGAAAGTAGTTATTTTTAAATGAATATAAATCATATAAATTAAAAGTAATTATTTTTAAATGAATTGATAGTGAGATCATTGACATTTTAGACCGTGACACAATCTGAAAAGTAACGAATTAGGAATTATTATTGCTATAGTGTCACATGTTCACATTATATAAATTGAAAGAAATTAATTTTAAATAAATTGATAGTGATATCATTCACATTTTTAACAATGGCATGGTTATTGCTATAGTTTCACATGAAAGTAGTTATTTTTAAATGAATCGATAGTGATATCATTCACATTTTAAACAATGGCACGAGTTGAAAAGAATAAGTATTGAGAGTGACATAGTTGGTGTATTTAACATTGATAATAGTTAAAAATAATTAAGAAAATATATTTATATGGTTAAGGAATGAGATAGATATGGTTGATATTTTTGATAATATATAAAATAAAATAATTAAGAATTGGTGTGGGTGTGGTTAATATTGTTAATAGTGATATTAGTCAAAAATAATTAAGAATTGACATTAGTATGGTTAAATTTTTTATTTATGATTCAAATTAAAAAAAAAAAATTAAGAAAATTAATCAATTAAGAATAGTGATTGATATAGTTTTACAAGTACAAACTACATAAACTAAAAGTAATTATTTTTAAATGAATCGATAGTGATATCATCCACATTTTTAACCATGGCACAAGTTGAAAAGTAACTAATTAGGAATGGTAGTTGTTATAGTTTCACATGTGCACATTATATAAATTGAAAGTAATTATTTTTAAATGAATTGATAGTGATATCATTCACATTTTTAAACATGACACAAGTTGAAAAAAATAAGCATTGAGAGTAACATAGTTGGTGTTTTCAACTATGATAATAGTAAATAGGAATTAGGAAATGACATCCATATCTTCAAGGAATGAGATAAAAATGGTTGATATTTTTATAATATATAAAATAAAAAAATTAAGAATTTGTATTGATGTGGTTTATATTGTTAATAGTGATATTAGTTGAAAAATATTGAGAATTGACATTAATCTGGTTGAGTTTTTAGTTATAAATTGAAATAAATTAAGAATTTATATTGATATGGTGTAAATTTTAGGAATTGACATTAATATGGTTAAATTTCTATTTATGATTCAAATTAAAAAAAGAAAAAAACTAAGAAAATGTTATGTTATATATTTATTTATTTCTAAAAATAAAACTAATTAATTATTAAATCATAAAACTCATTATTAAGATTTTAACTAGGATTTTTTTTTTCTAGTTAATTTTTAGTGTTAGGTTTTTGTTTTTGTTCTTTTTTCATTTATTTACTCATCCTCCTCTTGTATCTTCTTTCACAACATTTTGTTGCCTTGATGATGGATCCTCTTTTGGATTTGAAACTTTGACATGTGAAATCCGAACTCTTTTTCTACAAATGAACATATTTTGTTGTTTTATTTGTTTTTAACTTATTATTTGGTATTTATATAATGTTTAATGATTATATTAAATTGTAAAAAATGATTTTTTTAAATCAAATAATTTATGTTAATTATGTATAATATATCTATGTAATAATTATGTAAATAATTCCATTATATAATTTATTAACCTTTCAATATTCTTTTTCTTATATATTATAAAAATTTTAATATTTTGAAACAATGTTTAGTTTATGTTATAATTTTGTATATCTTGTATCAAAAGTACAGTGTTTTTCTAGAAAATTAGAGATTTATAAAAATAATTGACTATGAAATTCATTAGACAGAAATATGGTGCCAAAGGGAGGGTTCTCGCATTGTAATGATGGCCTTAAAAGTGGCAATAGATCCATGAAGAATGTGCCCCCACAGGTACGTGTGAATTTTTCTAGGAATATGTGCACGTTCTTGGGCATTAAGACTCAAAAAGCTCTAAACCACCAACGAGGATACCGTCTAGGGGCATCAGGTAGGCATGGATTAGGAACATGCACATATTCTTAGGAATGTTCACATGTTCTTGGCATCTCGTATTGTTTATATCATTATGGCCATTGTTTTCCTCATTTTGGATCACAGATTATGTTTTTGTAATGTCATTGAACCAAATATTGCTTCCTTCGTCTACATCAAGTTTGAAGTCATTAAAATTGATCTTCTTTAGATTTTAGTGAAGCATTCCAATCAATTTTTTTTGTTTGTTTTTTTGAAAATTTGATTTAAAATTAAGAATAAAATGTAAATGATGCTCCAAATATAAGCCTCTTATTTAATTGCAAGAGACTTGATTACCATGGATCATAATGAGAACCCAAAAATACCATCACCAAACCCCAACTTAGAACAAATAAACCCCAACCTAGAAGAAAGAAATATCAATGCCAAAATGGATGCATCCTAGAATACTTTGAGGACACTCATACATTCTCTCCAAAACACTAGAGAGCCCTCATGATTGTCTCTAGAAACCTCGTTAGGTTCAGGCATACCATGCATTTCTAATTCCTAGTGCCTATTAGCTAAATTTTTTATTACATCACTAGAATGTATGAATAGTATAAAATTGATCTAATTGAAAACCAAATTAGAGACTTGAACATTACCAAATAAGATTTTATATCATTGTTCATTGACCCTAGAAACAACCAACACATAATAGTAAGCAATAGACACATTTGTATGGACTAGTGCACCTAACAAGCGTTATGATACAATGATAGATAAGTGATTCATCGTTTTTTTATAAACCTCCTTGTAATAATAAGGTGGTTCGTCTATATTTCTTGAGGAAATTATGGGCAAAGTTCATGCTAGGACTTCATGTCAGCTACTTTGACATGTGAGAAATTTAGTGGGTGGGTTGTGTGTATATACATGATATGGAGAATAGTAGGAACAACCTAGCACTAGGTCATCATTCGCCTAGATGAAGGTATAACCCCTTTCCCAACATCCTCTAGGCTGAATGCATGAATATGGATTACACATTTGGGTCAAATGTGGTGATGAAATTTCAATTATTTTTCCTTTTTATCGAATTCAAGCCCTCAAAATTCATACAGATATTATGAATTTTGGTTCATAATAAAAAGGAAATTTGTGGAAAGTTATGTTTTTTTCCTAATGATATTTTTTACAAAAAGACTCAGTGTTGTATAATTTGTAAATTTTCCATTAAATTAAATTATTTCCCTTGCAATTTTCTGCACATATTAGGAGGTATGCGTGTGTTCCCATAGCATAACTTGTTCTAAAAATGCATAATTTTCATTATTAACCATGATAATTTTTTTATATTAAAATTTTATTTTTTTATGGAAAATTATATTTTTATTATTTTTTGAAGTTGGCAAAGTAATATTTCAATTGCGTTTTACAAACATGCATTCGCATACGATTTTTTTCAGTTATTTAAAGAAATTGAAAACTAAGAGTGCCCTTTTGAAGAGGACTCATAAAATAAAATAGTGGTATTTTTTGAAAAGAAAATGGTTTTGTATATTTTATGTTATCGATTTTTTATTCATCCCTTTTGAAACCGTCCAAAAAAATTTCAAACATTGTGTTTAAAAGAAATTAGATGAAAAATATCATATGAGTTTGAAAGTGTCAAACTCATATGCCATTGGATAGAGGATTTTTTCATGAATCCATCATAATTAACTCTGAAACTTAAGGACAAATTCTTCCCTAAATCCTCCAGGGCACAAAATGGTGTTGTAGAGAAATCTATATAAGGGGAACTAAAACTCTATTTTTTAGGCCCTTAGTAGCTCGATCAAGTGCTTCAAATACACGATCGAGCTTTTGAGATAAAATTTCAAATAACTCCATCAAGGATTTTAGAAACCCTCGATTGAACCCTTAACATGGTTAAATAGAGTATCAATATATCCTATGTCTCAATCTATCTTTGCGTCTCCATCTAGTTTTAATGATTGATCTAGATTAAAGGCTTGATAAAGCTAATTATTTTAATTTCACGCCTAGGTTGTATTGGCAGGACATTTGAAAAACATGGCTTAATTGAGCTCCTAGATAACCTCAGGTTACACAAGAGCTCGATTGAGAGTTTTTTTTAATGTCTGAATGAGATATATTTAAGCCCTCAGATATTTCGATCGAGGGCTCAAATATTTCTCGATCGAGTGCTTGAAATGTCTCGATCGAGTTATTCTTTTCACCCAAAATGTACCCTCTGTTGCTGAAAAATGTAACCCGACTTTATGCAGAGACCCTCTATTCATGAATAGTATTATTAAAACCCATACCATAATTACTTCCTGACTATAACCTTGTTGTAGCATGTTACCTTGGTAGCATCATTATGCTAGGAGTAATCAATAGGTGATGTTGCAATACGGGTTGGACCATCATATTTTGCAACATGGTTCGAATAGGAGAGGCCACGTGGAGGCTTATGTGAACCTCATAAATATTGATGTCCCTTAGTATTGCAACAATAATGTTGCAAATACCAAGAGTTTCAGATTTAATTATCAACCCAATGTTTGTACAAAGTTAAGAGGGATTGACACTACAATGTGTAGCAGGAATTATCTCTTTCCTTTTATAGTCCTCATCTAGGTTAGATGAATAGAAATATATTTAAGTATCCAAGACAACCATGCTACAGGAAAGTGAAATTTCAAAGATAATTTTCATAACTGAGATGGAACACACCTATGATGATTTTTGGAAATAGGACACACAATTTACTAGGAAATGAAAGGCTTGGCAAGTAAACCTGAAATCATTATTGTAGAAGCTAAAAACACCACACTAAGAGAGCATACATTAAAAGTGTCTAAGGGAAACTTCAAGAGATCTATACTCTTCCAAACTCCATCCTTAACAGCCCAAACATGTTCTAATATGTTAAGGATGCTAAATCAAGATCTTATTGCTAAATTGGATGAAGAAAATGGGTTGTTTTCTAGCTATTAAAGGATTCTTTGTTTTTCTACATGAAAAACCAATAAGCCACAATTTTTTTCTAAAATGCAAATCGAAGATGAGAGAAGGGGTTAGGAATGATGAGAAATTTGATTATTCAACTAGTAAAAACATAAAACGACTAAGTATAAAAATTAACACTATGCATTCAAGTTTTGTTCACCCTCTGTAATCATAATCTTGGTTCCACAACAAAACAAAAAAATTGTAGAAATTGTAACATTAGATGAAATCAAAAGGAAAAAGACTTGAAATGCAATGATAGGAAATATGAGCAACATAAGATGTTCACATATTGTATAAATTATTTGAAAATAGTTTTAGCACATAAAACTACGTATTTAACTGAGCATAAATCTATCAAGCTGTAATTTCTAGAAATGATGATTCAAGAGATAAACAAAGAAAAATAAAAACATTAAAATTATATTAACATAAATAAAAGAGGGATTTCAAGCCATTGAGGTGGGCCCAACCCAAGGATTCTTAGAATCCTTGAAGAGGAACCAAGATAGAAACCAAAATTAGGAGCTAATTCCATTAACTTAGAATCTATCTTACATCATGAAATACAAATTTGCAAAACTTGCTTAGAAATATTCAAATCCTAAGATATTTCTAACATGTTTTTCCTATGCCATAAGGGACAAATTTAACTTACTATTTATACATCAGGTTGGGGAGAAACCTCTTTGAGAAGATGATCAAGGAGGATCTTCCATCATTTCAAATCGACCATGACGAAGTCCAGTTCAGTCTTCAGTTTCTCCAGTGTTCCAGATGAAATAAGAGAGTCTTCAATTAGTTCAAGTTTGGTGTATGGTACAAGTGTTTTCATGGTGTGGAAAATTGTAATTTCATGATGCTAAGGTCTTGGAAGGAACTAGGTTGTAGGAAAATCCTATATTCATAAGCCTAATTCCTAATCCCATCTAATGGTGCCAAACCATATGTAAAAAAACCTAGCGCAAATGTTTTAAAATAATGCAATGGTCCAAACAACGTTTCGGACTATGTAATGGTTATAACCTATGTACAAAACCCATATGTAAAAAATTTCATAAACCATATATTATTCTTAACCGCAACAACTAACCGTATCAGGAGTTAAACTGTCAGTAGACATGTGAACAGATGGATAAACAAGCGGTTTGAACACCGCATAGTTGTTGGAGCCAACCATTGGGAAGACTACAAAAAATTGTCACATGGAGCAGTTACATCGACTGCCCAGAACTACCGGAGCCTGACCACTAATGTGGAAGTAAATAGTGAGACCATCATGGAGCTGTCACATGCATTCATTGGTTCTCCTCTATTTATCTATACTTTCAGCTGATATTTTGATCTTAGAGTGTATTTTTGGGTTTTTAAATTTATGTGCGCTATGTTTAAATTATCCACCATGTAACAAAACTCTTGGTGTATGAAGTTTATAATAAAGAGAGCTAATCATTTAATTGCATTGAACCAATTGGCTATGTTAAGCCCAAGAGGCTCAAGAAGGACTTGGCCTAGGGCCTATTTAACCTTAGCCATTGAACCATGATGGGCAGGAGTGATTTTGAAGGCTTTTGTTTAGATTTCTGTTGAGAAAGGAAATTTTGTTTTCAAAGTATCTTGGTCATCCAAAGATGGAATTGGGAACCGAGATAGGCATTGGAAAGCTAGGAGATAGAGATTTATGTTGAAAGAGATAAGAGGCACCTATGAGCATTTTCAGTCTAGTTTATTTCTGTGTAAATAATTCCTTGGATCAATCCTTAATAAAATGGATGCCCATATTGAAAGCATAATTCGAGACATAGTCCACTAGGGCCAAACTCCATATTTAATTTTTGTTATCTTCTATCTCTGTTCTTTGCTACAAATTCATGTTTAATTATTATTCTTAAGTTTTGGTTTAGTTGTAAAATCAATTTTTTTCCTTCAATCTTCCACACTAAACGATCAAGTTAACAGTTAATTCACTATTCGAAAATATTCAGTCCTACTTAAGTACTATTTAAAATATATTTGAGATCATATATTTTGGAATCAGAGTAGGTTGTGTTTTGTAGGATTTTTTCCAGTCAATGTTAACTTGGTCGAGGTTGCGACGTGGATAAGGAACGCTGGAGAAAATCGACTTAGAAGTTGGAAAGCGGAAATTTGCTCAAATCGACAATGGGAGGACCCAATGTATGTGAAACTCCTGAAGTGAAGGTCATGGGCGAAGAAAAATTTCAACAAATGTTTTCGAACATGTAGTGGATTTGGGAAAACTCTATGAAGATAAGAAGGTGAGAGATGTAGGATCTTCTTCAAAGGAAATTAAGAAAGAAAAGGGAAAAGGAAAAGTTGATAAACCTCCTTCGCCTACATCATCTTCTTCTTCATCATCTTCCTCTTCATCATCTTCTTCTTCTAGTTTAGATTATGAAATAGAAAAGAAACCTTTGAAGTCATTTCTTTTGAAACTTGATGTAAAATTTGAACTACCTATTTATGATGGTGAAATGAATCCTAAAAAGTTAGATAATTATATTAAACAATTAGAACTGTATTGTATAATTCGGAACATTTCGGATGAAAGAAAAAAAATTCAGTTAGCTACACTTAGAATGGGGGGAACAACTTTAATCCAGTGGGAAAGTAAAACTCAAGTAGATTTAAAGAGAAAATGTAAAGTCATCTCTTCATGGTATAAGTTTCTAAAATCACTCAGAAAACAATTCTATCCTTTGGGAAACATGCAACAAGCTGTTGTTGATTGGCAAAATTTGAGGTAAGGTAAATGGCAGATTATTCAGGAGTTTACTCAGGAGTTAAGGAAGAAAGCTTTGGCACTTGTTATTCCATTGGACACAGGAAAAACTTTATTAAATTACATTGGCATTTTACATTCTTATTTACAACATACATTATTGATGTTTAATCCCACTAACTTCGATGAAGTGTGTGTTCAAGCCATACATATTGAATCAGGTGGAAAACCATTGAATTTTTCATAGAAAGCATCCAAACAGTTGGAAATCAAGGATTCCAAGGACATCAAGAGGAAGAGCACTTCAAAGGGAAAGAAAACAACGACAACTTAGAAGGAAGGTGAAAGACCTACTTTTACTCACTTTTAGAGGTTCAAACATGATGAACCCTGCTATTGGAAACTTCACCCAGAACTCAAACCAAAGAAGTTACATAAAAGAAAAGGTGAAAAGAAGGCTAATACAACAATCCAAAAATATTTGGGTTCCTACTCAGTTGATGAAAGGAAAATAAGTGTAATGGTTTCAATAGTAAAAGTTCTGACGCTAGTTCAAGTTCTAGTACTTTTGCATATTCTTCAAAAATAAATCTTTTGGATGAAGATAATAGAGTTGAATTATTTCACATAAGGGTAAATTCTAAGCACACAAAAATAGATACATTGTTTGAAAGAGGATCACAAGAAAATTTAATATATGAAGAATTAGTTAATAAATTATGTTTGGAGACACATAATTATGCAAGACCATACCCATTAGGTTGGCTAAAATGAAAGACTCAGATAATTTCACAAAGCAGTGTCACTTAAAATTTTCCATCACGGCTAATTACATTGATGAAGTGGATTTATATGTGATTCCATTAGACATATGTGATGTAGTGCAAGGAATTCCTTATCTCTATGATTGTGATGTTGTGCTGCATAGGAAAGACCATAAATATCATCTTAAGAAATATGGGATTGAATACATTGTCCGGGAACATAAAATCAAAACACACTTGGATTTAGTTACTACTAATAAGATGAAGAGACTAATAAGTACAAGTAAAATATATGTACTCATGGTTGTAAAATAACAACATAAGCATCAACATGATGATTTTTCAGGTTGTGAATCTCAGTTTCAAGATAGTTTGGTTAAAATGGTAGATTATTTTCAAAGTCTGTTTAAAGAACCAAAACATACGCCTCCTAAACGAGAAATAAAACATGAGATACAATTGATAAATGATACCCCTCTTCCTAATGTTGGAATGTATCGCATGTCAGTTATAGAGAACGAAGGAATAAAGAAACAAATACAAGAGCTAGTTGAAAAAGGCTTCATTTGACCCAATTCATCTCCATGTGTTTCACCCATAATTTTGGTTCCTAAGAAAGACGGGACATGGATAATGTGTGTCGACTTTAGGGCTTTAAACAAAGCCACAATGACAAAAAAGTATCCTCTTCCTAGGATAGATGATTTACTTGACCAGTTGAGAAATGGTGTATATTTCACTAAGTTTGATTTTCGTAGTGGGTATCATAAAATTCGCATTGTAAGAAATGACATCTGGAAAATTGCATTTAAAACTAGGCAGGGGTTATTTGAATGGTTAGTGATTCCTTTTGGTTTGTGTAATGATCCTAAAACTTTCATGCGGGCTATGAATTGTGTATTCCATCCATACATTGATAAATTTGTCATAATCTACTTAGATGATATCCTCATATTCAGTTCCAGTATGGAAAGTGTGTTTAAAAGGTCTTTGAAGTGTTACAAAGGGGAAAATTTTACCTTAAATTGTCCAAATTTGAGTTTGGGAAAAAATCATTGATTTATCTTGGTTACTTAGTTGGAGGTGGTCATTTGAAAATAGATCCAACGAAAATCGATGTGATTGTTAAGTGGCCAAGACCACAGAATGTGACTAAAGTTAGAGGTTTTCTAGGTGCAGATCAATATTGGATAAAATTCATTTCTTAGTTTCTTTCATTGCATCACTGTTACATGCTTTAACAGGTTCTAAAGTTTCCTATCAGTGGGGAGGGAAAAAACAAAAATATTTTGATACACTTAAGCAGAAAATTGTCACAACACCAATTTTAGCTTTAACAAATCTTCAATAGCCATTCGAAATTGAAACAGATGCTAGTGGTTATGCAATGGGTGAAATATTACTTCAAAAAGGGAAACCTATTTTTTTTCATTGAGAAGCTTTTACTAAGGCATTTGAAAATTATCCGACATATGATAAAGAATTGTTTGCTTTGGTTGAAAGTGTTAAGAAATGGAAGCACTACTTAATGGGCAAGGAAACAATGATTCACATAGATCGTCAGCCACTTTTGTACCTTCAGTCTCAAACTAAGTTACAACAATCTCGCCTTTACAGTTGGAAGGGATTTCTTTGGAAATTTCATTTAGTAATTAAGTACAATAAAGGTGTAACAAACAAAGTCGCTGAAATTTTGTATAGACCATACTTGAATGCTTCAGTAGTGCTACAGAATAGTTATTTAAAACTTGAAATTTATTTATAACGATATAGTACAAATGTTGATTTCAATGATATTTACAAATCAGTAACTCATGGTACTTGGGTGGAAGAATTCAATTTTCATGTTCATGAAAGACTGTTATATCTGCGCATACCAAAAACAAAAAGGGCGCATGTTATTCGGGAAGCACATTCACGTCGCAATTTAGGAAATTTTGGCATAAGAAATACAATAACATAAATTCAAAGGTATTTCTACTGGCCTCGCATGTATGAAATAGTTGTTAAGTACGTTATAGGATGTGTTATGTGATCGACAAGCAAGCCAAACAATCAAACGATTGGTTTTTATATGCCACTTCCAATTCCTTCACGACCATGGGACAACATTTCCATTGAATTTGTTGGAGGACTTCCTATGTCCATGAGAGGGCATGATTACATGTATGTCATGGTTGATTTTTTCAGCAGGTTCTGCATTATTGGTCCATGAAAAAATCAAGTGACTGCTGAAAAAGCTACACAAATTTTCTTTCAACAAGTATAGGTTCATTTTGGGTTAGCTACTTCCATCATTTCCGACTGAGACACTCACTTTGTAGGAGAGCTTTGGTCCACTTTGAAGGGACTAATGGACATAAAGCTAAAGAAGATAACAAATATTCATCCACAAACCGATGGATAAGCAAAAGTGGTCAACAGGACAGTGATACATATTCTATGAGGTTACTCCAGCAAAAATCCTAATTTTTGGAATGAATCTTTACCTTATGTGCAAAATGCTTACAATCAAGCCTAACATTATTTTACTAAGTGATCTTCATTTGAAACATGTTTAAGGTATCTACCAAAGTCACCAATGGATTTCATGTTTGGTGAAGAAGATAAAGTGGATGGATAGGACAATTCAAATAAAGCAGTTAATTTCATTCAATGGATACAAAATATACATGAAGCAGTGCAGGATTAGTTACAAAAGAGTCAAGCCAAGTACAAAATGTGCCACAACAATCATCAAATAAATCATCATTTTCAGGTCAGTGATCAGGTATGGTTTTATATTACTAAATACAGGTTGAAAGGGGAAGGTAAGAAACTGAACCCATCAGGTATGGTCCTTCCAAGATTGTGTAAAAAATTGGAAATAATGCATTGTAGTTAGATTTACCTCCTTACATGTGTATTTATTCAGTTTGAAATGTCGAAAATATGAAGTTGTATGAACCTCCGATGATCATTGATCTAGAGGAAGATACGCAGGTTCCTACCATTGATGATTTGGCACCTAAGTATATGAATGAGTTGTAGGAAAATACCATATTGGACAAGAAGTTTCTATCTTCAAGGCATGGATATGTTGAATATCTTCAAGTGGTACTCAAGGACATGAATCCTAGCAAGGTGAGGTGGATGGAGATTGGAAGAGTGAGGGAGTTGTACCCTCACTTGATATATGCTTAAATCAAAATTTTGTCGGTCCAAAATATTTTAAGTGGAGAGGATTGATCCAGGAGGATCTTGTATCAGTTCAAATTGACAAGAAGGAAGTCCAGTTCAGTGTTCAGTTTCTTGAGCATTCTGGGTGAAAGAAGAGAGTCTTCAATTGGTTCAAATTTGGTGCATGGTACAAGTGTTTTCTTGGTGTGGAAAATTTTAATGTCATGGTGCTAAGGTCATGAAAGGAACTAGGTTGTATGAAAATCCTATAGGCCAAAGCCTAAGTCCTAATCTTATGTAATGGTGTCAAACCATATGTAAAAAAACATAATGATTTTTTTTTAAACAATGGAAGGGTCCAAACTATGTTTCAAACTAGGTAATGGTTATAACTTATGTACAAAACCGTTATGTAAAAAAGGTTATAAAATATGGTTTTCGATGTTAAAACTATGTCATAAACCATATATCAATTTTAACTGTAGTAGCTAACCATATCGGGAGTTAAACCACGGGCGGACATGTGAATAGGTGGATAAATAAGTAGTTTGAACACCACACAGTTGTTGGAGCTGACCGTCGGGAAGACCGTAGATAGTTATCACATGGAGCGATTACATCGACTGCCCGGAATTGCAGAAACCTGACCGTCAATGCGACAGTCAACAGTTAGACCACCAGGGATCTGTCACACGTAGTTTCTTAGTTCTCCATTGTTTAGCCCGAATTTTAGCAGATATTTTTATTCTATGGTGTGTTTTTGGGTTTTTTAGGTTACGTGCACTATTTTTAAATTATCCACCATGTAACAAAACTCTTAGGTGTATGAAGTTTATAAGATCGAGAGATAATCATTTAATTGCATTCAACCAGTTTTCTATGTTAAGCCTAAGAGGCCCGAGAAGAACTTGGCCCAAGGCATATTTAACCTTAGCCATTGAACCATGATGGGGAGGAGTGATTTTGAAGGCTTTTGTTTAGATTTCTGAGGAGAGAGGCAATTTTTTTTTCAGCGTATCTTGGTCGACCGAAGGTAGAATTGGGAACCAAGACAGGCATTGGATTGCTAGGAGAGGGAGATTTATGTTGACAGAGACCAGAGGTACCTTTGATCATGTTAATTGTGTTGTATTTCCATGTAAATACTTATTTGGATCAATCCTTAATAAAACAGATGCCCATCTTGAAAGCGGACCTATTAATGTAGTCCACCAAGGACGAAATCCATAATCAATGTTTGTTGTCTTCTATCTCTGTTCTTTGCTGCAAATTCATATTTAATTATGCTTCTTAAGTTTTTGTTTAAGTCATAATATCAAATTTTTTCATTTGGTCTTCCATACTAATCAATAAAGTTAACAATCAATTCAATATTGGAAAATATTCAGTTGGCCTACTTCAGTATTGTTTCATATCTATTTTAGATTCAAAGAGGGCTACCAAAAACCATAAAAAGAAGAGACCTTGCCCTAGATATAACTCATAACAACAAGATGAGGCATAAAATACCCTTATCTAGTTGAGTTTCAATCTTCCTGTTGTAGGGAGCAAGTCCATAGAATCTCTCTATTGTTAGATTCTTAGAAAACTTCTTAACACTTTATAAATCCTAGACAACAAACATATTACGACACATAAATCTTGAAAACCACATCGAATCCTCTAGGAACTCATTAATACTACAAGGAAAAGACCCCCTAGAAGATATTTTTGAGGAACCCCCTATAAAAATACCCCAAACATTCATTTCTAACGGAGGTTACTAGAGGAGGTTGGCGGGTGGAGGTTTTTGTAGATGTTTTTTGTTCGGTTCTCTTATCAACCTAAACTGCACTGATGCGTTCAACAAGAGAAAGCATCGATGCACACAAAAAAATGGCACATTGTACACCGTGCGCTCTATACAAACATGCACGATGTGTCTTATTACTATAGCGCACCGCTGCTTTACAAATATTCCACACCGGTGCATCCTAAAACCCCGTGCCAAAAAGAAACCACCCGACGCAATCTTAAGAAACCACACCAATGTGCCTATAAAACCCCACACACCAGAATAGTGTTAAATAAATTTAAGTTTATTACGATTGCATTTCCTCTTATGGATGCTAATTCCATGAACAATTTTTATAAGAATTCGAGTGTCAAGAATGAAATAGAATATATATATATATATATATATATATATATATATATATATATATATATATATATATATATATATATATATATATATATAGTTTATTATATTTATTAAAAGTTTTATTCATATTTTTTGTGGGGTTTATGGGTTCATGGGGTAGTATATAGCACCAAACCTATTGTATTGATATTTCAGTCGAATTTTTCCTAGCAGCGATATGACCAAATCTTGTAGCTATGCATTTAACAAAGGAACCTTATATTTTTCGAATATGATTGAAGACGGTTGTCATATACTTGAGCACTATTCCATTTCTTTATCATATTAGCCAAAAATAGAAATAATAGTTTCTTTCACCATAATAACACACAAGTTTAAAAAAAAAAAACACGCCATTCTGTGTTTCGAGCAACTTTACGCAAATGATAGGGATTTGTATGGAGTTTTATCCATATTATGCAGTTTAATGAGGGTTGGAGGGAGCTTACAATCCTGTATGTATTAGTAACTGCACCCTTCGGTAGAACCGAAAAAAATCTAGGAATATTCCTCAACAAAGTAGACTGGCCATAATCAATTCCTTCGAGACCTCAACAAAAAAAACAGATATGCATGTCAGAAAGATATATGCATGTCAGAGGGTCCTGTTGGCACCTTTTCTTGTTGTAGGTTGTGGAAAGGTTCAAGTTTATTTTTTTGAAACAAGAAGAGGTGTTGTTTTTAAAAGAAGTGGCCCGAATATTTTCAGAGCAAAATGTACATTTCCAACATGTCTAAAAACTAAAATATCTCCAGCTTCAATAAACTACTTAGAAACAAAACTTTCCCAACCATTTGTGAAAACTTCCCACGTTTTAGCATAGCATAGGTTCACATGCCACAATTTCCCACTTGGGGCCTATAGTATTGCATCTTCACATGCCCCACATTGCATTCTCTCCACATAATCAGTGGGGACCTCCTGCAATAAACAAAATTCATTGGAAGAATAGTTATTTCCATCAAGAATTTATCCAATTCTAATTCTAATTACAATTCTCAATAATAAACAAAATTCTAATTCTAATTGAATATTTCCATCAAGAACAAACAAAATTTTAATTCTCAATTTCTATGGTTGGAGTTCACTAAATTTTGGTGTACACATCTAAAAGTAATTTCGGTGCCTTAACCGCAAATGGGTGCTAATGTACATATAACCGCATCGGTGTGTTTTAGTTACTGCGCACCAGTGTCATGCTACCAATGGATGCACCAGTGTAGTACTATTAAGTGACGCACCGGTGACGAATAACCGCAAATAAAAAAAGCACAACTCTATTTCCTTTAAGTGAAAAAAAGTGGTAAATTGAAAAATGGGCGGAAACATATTTTTGAAAATCTAATTTCATAAAACAATTCTTTAAATACCAAACACTTTTAATTATTTCACTATTTTTACAAAAATATCCAGCCAGAGATTTGTAGGAGACATACTTGGAGCAAGAGAGCACGAGAGCACTAAGGAGCAGCGAAATACGTTCGAATATAAGTATTTAGACAACCAAAATTCCAAACCTCTGGTGATTCAAACCTTGTAGCATAGAATTTCAAACAATATCGTCATTAAATTTGATTATTTTTTTTACTTTTTTTGTAGTCTTTTACGAAGTAAGAAAAAAAATTCGATTTTTTTTTCATTTTCAGAAACAAAAAAATATAAAAAATCTATTTTTACCCTTAACCCTTCATTCTTTTTGTTTCTGAGCTTTCTTCTCCCTATTTTTGTGATTTCAGAATTAGGGCTTTTGATTTTAGATTTATAGGGTTTTTATTTCTATATATAGGCCTATGACATCCAACCCACGGGACGACTTGCATAGTCAGATCCCAATCCATGTCGATCCATACGTGAATTTAAAAAAAAAAGGATTTTTTTTTTATCGGTGTGCCTTTCGTAACCTAGCTCACTGGTGCACTGTATTATCCGAACGTACCACGAAAGTACTGTGTAATAAAAAATTTAAGAACAATTTTTTTTAATCAGTGCGCCGTATGTAAAATAGGGCACTGGTGCTCTATTTCATTATGGAGCACCGCGAATGTGTTGTTTCACAAAAAAAAAATTATTGTGTTAATCAATGCACCATGTAACATATAATGCACCGCACCGGGTCTCCTAGTTGATAGAGAGCACTGTATGGTGGCCTCTTGTTTGCATAGAGCATTTATGCTACAAAAACTAACACTGGATGATTTTTATTATTTTCTCTATGTTAATCGGTCTGTTGGTTAACATGTAACACACTGGTGGTCCTTGTTGACACAGAGAATTGTACAGTCTGTTATATTGTTTATGTGGTGTGTTTATAAGACCCCCACGCACCAACGTCAGTGCGTACACCATGAATGCGTACCGATTTCTTGAGATTTTTTTTTACCTAAAATGTTGACAATTTATTTATAAATATATTAATGAATGATATGGTACAGGTTTTATATTGATAAAGAAATGACTAACAAGAGATCAAGTAACAAAGATAATGATAACACATCCAGAAAAGAAAAAAACGAAAGTTCTTTGTAAATTCTTTAGAAAAAATAATGTTTTTGAACTATATGTAAGTTTAACTAATATGTATTATTTATTGTGTATCATGCAGAGCCACAAAATGGCGAAGCTCGATAAGATTATTTATGTTCTAGGACTAGAAGAGCATGAAATATTGATGGAAAAATTGCAAAAATGATGAATCAGGTGAATGAAAAAATACTATCGATCCAATATGAGTTTCTTTTTTTAATTTTCAGTAATAATATACTTAAAAGTATTAGATAAAATGTGTCAAAAAATCTATTAATTCACATCTGTTTAATGTTCTACACGGACCAACAACCAAGAAAAGGAATGGTTTTCTAAGAAAATAAAAAAATAGAACATGCAAATGAAAATGAATTTCTCTTTAGCTCATCTAGAGTGGTGCTGGAGGTTAATGAAATGGGGAAAAACTCTTACAAAAGTTTGAGGGGTCTAGTGGAACGAATGTATAGACATTATTTCCACTTAAAATACAAAAATCAATCCAATGATTCCAAGAACCAAATTTTATCTAAACTACAGGAAGAGTTTCTAGAGGATTGGTCAATGATACATGTCAGACTTTTAATAGCAACAAAAAAGAAGGAATGAAAAATAATATTCCTTTACATTTTTTTCTAGAATTATTTATAAATATCACTTTTGTTATATTTACTTTTCATATATCAATATAAAAATTAAATAGTTTATTGTCATGTTACATTTTCAGGAATATTATGAAAATTTCAAAATATGAACGAGCTGATATCATAAATATGTCAGTAGGAATGTCCAAAAAGGTGTACAAGGAGATGGTAAAAGGAATGGACAAAATTGCATCGCAGGAGGAGCCATATCAACAACAACATGCTTCAAATGTCATATGTGATTATTGAGTTTTTCGATCTTTAAGTACAATAAATAAACAATTTAGCATTAAATATTAATTTTCAAGTATTTTCTTACAGGAAAGAAAAGAAAATGGAACCCATTCAACACATAAAGCAGGACGACAAGGAAGAAAAGGGTTGATATCTATGTTTGTGAGTAATTGTTACTTCCTTATAACAACTTGATTTCATTTTTGTACTTTTTAAGTTGTTTTACAAAAATCATCATTAAATGTGTTCAAAAAGGTATGGAATTTTTAAGCAAATATTGATCTTGTTTTACTTAGCTTCATCCATAATTAAGAGAACAAAAAAATATTTTATATTAAATATATGATTTGTTATGTGGTATAAACCTTGAAGGAAGCAAAGTATGGAACTGTGCCAACAGAATAAATCTTGAAAGATGGCATGGTACATGGTTTTGAAAGAATCTGTATAGTTTATGAGTCAATTGTTTCTATGGTACGTCATTTCTTTTCGATTTACATTTATGTGTATTATTTAGTATTGCAATTTTCATTATTCTCACCAATGTATATACACTCATTACAATTTTATTTTTATGTTTGTAGATGGAAGGTGAAGAAGATTGAAACAATCAACACTGTGAACAAAAAATTCCTGAAAATAACCCAAGTCATGGAAGTACCTCTAGCAGTGACAACAGTTCCAGCAAAAAATTATGATCACTATGTTTGGATATCAAAGCAAGGGGTTGTATTTTTTGAAATATTTGTTTGTGAAATTAGACATTTTGTTTAATGTAATGGACATAGTGTCCCAATTAAATAAATTTTTACTATGCTATACATTTTTGCTATAACAAACTATCTTATATATATATATATATATATATATATATATATATATATATATATATATATATATATATATATATTTCTTTATTCTATTGCGTTCTCAATTGTCGTTGTGAAATGTAACACCACTGATCAAATTTATGGATGATTAAATATTATAATGAAGAGATGTTAAATTTGATGGTAGGATATAAAAAATCAATTCAAACATCACATTCAAATGCACTAAGAGAAATTTAATTCATATGAATAATCCGTTTTGGAATAACGGATAGTTAGAGTTTCCTATCTATTTAAACTGTGTTTTAGATCAGATTTCTTATCTTGTCCTCATGATGAACCACAATCGCTGGTTCAAAACGCATCGACAAAATATGTTGGAATGTGATTTTTGCCGAAATATTTTATACCAATCATATGAATAATGTTATTAGATATACATGTGTCGACTTTTGATGAATAATGAATTTTAAAAAATCACAATAATTATGATATGACATAACAAATTAATCAAAGCATCACATTCAAATGCATTAATAAAAAATTAATTAATATGAATACTATTACAAGATGTTTCGACTTTTGATGAATAATGAATTTTAAAAAATCACAATAATTGCACTATCACAGGTCGATGTTTCTAAAAAAATACAAAATGAACACCGGTGCATGTCAGTTATTGTACAGTGGTGCATTTGTGTGTTGTAGTGCACTGATGCGTTTCTACGACCTATGGGAACCACACAAATACCAATACCAATTATAAATATTGGTGTGTTTGTCTGATATGGCGCACCAGTGCATTTCTATAAGTCTATGTACTGGTGCATTGCGATGACCTATGGGCACCGTACAAATCTCAAGAACAATTATAACGGCCTCGTGCGTTGTATCACCAACACTGCATCCGGTGCATTTTTATACCTTGATGGCCTGGTGCATGCACCTTCGAATGCCCGAGGCCACCTTCTAGATGACATGCACCAGTGTGTTGAAACCTTAGCAGCGCACCGATGAAAAAAACATTCGGAATAACCTTCGGCCACCCATTTTTTTTAGTTGTATTAAATTTCAGTTAAAAGCTCCGCCAAAACCTCCGTAACCATAAACAGATGTTGTAGAAAATGTTTTTTTTTGACAATTTTGGCCAATTTTAAAACAATAAAAACCTCCTTTATAACCTCCACTAGAGGGTCTTTTCCTTGTAGTGTAAGCTTGGAAAATATATGGTTAGGTGCAAAATTTTGGGTCAAAACATTATTTTATTTTCTTAGGAGTGGATTGATCGGGGATTTACCTATTTTGGAGGCCCATTAGATGTACTAGTTGTATTTAAGCTTCTTATGACTTGATCAAGGCTGGTTAACAATAGATTTTTATGGTGGAAGTTATTATCTTCACAAACTCTAAATTGTTCATTACACACACACACACATATTCATACATACATATATATACATATATAATGCATTATTCTCCCATTTTTGGATCCATATTACCTCCACCAGGGAACTTATATCATTGCTACAAACTATAAGGGTTAATAACCTCCTAACTCCACCACCTTTTCCATCATATCCACCCATAAATGTTGCATCCATATACCATCCAATAGTACCTCTTCTTTGCACTACCATTATTTCATCCTCGATGGATTCTCCACATAGTCCCCATGCACACCCTGGCCATCATATCATGATGGAATTAAAGTGGATGCAACAATAGATGTTTCATGTGGGTAGGTTCTGCAGTTTATCTCCACCTACTAGTGAATATTAATCCTTGCTGAAGACATTCACAATGAGGTTATTCATTTCTGAACTTTTACGTATCATGAATGGAATTCATTTTAGGAAATTTTGTTTAAATTCCAAGGTTTGGCTCTTGTAACTATTGGAGGGTGGTATAATAGATAGGTTGAGGTTGAAAAGGAGAGAAACACCATTGTCATTGATTGTATAATTTATGGTGAGGTTTCTTGGCTTGAATTATAATATATCAGTTTCTAGGTGTGATAATTCATTGTGGGAAAAATATTATGAGAATGACATTTCTTTGTACAATGCCTAGAGTGAGGAAAAAGAAAAAATATGGGGCTATGTTTTCTAGCAAGAGGAGAAATATTGACTTCAATTATGAAAATGATGGTGTTGAGGGTTTAAGTGGTTAATAAGTGACCAATGAAAGCCATTTTATATATATCAAATCCATATTCTATACTTACATGTTTGGGCACAAGGTGTCATTTTTATATTGGCATTATGTGTCATTTTAATAAAAAGGTATAGTTGAGACTATTTGAGTGTCTGTTTCTATATGTGTGTGTGTTTGTGTGTGTGTGTGTGTGCATGTGTGTGTGTGTGTGTGTGTTTGTGTTTGCATGTATGTATGTATGTATGTAGAGGGAGAGAGAGGGAGAGAGAGAGAGAGAGTGTGTGTTATGAAACCAGTTCCAAAAATAGAAGAAAAGAGGGATCAACTCCTTAGAAATAAGCCACTTCGAGGGGAAAACCTCCTTTAAATTAAATAAATGAACAATTCTTGGATGATACAAATGAAAAAACATCATTCTATATATAGGATTCCATGGGGTCACAATATAATCCTATCCGACCTAACAAAAATAATGTAAGGGCACAACAATAACAATATTGGGGTTATAGGGGTACAAGAATAATAATAAGGTGGATACACTAACAAAAATAAGGGACTACACTAGTAATATAGGGACCTAACATGCCCCTATCCTTCAAAAAAGTGTTGTCGTCAATGCTTGAGTAGATTTGGATGCTTCTATATAAAATTCTCATCCTCCCATGTAGAATCTTTAGTGGGTAAGTTCTTCCACTTGATGAGATACTCTGAAATTGATCGAATTCGTAGCTATCAAGTTCTTGTTTCCATGGCTGGTTTAGGTTCCAATATGATTTTTCCTTCCTCATCAAGTTCTAGAAATATTGTTTGAACTAGAAGTTTGTCATCTGTAACCTTGCTTAATCATGAAAAATGGAAAACTGGATGTACTCATGAAGAAGCAGGAAGCTCCAATTTGGATGCCATGATACCAATCTTTTGCAACACCTTGTAAGGACCATAGTACTTTGGTGATAATTTATTATCCTTCTTAGCTTGCTTGAGGTACATTTTTTTTTATGGTTGCAGCCGTAAAAATACCCAGTCTCCTACATCAAAAATTCTCTTGTTGTGGTGTTGATATTCTTGTTGTTTCATTCAATTTTGTGCCAAATTTAGGTTATCCTTTAAGAGTTGGGGAACTTTTTGTTGATTCTTGATGTGATATTCCAGATATTTAACCTTATAAATTTCTCTTAAAATGATGTAATGGATGGTGTATGATATCCATAAAGTGCCATAAATGGGGTCATTTTGCTATAGTATGGAAGGAACTGTTATACCACCATTCAACCAGAGGTAATGGCACTTGACCCATTGTATTTGTTTATCAAATACAAAAAAATTAAGATATCCTTCCAAACATTTGTTCACTCTCTCAGTTTGACCATCAAATTGAGGATGATAATATGAGCTATGATCTATTTGAGTACCTAAACAATAAAATAATTCCGTCCAAAAATTTCTAGTAAAAATGGGATCTTTGTCACTTACAATAATATTTGGGTTTCCATGTAGCTTTTGAATTGTTTCCATAAATGTAGTAGAAATTGTACTTGCTTTAAATGGATGAGATAATCCACAAAAGTGTGCATACTTGGTAAGTATATCAACTACCACCATGATGACACTCTTTCCTTCACACTGATGTAAATTTGTGATAAAATCCATTGAAATCTCCTCCCAAGTTGACTTGTAATGGATAAAGGTCATAGAAGACCGAGGGTCCTAATTGTCTCAACTTTATTTTTCTGGAAAACCAAATATTCTGCTACAAACTTTTGAATATCAGATTTAAGGCCATCCCAAAAAAATTCTTTCTTCACCCTGTGGTAATTTTTTAAGAATCGTGAGTGTCATACTAAAGGAGAAGTGTACGATTCCAAAGGAATATTTTGTTTTAGTTGGGAATTCTTACAAAGATATAAGTGATCTTTGTACCATAAGGAATCATTTTTCCAACTAAATGTATCAGATGTACTAGGATCTTGCTGCAACTTTTGAATGAGTGTCCACACTTCTTCATACTTCTTCCATTCATCCCTTGCTTTGGTTATCCAATCTGGTTGGATAATAGAAATGGCACAAAGAAATTCTTCCACCTCCTCATCCTTTCTTGAGAGTGCATCGGAAACAACATTTAGCTTCCCTTTTTTGTAGATGATTACTAAGTCATAACCCAACATATTTGTGACCCATTTTTGTTGCTCTTCTGAAAATAGTATTTGTTCCAAAAAAGTGTTTAATACTATCATGATTAGCTTTTACCTTGAAGTGTCTTCCCATTAGCTAAGGTCATCATTTCTTTAGTGCTTGTAGTATTTCCAGCATTTCCTTCTCATAAATAGCTTTTTGTAAATAATTACCTTTGATTGGACGACTTTCAAAAGCAATGGGTCTTCCTTCTTGCATTAAAACAACACCAAATCCATTTCCTAAGGCATCACATTCCACATTAAAGGTTTTTGTGAATTCTGATGTAGCTAAGACCGATGTTAGGAAAATTGCCTCTTTAAGATGTTCAAAGGCCTTAGTTGCTTTAGGATTCCATGAAAATGCAGTTGCTATTCTCCCATAATTCTTAACAAACTTGCGGTAATACCTTGTTAACCCGATAAATCCTTGCAATTCCTTTATGGCTGTGGGGACTTTCCATTCCTTAATGGCTTTAATTTTTTTAGGGTCTACCTTAACACCCTCGTGAGACACAATATGACCCAAATATTCCACCTCTTGTAATCCAAAGAAACATTTGGAGGTTTTTTCATATAATTGTTTCTCCTCCAATAATTTGAGCACCCTATAAACATGTTGAACATGATCCTTACGAGACCTGTTGTAGATTAGTATATCATCAAAAAATAATAACACAAATTTTCTAAGGATGGGTTTGAAAATGGAATTCATCAACCCTTGAAATGTATAAGGTGCATTGGTAAGGCCAAAAGGCATGACCAAAAATTCATAATGACCCTCATGAGTTCGAAATTTTTTGTTTGAAATATCTTTAGTCTTCATTCCAATTTGTTGATATCCTAAATGAATATCCAACTTGGTAAAGAAAATTTATCCATGTAATTCATCCAATAATTCATCAATCACAAGAATAGGAAATTTATATTTAATAGTGAGCCTATTGAGCTCCCTATAATCCAGACACATACCGCATGATCCATCCTTCTTGTGCACCAATACTATTGGAGCAGAGAAAGAACTTTGACTAGGTTGAATTATACTAACCTCTAACATTTCTACAATCATACGTTCAATTTTTCTCCTTTGGACATAAGGGTATTTGTAAGGCATGATGTTTGGAGGAAGACTTCCTGGAATTAAATGAATAACATGATCATGATCATGAATAGGTGGGAGTCCTTTGGGAGTTTCAAAAACCTTGGAATGATTGTCCAACAATTTTTTTAGATCAGGAGAAATAGATGATTTTGATGTTGGATCTTCTAGTGGGCATAATTGTGCAATTATGCCTCATTGTTCTTTCTTCATAAGCTATGTCATGTCATTAGAGCATATTATCTTTCCAATATTCCATGTGATGCTTTGTAATTTGACTTCCTTTCCTTCCAAAAACAATTTCAAGAAAAGTTCTTGAAAATTAAAAGCTGCTGCCCCCAAATATTGTAACCATTGTACTCCCAGTACAACAGCAGCACCTCCCATTGGAATGGAAATCATTGGACTATTCAATACATATTCCTCCATGGCTATCTTGATATTATGGCATTCTAGAGAAATAAATAGTTCCTCCATTTGCAACCATCACTTTAAATTCTGGTGTTGGGTATAGGAAGTAATTCAATTCCTTGGCTACCATACAATGAACGAAATTATGGGTACTACCTGAGTCAATCAACACTATTACCTTTTTCTTCTTGATATTTCCTTCTATATTGAGAGTTTTAGAAGTTGTAATTCTTTCCAATGCATTACACAATATGGTAGGACTCATTTCTTATTTCTCTAGGGTTGGTCCCTGGTGTATATCCTCTTCTTTTTAAGTTTCTTGTTCATTTTCTTCCTCCTCTTCCTAATCTATGTAAAATAATTTCTTCTCATCACACCTATGAAATTTAGTTTATTTGTTATCACAATTGTAGAAAATCCCTGTTTATATTTTTTATTCCAAATTTTGTGGTTTCAACCTTGTAGGTTATGGAAGTCTAGGAGTAGCAACACTTCCATATTTATAGATGCGAGCGTTAGGCATCCTTGTCACCATAATTTCACATTCATTTTTTCTTGCCAACCTGAATGCCTTCTCCAACGAATCAGGCTCCCAATGTGAACCTCATGCTGGATGTTATCCTTTAAAGTCTCTATAAAGACATCAATTGTGTGTTCCTCTAGAATATCAACTACCCTTATATTTAATTTTCGGAAGTCCTCAATGTGCTCCACCACTGAACCATTTTGTTTAGTATTTATTAATTGGCTAAACAAGGTATTTCTATTTTCTCATAATGTGATCTCATTTCCTCTATAAATATTGATCAAGTGACAATTTTTTTACAAGAGAAAAGCCATTGATACCAGACAAATGTATTTTGTTCTAAATATAAAGCTGCAATGCATACCTATTGTGTGTTTCGCACATTATTGAGATCAAAATATTGTTCCATATGTAGTATCCATTTTATGTGATCCTTTCCATCAAAATTCCTCATATTTCTTTTTGGAATATGGTGGGTCTTCAATCCAACATTAGAGTTTGTGAAATCATGATTAACGTTTATTTTTCTCTCTTCATGAGTTTCCTCTATTATCTTTCTGCCGTTAGGAATCATTTCTTCTATCAACCTTTTCAAACTTTCCTTCAAACCTTCCATGTTTTCTTTTAGATCATTCTTCATTTCTTCCATGTCTTATTTGATTGTTTCATTGATCTTAGCTTCCATTTAATCCATCTTAGCTTACATGCCATCTTCCATGCCATTAATCTTAGCTTCCATGCCATTCTTCAAACCATCCATATTAGCTTCCACGCCTTTCTTCAAACGATCCATATTAGCTTCCATTCCTTTCTTAAAAGCTTCCATTTCATTTTTTGTTTCTCTTTGCAAGAGTGTAATTTGGTGCACTTGCTCTTGTAAATTTGATATGTCATGTTGAACTTCTTCCTCTTCATGGGTCATAGTAGAGACTTTTGAAGGCTTAATAGGTGTTGAATTATTTCTGGATGACATTTTAGAACCCAATACTCATATATATGTTTCAATATTCCCTTGAAGTCACATCAAACTGATTTTTCAAACAAGACTTATGCAATTTGAAAAAAATACACACCTTTTTCTTGATTTTGAGGAGCTCGATATTGAAACTGATCTATCTTTGTAATTTTAGATCTTCAATATCTGAAATTTGATCCTATAGTAGCCCCCTAACTATTCCTTCGAATGCCGCATGTCTGACCTAATTTGGATGCTTCAAGGAAAATAAATGCAAAATATTCTAAAATGGCCTAATTATGGACTACTTCAATAGAGTGAAATTGTACGGCGTGCCACGTGTGGTTTTTTCCTCCTTCGGCTCTGAAATTGATCCACATGAAACTAAACAATGTGTAATTTCGACCACCTTTTACAAAATTCCAATCCAATTCTCAGAGAGATAGTTATGATTATTTTACCAAGGTCACCTCTTTTAGATGAAATTTGGGAGCCTGCAAAACCCTAAACTCCACAGATCATATCTCCGAAAATATTGTGAAACCAAGATTTGAAAATTTTACACGAAGTTCCTCAAGATTTCAGCTTCACGTGATAAACATTTTGGCTTCTGAACCTTTGTAGAAAAATTTTTGTAGTGAAAATTCCAAGATGACCTATTTGGAGTAGCGAAACCCTAGAATCCAAAGCTCTGATACCAAATGTTATGAAACTAGCTCCAAAAATAGAAGAAAAGGAAGATCAACGCCTTAAAAATAAGCCAATTTGAGGGGAAAACCTCATTTACATTACATAAATGAAAAATTATTGGATGAGACAAATGAGAAAACCTCCTTTTATATATAGGAGTCCATGGGGTCACAATATAATCCTAGCTAACCTAACAATAATAATGTAAGGGCACAATAATAAAAATATTAGGCTTACAGGGATACAACAATAACAATAAGGGGGCTATACTAAAAAAAATAAGGGACTACACTTGTAATATAGGGACCTAATAGAGAGCTTGTTCTATGAATTGAACGATTTTTTTTTCGTTGAATTGTGACATTGCTAGGTTTTATTTGCATGTATATGGTCCTAATGAAATATGACATGTGGTGAAGTGATCACTTTAACATGTTGCATGGTTGAATATGCTTGATTTGGGTTTTCAATACATGTCAGTTAGGCATATTACTATTCAGGTCACACCAATGTTGCACTGTGACTAGGCTTCTTCAGTAGTATGGGACTATTAAGTGACATTAAAAGTTTAGCCTTGTGGAAACTCCCTTCTAATATAATTATCATCCAAAAAAAATAAGTGTTGTGTTTAACATGGGAAATTTATTCATAATGGAATATAAACTAAATTTTCCTCACATTCATGATCTAAATAAAATTTCCATCAGTATTATAATATTATAGTAAATCATTCATGTAATTACCCTAAAATCCCTTACACAACCAACTACATGAACCCCATAGATGACACAACTATTTGTATGCTATCAATAACCGAATTCAAAGACTAAAAAAAAAATGAGGAGTTGGGAGTTATATAAAATAAGATAAGATATAATAGCAAAATTTCCACTTATTATTCATATAAACATCAACCTATTCTTACAATATGTGTACATTCCTACTATGAACTATAATTTAACATACTTATCATCTAGTCACCACCAAATGCAACCAATTTTTCCTCTTCTCTTAGTTCCTCCATTCCTTTCCAAATTCACAATCTCCTGTGTCCTTTGTTTCTCCTCCTTTTTTTCCATTGATCATTTATCCATCCTTGTTCTTAAATGATAGTTTGGAATCTCGAAAATTGTGGTGGCTCAACTTCACCATCTTTTTCCAAATACCATCATATAATTCCATGATACATAGTGTTTTAGAAAAAAATTTATATTATTTTAGCAATGGAAAAGTTGCAACACTATAATATCAATGCTAGAGTTGCGACACTGTAATAACAATGATGTAGTCACAAAATTGTAACAATAATGAAAAAATTGTAGCATTGTAACAACAAGACAGAGTCACAACATTTCAATAGCAATGGTAGAGTCACAACACTACAATATAAATGGAATGTTGGGTGTGGAGCATGATTATCTTGTTTATTTTGTATCACAGCGTTGGACCCATGTACCTTAATGGGGTGGAAACACCGTCCAAAATTAAACGTTGCCTGGGGAGTCCAGGGAGGCAGCAGCTATGAATTTATGGATGCCCCCCCCCCGCCCCCCCCCACCCCCCACAAGCAGGGGGTTTCGGGGGCAACGCCCCCAAAGCTAAAAATAAATGTAAAATTGCCTTGTAAAAGTATAGTAATTTCTAGTACATTTGGGCCGTTCATTTGGTGAATTATCTGACAGTAGAAGTTGTGTTTAGTTTAGGGTTTTTCTCCCTAGAAGGCAACCCATCACTTGTATGAGGGTATTTTATTACAACTGTGTATTGTATGTGTATTCTTAGAGCAAGAAACATATAGGGAGACTGTGAAAGAGAATAGAGGATATTGTAGTGGATCTGTTGTAGGTTCTGTCTCTCCAGTTTGCTACATAATAGAAAGGAAGGACTGGCTATTCAGGGTGGACGTAGCCCAAACTGGGTGAACCACGTATATCTATGTCTCTCTAGTTTTATGTGTTTTATGTGCTTGCATTTTCCACATATTTATGTGTTGCATTGCTCTATAATATTTAATTTTATAACATGGAAAAGTAAAAGAATTGTAACAACAATGATGGATTCACAACACTATAACAATAATGTAAGAATCACAACACAATAACAATAATGGTAGAGTTGTAACATGCATTAATGGTAGAGTCAGAAAATTGTAACAATAATGGTGGAGTTGTAAGACTATAAAAACAATGGAAAAGTTGCAACACTATAGCAAAAAGGTGTAGTTGTGACACTATAACAACCCTCTAATTTCATCCTCTAAATGTTAACTAAAATCAATCCATGTAGATTTATTAAGGCAAAATATTCTCCTACATCAATCATTACTACTTATTTTTACAACTAAGAATAGGGATTTCAAAGAAATGAGGTAAAAATAAAGTGTATACAAAAATACTTAACCATGGAAGAAATTATTGTTTAAAAGTCGTATATATTTTTTATTATGATTAAAAAAAAAACATATTAACACAACTCTTTTTTGATAAATTAATATGAATATGTGAAATTGTTTCATGTACATTTCATTATTATTTGTTTCCACACTTTAAATTAACTTTATGGGTCTATATTTTATCTTACGAGTCTAAAGGTATGAATAGGCATCTCGTGATACAAATATATACTAAAGTGTATAATGAGTATAATAGAGGTGAAGAAAGGTTTTGAGTAATATTGTAGAGTTTATTATTTTTAACCTTTATAGGAATTAAAATTTCCATTAACTAAAAGGAAGAGTATACCCAACATTTTTTGGCATAATTTTGGCATCGAAGCATAAATTCGATGAGAATGATAGCACTAGAAGCATAACAACAGAGGTATTGAGGTATGGTTTTTTAATTTTAAATTTTGATAGTGCGAACGAGATTTGTTTTGTATTTTTTGAAATAATGAATATATATGAATTTTCTTAAGACAATTAAATGGTGGATAAATGCTACGATAGATGTTGATTTTCACATGGAATCAAGGTTTGACAAAGGCATTGTCTAAATGTTTCAAGCATTGAAGGAAATATATAGGCATTGAGGTAAAAACATTATTTTTATTTAATAATAATATTTAAGTATGTGTGGATTCATATTTTAAATAACAACACATAGATTATGGATTGAGGAGGAAATTACATACAAGGAGAAAATTTGAGTTCTTGAAAGAAGTATATCTATTGAGATATGATGAAGTAAAGCATAGTATTTATTATTTAAGCTTAAATAATTGGAAAAAGTATTTTTATTGCATGTAGCAACAAGAGGGAAGGAGATTTGTGGTATAAGTACATTAGAAAAAGGAGTTGTAATAATTCCAATTGAGTTTGTATAGAAGGAGAACAAGGGAAGCTCTCAAGAGAAGTGTGGAAGCCTAAAGAGTGGAGGAAGCTTAGAGTGAAGGTTCAAGGGAAAGAACCATAAGGTTACCAAACTTCTAGGTATATAGAAAGGAAACTTGGTGAGGTACTTATAGCAGGGTGAAATGGACTTGATATTGCATATTATTATTGTACAAGGAGAAATTGACAAAAGGGAAGGAGAAGATCACTATTGATAGTCATGATAAAGGTTCAGGTGCAAACAAAGATAAATTAAAGGAATGTTCCAAAAAAAATGGCATAATAAGAAGGATGAGTGATGAGGAGTGTATTGATGAAGTTTCTACACGAAGGTAATGAAAAGAAAAGGCACATTTGGAGTATGAAGAAGAAATTAAAGTGGCATAGGTTGCAAGTGAAGTTGGAGCATATGTTGAATTCTCAATTGAAAAATGAAGAACTTAGGACAGCAAATACGAATGTTCACTATTCTGAACCTGAACAAGGATCTATCCTTGGTGAAGATGAGGATGAACGAATCACGAGATCCAAGAATATCATGCTTTTTAGACTAATGAAATTAATATTCATGCAATTGTTGTAGGTACCAAATGTGAAGGATAATCACTAATAACTCTCACAATGTTAAAGGAAGAATAATTACAAGAACTTGTTGGTAAAAATGAATAGGGGATTGTTGGTTTTTGAAGATAACCAAGAGAGGGATCAAATAAAGGAAAAGAAACATTTGAATTTAATGTTGATGAAAATTGATGAGGAAATAAATATGTTGGAAATGATACCGAGAGAACCTAAGAGTAAAATTTTAATTCATTTAACATAAGGGAATGATGCTGATAAGAGGCTTGCTGAGAGTCTCATAGATTTCTTGAAGGAATAATATTAGTATGAATATTTGATCATTGAGGCATAAATTGAGGCTAGAGAGCCTTATGTTTTTAAATCTGATAATTGGTGTATGGTTGCAATTTATGTAAGTAATGAAGACCGGAAAGTTCCTTCGTGAAGGAAATACCAAGGACATTCTAATCAATGGAATTGTACATGAAAGTATTATTCCAAAGGACATAAATATGGACTTTAAGAAAGAAGCAAATATTTTGGAGGAATATTTTGCAAAAGACACGAGTGATAATTTCAAAAATTCAGTTCAAGTTAGTTTCACTAATTTGTGTGAAGTTTTGAAACCTCGTGAGGAGAGATTAGTAAATTAGAAAGTGCATATTATAAAAAAGAAGCTAGAAGAAGAGGAAATTGTCTTGAAAGACAATAATGATGAGGAAATTGCAAGGCATGAGTAGCAAATTGTAAAACAAGTGTGTAAACTAGAATTTGGTGAGATTCTTGAAACTCTTGTGTACAAAGAAAATATGCAGTAGTAAGTAAGGGATAAAAGTATGTTTCAACAGTGAAGGAAAAGGTTAGGTGAATAAATTAACAAGTTGTAGATGCTAATGAAGAGGATTACCATGAGAAGGTATAACAAGAATAAAAGGAAAACCAACAACAAAGAATAACTAACTAATAAACTTTGCATAATTAACAAGGAAAGTGGAGAAGAAAAACATTGGATTTGGAATCCAGGAGAATTGAAGGCAATAACAGCCATCTAGGACAACATGTTATTATGAATGGAAAATTATAACATAGTTTTTGGGAACTTGGATGATTCACTCATTGAAATCACGTGACCATTAGGTCATGAAAATTTTTCAACATTGGGAGTCTGATTCAAGAGCATTTTCTCTCAAGTCTAATTTTTTATTTGGACCTAGAAGGGGTCTCTATATTTGTTGAATAATTTTAATCATTTGATGTAAGTAAAAAAAATTTCTAGGTTGATAAAGGAGAGAATGAGTCCTCATCTAGAAGGTCTAAATGAATATAAATTATTTAAGTGAGAATGTACCTTTTTAGGAATGAGAGATTATTGGGAAAATATCTTGGCTTGATTTTAGGATTTACACCAAATTGGTTATTGGTTTTAAGTTTTTAATTACTCATTGTAAACCTACAAGAAACGAAAGAGGTGGAGAGACAGGAGGTCTAAGTGTGGAATGAGAAAGTGTGAGTGTGGAATGAGAGGGCCACAACAAGGCATGCCCATATTGTGTAGTCATGCCAATTTTTATGTAGTGATTATGAATTAATGAAGGTTTGGAGTGCATTAAAATATGGAATTTGTTTTGAGCCTATAGATTCATATGCGAGTGATTTATCATGTAATTTTGTGAATATGTGCACATGAGTGTGTGTATGTAATTCATGTATTGGTGCATAATAAGATGCCTGGGAATATGAATTTTTGATTTTTTAAGTGTATAGAATGTGGCAAAGAATGTGAGTGGAATTAATGTAATATTAAAATAATGGATGAATTTGATGGAAGGTTATGATTTTAGGTAGTTACAGGAATATAAGCTTTTTTAGAAAATTTGAAATACCCTTTGAGAGTTGAAATCAATTATTGTTGGTGTGAGAATTAATTGAATGGTGGAACAACTAGATAAAGGTCTAAAAATCTTGAAAAATTGGCATTAACAAAAGAATAAATCAACAAGAATAATGTGACCGAAGCATGGCATGGCCTTGAGTTAAATCACTACAAGGAAAATACATTGCATAGGTTAGTCAACTTATGAGATTGCAGAACTAATTATAATCAATTCTAGAGTTGTAATTTTGTGTTGAATTAAAATGAGAGTGTTGATAAGAGGTTTTGATTTCCTTTATAATTGATATATACTTCCAAACAACTACTATGTGTGGAGAAATTACCTCTGAAAGGGAAGAACCCATCTCAAAAATAGAGATTTGATCCTTTGGAAATAATATCTACTTCTAATATTGAATTGAGAGTGAAATTGATAGTGTGTGAATCGATCCAAGTGTGGATGAGAAGAGTTTGGAAATATAAATCTAAAGTATATATTCAAGTTTAAGGAAAATTTTTGGAATGTATACTTCCATGGGTTTTGAATGTTATGACTGGATGGATTTTTCCATCTTTCATAATTGTGGTTATGAGAGGACTCTCATCCATTAACATAATCCTACCTTGTCTCAAATAAAATTTAGCTTCATTCTATTGGATTCAACTTGTATGAATTCCATGTTTTAATATTGGTGTGATTTTTGCGAGGAATCGAGCTTGAGGATGGATTTGTAAATGAATTTTCTCTCTAGGGGCAGAGCATTTATTTCAAGAAACTATTTTGTTCTCATGTGAAATCTTAACATTGATTAATTGAAGGAATGAGATAAATATATCCAACTTGATGGCATGTTGTGAATGGATGGATAAGTTGCATATCTAGGTTTAGATTTGAATACTTAATGGCATGGTAAGATAGCCTAAAGTGCAAAAATAGAGTAAGGTTGTATATATTCCTAGTTGATAGTATGATACATTGGATTGTTGTCTGATAAATGAAATGAAATTACCGAATGATTGAATTACTGATTTGGAGTAATTGAAGCATAGAAATTTGGACTTAACAATAAGGTTGAGTATTCGTAGGAGCATAATGGTTTTCTTGTAACTATTGTTGGATTCCTGCAATATTTATTTAAATATTATAATAGGAGATAATTTCTAGTTAATTAAAGTCATATGAGTTTGAGGGAATGAATGGGAATCTAGTAATATAAATATGTACTAGAGTGTATAATGAGTAGAGCAAAGGTCAAGAAAGGTGTTGAGTAATCTTGTAGAGTTTATTTTTGTTAACATTTACAGGAAACTAAAATTTATTGTATCTGGAAGGAAGATTCCAACTAGAATTCTAGTGGCATCATATAATCTACTTACAACTTTGGAAGAAGTGCCTCATTATGTTGAGTCTCCTCTTTTAAAAATTAGGTTCCCATTGGAAGTGAAACCTTTGGAGCTGTTGATTAATTATTCAAGTTACCTTCTCCAAATTTTCTCTGAGCCATTGCTCAATGAAGTCTTATAATAGTGCCACAATAACCTCTTGCATCATGCTTACATTAACAAATCATCTTTAATTTCTTTCAAATCATAGCCAAATTGATGTACTACATCCAATTACTCTTCATTCTTACTAATGAAATGAATCAACCATTTAACCATTTGTTCGTCGGGGAAATCAATAGGTTCATTAAATTCATTTCCCTAAGTGGCTTGTAGTATATGAACATGTTCCCACATTTTCTCCCTAATTAATAGATTTCATCTATGATGACACTTGGTCCCTCCAATTTTTTTGCAACCTTAATTAATTTGAAGAAAAAATCACTTTGTCTTCTCTTTATATTATCATAGCTATCAATTAATCCATGGAGTGTCTTTATTATTTTCTTCCAACAATGGTTTAAATACTTGATTATTACTTCCCTTTTCCTTAATTCATATTTCATACTTTCATGATGAATGTAGTTATTGTTTCTTTATAAGACATTTCATTATTATCTATTTCTTTCCCTTTTCCTTCATTCATATTTTATACTTTTATGATGAGTGTAGTTATTGCTTCTTTATAAGACATCACATTATTATCTATTTCCTTTTTCAAATATTCACTTAGGGAATTGATTGTCACGCATAGGTTGATAGATGTTGTATCCACCTCCCACTCTGTTAATATCATATTGATTCTTTTATTGATATTATTGACAATGTACTATTAGATCCCACCAAGCAGACTAGGTTCCAAATCCTTGAATTTATCTCTCATATGTATTTTCAAGTTGAATTTGTAGTAACAATAAAAACGAGTTCAGCAAACAATAGTTTTCATAGAAAATCGATGTCTAAATTTTTTATCATCTATTTCAACATTATATTTTAAACTACTTTATCTAATATTGAATAGGCCAATATAGGTATAGTATCCTGATCAAATTCAAATGACTTCAAAGGCCTTAGAAATTAATTTTAGAATTCACCTTAGCAATAACTTCATCATTATTGACATTTATTTTTCGTTTTGCATTTTTTTTAGATTCTTGCTGTTAGGAACATGTTGTAGTGTGACTAGTTCAATTTGAAAACCGATTGGCTCTTGTTGAGCCAGCTCCTCAACAATGCACTTACTTTCCAATGCTTTCCTTTCGTATCTATAAACCGATTGGCTCTTGTTGAGCCAGCTCCTCAGTAATGCACTTACCTTCCAATACTTTCCTTTAGGCTCTGTCTAGTTCCTCTATTGTTTCCTTGATATCATAAATTTAATGTTTGTTTCCTTAGGTTTTTCATAAAAGTTTCTTCTCTTTATTTTCAAACTAAATCCAACAACATGAGGCCTTTCAAGGTTAAACCCTAGATAATTCCCATCACCACCATCTCCAACAATATTTCTAATCTTCTTTTTGAGCTTCCTTTCTTAAGGTTGACCCTTTGAGGTAGATGTTCTCTTTTGTGAGTGCTAGGACTAGAGCCATTTATTGAAATTGAATGTCCATGGTATACTTATGGTAAATTAGTGTTGTACAAGGCACTTGTATGTTTATGAAAATGTTGTGGAGTATCAGGAAAAAAATTATTGTCTCTTGCACCTTGAACTTTATTCGCTTGAAATTAAATACCATATCCTGTGGAATTTAAATCAATATAAAAAATAGATTATAAGTAAAAAAAACTTTTAATTTTTCCAACTCATTCAATTTGAACACTTCAAGTTAAGTATCATATTATCAATTCCATAAATGTTCTTAAATTTAAAACTTCCTAGTGAAATAGGTAGAGGTATATATTGTTTCTTTCCTTTTTCATTTAAAAAATAAGACCATGACCTATGTTGCCAATATAATTGTGCTAAAAATAATATGTGAATTACATAAATTGGTAGGCTATAAATATTTCCTTAAATTTGAAATAGTTGAATGTATGAAAACTTGTTTTCTTTGAATTTTTCATTTTCCTTATGAAAGGGTTAGGGAATATTGGGAGCATATTCCAGAAAGTGTACTACAAACATTTTTCTACATCTTAACAGGAAACAATTTTCTATTGAATAGAAATATAATGGAGCCTTATGTTTCTAAATGGATGGATACTACAACTAAATATGGTCAAGGTTAAAATTAGAGAGGTAGGGCATGGGGAGGCCTTCAAAGACATTACACTATATGATGGTTTATACCATGTATAAAGACATATGCAACACTCGTATTAATTGAAATTTCCTAATTGATAAGAAATTTCTATTGAGATTGCATGGGTCGAGTCAAATACGTCTCCCTCATACAAAGAATAATGTACAATATATAAAAAATAATGAAGAAAATTTTATTGATTCTTCACCAAGAACCCGATAAAACAATAGGAAATTTCTCTTTATGAATTGACAATTGAACATAGCTTGATTTTGCTAGCGTTAATCGACCCCCTAGTTAGATTCATTAGAAAATTCTTTAATAGAATATTCCCTTCATTATAACACTTCTACTCCTTTGAAAACAACTCTAACTTGTAGAAAATTGAGTATATTTTTAACCCCTAGTTGGATTCTTTATAAAATTATTCAATAAAATATTCCATTCATTATGAAAATTCTACTCCTTTGAAAAAAAGGCCGACTTGTAGATAATGGAGTATATTTTTGAAACACTAGGACTAAAAGGAACATGGGTCTTGGAAGGGTCGACATTAAATACATGCCTTTTCCTAGGGTTAAATATTTTGATGCACCATGAGATTAATTATGAGAAATTAACGACCTCATGCATGCATCTCTCATGCATAATGCATGAAATGAAGGCCTTATTATTCCCTGCCCCTTCGGGGATGCAGGGATTATTGTAATAATTTTTGTCCTTGCCATTAGTTTCGAAACAACAAATTTAATTATTATAATTTTTTGAACTTGTATTTTATCATTACCTTTTTCTCAACCAACAAAAATTTCCCAACCACATTTTCAACCAATATGAAATTTTGAGGTCTTATTGGCCTCATATTGAGGCAATATGATAAAAAAGTTAGAAAAGTTGAAATAAATCTAAGGTATATATAAAGAAGTTCAATTCCAATTAACTAATGCTAACATTAACTAGAAAACAATTTATGCCTAAAATTTAGAACATGTATTTTCATTCAGCATCTCATTCATCATTTTATAAGGAGACAGTTGTTTTCTCGACAGAAATCATACTTGCATGTGGAAAGAATATGGTAGTTGTGAATATTCTCGATGATCTTCATTGCAATGACTCTAGTGCTTACATTTACATTGATTAGTTACTTCTCTACAAGTGGAGGTTCTGCAGTCCTCCTTCTTTGCCACTCAATGAAATAGGTTCTATGGTCCTCTTTCTTCGCCTCTCTATGAAATCTTGGTTCTTTTCCCCTCAATGAAATAGGTTCTACAATCCTCTTTCTTCTCCCCTCAATGAGATCTTAAGTATCAGGTGATTGTTTTCGGTCTTGTTTGAAGACTCCATACTTATTTGCTCATGCTTCTTGCATATATGAAAATTTTACTTTTTGGGAAAGCAGTGATATGAAATAACATAAACTTGTCATTAATTAGCCCCAATTTTTGAAATATAGAAGCATGTGGTGATTTCACCATACCTAGATGGAGAGGAGGAGCGCTCCGTAAATATTTTCCATCATTTGGGAAACCTCCTTAAGAATATTTTGAGCTCAAATTCTTTTTTTTCTAGGTAGCAGTTCCCGGTCCAGTTCCTTGTCCTACAACATAAAAACGGGTCTAGATCCTGCCAGAAGATGAGTAGGTTGGCCTGGTTACTAGCAAAAGATGATTCAATTGGCCTAGTTTAAACAACAAGTGTTGATTCAATTGAGTAATTTTATACACTTATTTTCATGGATTTTCTTTTACAATTTTGCAAAGAAAAAAATATTGAAAAAAAAAAAAAGTTTACACACTAACTAACTTCTTTTCATGCATTTTATTTTAGAATTTTGCATGTAATTTTAGAATTTTGTGAAGAACAAAATATTGAAAAAAAAAAGTGTAAACTTTGACTAACTTAAATAGGAAGACTAAAAAACCAACACTGCGTTTTACAAATGTGTACAGAAATTTGTTAATTATGCCTTCCTTTATAACCTTACTAAAAATAAATCACTGTGTGACTTTATCAATTCATTTTAAAAATTGGTTTACCCTAACATTTGAATGTCTGAGGGCGAAACATCAACCACATCATAGTCTACAAAATTTGACCGTATGGTTAATGTCATGAATAACAATGTAGCTCTAGCTCTATTATTAGCTTTAACTCTAGCTCTAGCTAAAGCTCGACATATTTTCAAATCTATCCGCCCAGGTACTAGCTTTAACTCTAGATCTAGATAAAGCTTGACTTCTTTTCAAAGCTATCCTCCCAGGTACTAGCTCTCCTAAAGGAATTAGGATTAGCCTACCTTTGGTTGGAGGGTCATCCTGTAATGGTGATAAATATTACTAGCAAGGAGAATATATCGTTTAATCCCATGAACCCTGGGAGCATGACAGGAACCCCGACGTACTTTCCATGACATCTAACTTCTTGACCTGTAAAGGTAGTAGAGAAAGATAAAATTTACATCATTTTAAAAATGAAAAATATATGAATACTATTAAGTATGTACCAATTGGAATTGGTTTTTTGAGTGATAATTTCTCATACATTATGAAAAATATGTTAGAAATTGAATACTTCATTCTCAAACTATAAATCACTACCATTTATTAGGATCTATAAATAATGAGAAAATTCCAAAAACCAAGTGGCATTTTACGAAATATCCTTTGCATTAGTCTTCTAAATCTTGGACCAATTCATAAAAGTGTTTATCATAGTGATATAACTAAGTTTGGTTGTTGCTAAACTCTATGAATGGTAAGCCATCGAGTGGCCTTCATTTTTAACCACAACTCCAATGACATAGCGCAATGCATCACACTCAATTTGAAACAACTACTAGAAGTTGATAATGTGCAGAACTCAGGTTGAGCATAACTTGAAAATTAAGAATGTACAGAACTGGGGTTGAGCACAACTTCTTCTTTAGCTACTAAAATGGATCTTTAGCCTCTGGGCTTTGTAACCTTGTCCACTGAGTGGGGGATACCTTTTAATGAGATTTCCATATGACTTTTTTGAAAAGATAAATGACTTAGTAAGAAGACTCTATTGATATGCTACATGTCTAATTTCAAAATATTTCCCATCACCTTCTCTTATACATGTTTTATTCAAAATATTTCCCATCACCTTTGCTTCTTTGGTTGATAAATTACGAGTTAGATGAAGTATCTAATCTTCAAGCCTAAGATTCAGCGGGTACATTTGGCACATGCAAGTCCAACTTGGCATTTGGGCAGTTCACTTTTTGCATTTTTTATTGGCGTAGTCTATGGATGCTACGAATTGGACTTCCTAGCACCGGTTTGTTTTAATCCTCTGGCAGTACGTTGACCCTTTCCTCCCCCCTGGAAGCACATTGGCCCCTTCCTCCAATGGCCATCTCCGTTTCCATTCCATCTTCATCTCCTCCATCGTCGCTCTCTGTTAAGGCTTTCTACCTCCACGAAGCACTTCAGTGGCACTCAAACTGATCATTTTTTCCTTAAGGAACCAGATCCAAGCTCAGAGTGTTTTCGTTCTTTCTCTCGAAACTCCATATTGACATATTTGGGCTGTACGTGTAGTGCTTTCAATGTGATTCAAACTTGAATATGGCGTGTTCCCAATTCAATGCATAATTCAAACTCCATTGTGAGTGAAATTCAATGGAGAAAGGAAACAGCAGACCAAAAACCTAATTTCAGATCTTCTACAATGGCTATGTTTGCCCATTACTTGGATTAATCTTTCGGATCTCAACATCACCTGCTCATGGTGGATGTTACAACACTATCTTCACCATTAACCCATATTGTTTTCTTAAAGCTATCACGTTTTTCTGCTACCTAGAAGTAGAGAACACAAGACAAGTCCACAAGCTACCCAGAAGCAGAGAACAAGTCCACAAGCTACCAAGAAGTAGAGAAAAAATCCTTTATTTCAGAATTCTTACTCAAAAAAAGTAGGTTTCGTTAGTCTGAACTCTCAGTTATCCTTAAATTAAGGCCATCCATAGTTGTGACGAGATCAACTCATATAGCCCAACAATCAATACAGTTATTGAACGATTCAGGATACTCAGAACACTAGGTAAGGAAGGATATTACTAGAATCCTAGCTATTCTTACAACATTGATCATGAGTTGAAACCCAAGATTGAGTTTATGAAAACATTGGGCCTTCTTGCACAAGACTTGGGAAATGTGATATCCCAAGGACCAAGGTTTCTCAATGGTAGTCTTGAGGAAAATCTACATCCCAACATTCATTGTCTTCAAAACATGTTCGGATCGGAGGTTAATGTATCCAATTTTTTCAAGTCGCTAACTCATATTCTAATTAAACGTAACGGGCCTAAATTTTTGAAAAAGAAATTGAAGCATTTGAAAATTTTTGGGCTCCTTGAAGATGACATCAGGGAGTTTGTTAGTAGGAACCTAGCTATATTAAAAACTTCCATGGATGAGGTGTAGGAAAACATGGAATTTTTGGTGCATACTGCAGGGCTTTCTCCAAAGTTTATTTTTTCATATCCTCTACTTGTGTCTTGTCACAGCTTGGAGTGTAGGATAAATCCTTGCCACAAGGTGTTGAGTTCTCTCAGTGTAATGCAACCTTCCAAGTGCCCACCTAGTCTCCTTTATGTGCTTAATATAAGTGATCGGAAGTTCCTCGAAAAATATGTCCATTGCAGTGCTCATGCCAAAAAGTTACTTGGAATGTACAGTGGCAATTATGCCCTCTTCTAAAATACTAGATAGTTGATTGTCTGTTTTCATCAAGGTTAGATTGTATTGCGTTGATCTTATTAATTGAAAGAGGCCTAAGAAAATTAACCAAGGGATCACCAGTCTATTATGATCCCATGCCATGATTAGTCTATAAGGAATGTGAATTAGTATACATAAAAGATAATGTCGACACAGTTAGTTTGATATCGGATCTTGTTTTGACCAGTTTATTGTCACACCACAATCACAATCAACATGCATTATTGAAGGATACTCAGTTGTAATACAACCATAGAGAATGCATTAGGTAGCATGTTTTTGAAATATGAAAAAAACTCTCATCACCAGATAATTTGTTGTTTGCTAGTATTTTTGCAACGTTCATGCATTTCTCCCTCCCTTCAAAATGTGATGGGATAGATGTGAAATTCTGATTGTTTCAATCATTGTTATCTTGTAAATGTAAATATTCAAATCCCACAAGAAAATGTACGGACTTTAAATTCTTATGTGTTTCTATAATAGTATGATCTAATTTTTCCAGATCTGCTATATCTATGAGACCTAACTGGAAGTAACACAATTCAAATCCAAGCTATACATTACACACTAGTTTGCAGACTTTTTTTTTGTGCTTTGTTAATGGTATATGTTTCTTTTGTTGGGAGAAAAGTTTGTGCTAATGAAATGAGATCTATTTCAATCGCACATCTTGTAAAGGAGAACTATAGCCACTACTCTAAAACACAACTTTTGATAAATGATTGACTAGGAAAACAACCATTGGCACCTTACCGCGTCCCAACATGGTTGAATGCTCACTTATCGTTGGTCCTAGAAACATTCATAAGAAGTTTGTCAACTTTTCCTTTCACAGTGCCTTCCAAATAGCCAATTATTTTGGATGAAACCTTACCTCCAGGGAAACTTATTTCCTTCTTATTGAAAATTTTTTTATATAGAAGAAATTGATTATCGAATCAAGGTGTTTTAACACCATTTATTTACATTAAATTCTATGGTAAACTAAATAGACACGTCTGTGGTCTGCAATTTTTTTTCCAATAATGTTGAATTATAATTACAATTGATGCCACTTCAGACTTCAAAAGTGTGTGTTATTATTCTTAAATTATACACTTGCATGAATGTTGAAATATTCATTTAGCACTGAAAAAAGTAAACTGTAGGACTAGCAAATTAAATGCAAGATGAGTGTTTTGCATTGGGATTTTCTTTCCTTCATGGATTTAATGGGTTACGTAGTTCACCAACAAGGCTTTCTCAGGTATTGTCTTTGAAATCAACAGTAAGGTCTGAAAATCCTTCACATCAATCACTTGTGGGTTGGAAACTGACAATTGCTAGCAGTGTTCAAAGTGGATTCATTAACATTAATTCATTTGGTGCATATCTCTGGTAATGGGTGCCCTGTCCATTATGAACAGTGCCCTGAAGCATCTGCACCTAACTACTTCAAATATATGGTTTGACAAGTTTTATCAAGAAAAAACACAATTAAAAAATTGCAGTAAATCAGGCTCCTACCTTATGAGATAGGCTCTCTCTTAAGCTGTTAACAAATTCTTTCCGTCTGCTTTTTATTTTCTCCGTTGAATTGCACTCACAATGTAGTTTGAATTTTGCATTGAATTGGGCACACGCCATATTGGATTTTGAATCAAACTGAAAGCGATACACACAGATCCTGGATCTATCGATCTAGAGTTTCGAGAGAAAGAACATGGACGCTCTGAGCTTGGATCAGGTGCTTCGAGGAAAAAAGGACCAGTTTGAGTGCAATTGATGTTCTTCGTGGAGGTGGAAAGCCTTAATAGAGAAAAACAATGGAGGGATTTGGAGATGGAATGGAAACAGAGATGTTCATTGGATGAAGGGGTCAACATGCTGCTGGAGGGGAGGAAGGGGTCAATGTGTTGTTGGAGGATTAAAAAAAATGGTGTCAGGAAGGCCAATTCATAGCATCCAGAGACTACGCCTTTTTATTTAACCTTTTAACCTTATTTATAGGGAATTTAATTTTTTATTAGTTTATTGAAAAAATATTTTTAATCTAAATATATCCCTTTGCATGTAGGAGACGTGTCACATATCTTAGTGAAATTCATTTAGGCATGTCTTAGTGAATTTCATTTATTAAGAGTTTTTAGCCACAAGAGATATGTGAATTTTCGGCTATGTCATCTCCTCTCTTGCTGATGGAAAAGCCCCTACACCTAGCTATGGAAATATAGCTCTATTGTTTGACTAAATGGAGGGATGAAAACAATTCATCCAATTTCTTAGTCAAGTCATGTTGTAATAATAGTTTCACTTCCATATTAGAATGAATATAGATGAAAATGGTCTGTACTAATACTGGCCTTTTAATGGGATTCTTACATGTTTATGATTGGTTAAACTACTGAGTAAAACTTTCTAGCTAAGCTCTCAACTCTACCACCAAATCATTGTCATTTACTAAGGGTGAAGAGATTATTGGAACAACCATTTTGGCCTCCATAAGCACATGATAGAGAGAGTCAATTATTTCCTACATATTGAATGGAACTTGTAACTTCAGTGGCCAGTGCTTCTGAAGGACCAGTTATAATGGTTATCATGTCTGCAGGTGGAGTCGATGTTACTTTTACCCAAAACTTGGATAACATTTCAGCGATTCTATGGGTTGGATATCCTGGCCAAGGGGGAGGAGATGACATAGCTCAAGTCATCTTAGGAGCATATAATTGAGGTACTACACATAGACATCCAGTTTTTTAGAAATTATCTGTTTTCTTTTGCATGATTTTTTTCAACCCTTTTGTTAACTAAGATATTTCTTTCTCATGATTCAGAGCCTCAAAAAAAATAGACTCAAGCCGAGCCAATTTTTTATATGACATTTAATTATTATATCCATGCATGTGGTATTCTTCCCATGACTTCGTATCCAGAGCAATATGTGGAATAGGTTAGCATGGCATATATGCACATGCTAGCCAATTCAAGTGGCTACCTAGGAAGAACATATAGATTTTACAAGGGTGATGCAATGTATCACTTCGACTATGGACTAAGTTATACTAGTTTTACATATATGATAAGATCTCATTCATCATGAAAAATATCAAGAGTGCCCTTGGATAAGAATCAGAAATGCTAACCTATGTTTCAAGTTGTGAATCATTTTGCATATCCTTCTAAATCTGTGAGCATGGAGGATTTGACAAAAGCATGTTAAAGATTGAACATAAATATTGATATTTAAGTGAAAAACATAGGCAACATAGATTGTAGTGATGTTGTTATTGTTAAGGTATAAAAGGTGTCTTTTTAACTCCTATTTATCCTACATTAATTGTCAATCCAGGTACGACTTTTTATCTTAAGAGTGTACTCAGTCTGAGGTGGAATTTAATCTAAGAGTAATTCTTTCCAATTTGCAGTAAAGTGTTTCAAACACAAGAGTAAATGGATTCTTGAAAATGAAATCTAATTGCAATGACATGAAACTTAAAGCTCTAAAATCCAATCACTCACTCGGTAATCATCAGTCAAGGATGCAGTACTAATAACTCTTTCCTCTATCAACCGATGTAAATGAAATCAAGCATAGACAAGATATCCAATCTGAGGACTTAGACAGTAATAGCCAATGTCCTTTACAGTTGATGATCTTACACTCCACAATAAACAACTAATTTGAAATGATACAATAATGCTGCTAATGGAAATAGAATAAACACTCTCTGTGCAATAACATTCTAAATCAAACCAAATACTTATAGGAAAGGAATAAACAGTAAAGCTATTTATCAGAAATGAGCAGAAAATCTATTTAATGGAAATGAATAGCAAACTCTATACAATGAAGCTTTATATCTTAACATCATAACAATACAATTTACAGAGGAATAAATAATATTGTTATGTTGAAAAGGAATAGCAACACAATTCACTCACAATTGATGCAACAAACCGATTTCATAAAACATTGAACAGTAAGCTATACAACATGGAAACTATGAAGCAAATGCGATTTAAAAGAAATGAGAATTAAAAAAAACCATCACTTGAATGGAATCGGAAAGTAATGGTATAGATACTAGGTGGATCCGCCAGGGCCGGGCCCTTAGCCACTAGTGAAGCACCGCCGAACTACTCCAGTATCAAATAATGGAACAGCAACTAGATTATATATTAATCATATGTAACAGAGTTTACAAGCAATCATACTCTCTTTTAACCAACGAGAGTCGATGAGAAATTGTGAAAATACAACAGGAAGTTTGAATAATTATCATACATTATACATTACATATTTTGATTTCTACAAGTGTTGTCCTTTTATAACAGCCAGCGGACGAAACAAGAAAGACAGATAAGCTTTGAGCAGCGATCCCTCAGGATCGAGAGATCCTGAGGGATTCGCTCTATCTTATAACTTTAGTTATCGTTTTGTCTTCTTGCGCTGATGTCATGTTGTTCCTTTCCTTCCTTTGGTTGTGCACTCCAATCTCGACCTTCTTGTCTGGATATGGTCTTTTGTTGAAGGGACAACAGTTATTTCTGCTTTTTCTTTTTCTCCCAAATGGTGGCTTCCCACTTCATATATTTTCTACATATAAGAAAAAAAAATATTTAATTAATTTGAAACAATAACTAATCTCCTTAATTATGTTATAATTCTTCAATATATTACCATTCTAGAATATAAAGGAGTTATGATTAAAGGAAAAAGATAAAGAAATACATGGCAAATTCATACCTTTTCCAATGCTCAATACACTCCCCTACTTACCCTTTTTCATGTCCTCATGAAAACCATAGTTTACATGTAAAGCAGTTAGAGAATAGGCTGGAGAGGTTTTTTCATTAAGTGGTCTAAAACAATGATTTGCAGCTAAAACTTCAAAAGCGTGCCCTTTCTTCCCTTTAGGTAATTCATATTTGGCCTTATAGTCTGCTACAAGATACCAGATAATAGGCCTTCGAAATCTACAAGCTAACCAATACGGGCCTTCCCTCAAGATGAGGTTACTATAGATAACCAGGAAGTTGACAGATAACTCAAAATTTTTATAATTGAATGGCTCTCTGCCTTGAATATTTCAATTGGAAATCTTCCATCGGAGTTTAGCTGCTACTATGCCCTAGTCTCTGATGGATAGAAAATATTCTACCCCATCCAAGACGATTGCTTTGTGGCTGGGTCCCAATGTATGGATCACAGCCTCTTTTGTCATTAAGATTTTCTTTTAGGCCCAGATCAGCAGATTACGGCAAATCATTTCAGTAACTACTTATACATAGCCCTTATGCTACGTGCCAGTATTTACACATAACTAATAACATAAGCTATTACCTTCTTTGAATAAAATTTATGTATAACTCGAAAATATCATTGAATTAGTAGTACTAATATCATTTCAATAATCTTATGTAACCTTTATATATAACTCATATCAAAACTTGGACATCATGAAGTTAAAAGATTACTGGTTAGATAAGTAGTATCAAGCTAAATAAGGAAATGAGCTTAGATAATGATAACAAGACATACTATGATTCTATGATACAAATCAGGTTCATAGGTATGAAAAAGCCGACACGAGATTATTTAAACCCATTACCTAAACATAGCCGCATATAGGGTTCTTCATTATAGCTTACTTCATATATCTTTTTTATTACATGGTGGAAGTTGATCTCTAAGCTTGGACTATTATCATTCAATGGTATTCCTTCACTCCATATAAGCTAGTACTAACCCTTTTCAAGCATAGTAAGAGATTAGTTATGGCTATCCTTCTGTTATAGCTAAACATGGAGCACTAGTTATCCAATTCTATTCAATATAATATGGTATAATATGGTTCTTATACTAGAGTCATCTGTGATAGCTTAAGTTGGTGGAATTTGATCAAGTAGAGATACTAGATAAGTTGTATTACCTATTATTTTCACATAATGAAGAAAAAGTAATGGTGTTCAGAGTCTTACACTAGTTCTCATAGTGTTATATAACTCTAATACAACATGTGATTAGTTGGAACATATAAATTACCTTATATTGTAAGATATCATCTTATAGTGTAAGCTTGAGTGCCCTGTTCACGGTTACAAGCGTTGTCAATATTGCTTATTTGATCAAACTCTCATTACCCTATATTTTACTTGAACCGGTGAATTAGGGTATATATAGTAGTAATTCCATTGAATGAATCCAATTGGTATACTATCTGCCATGTTTTTTCACTATCAGGATGAGATTGGTGATTGAAATAATGGTGAAGTAAGGCAATCGATATACTTGCATAGCACAAAGACAGTGATCAACTTTCAATCACATAATAGATTGGATATGTTACAAGGATGATGTTTTGATATTTTTCTTTGTTTTAGTGTTTATGTCTACATTGGTAACCTCGAGACAAAACCCTCCTGGAACACTAAGACCTGACTACTATCTATGGAATTGTCCATGGGCTGAAGACATTTTTTTCATTGGTGTTCAAATGGTTGTTGCCTCACTTCAATGCCTGCATTTTCATGAATACTTCATTAATGTAAGTAAGGCACAAGCTATAATCATATTTTCATTATTTTCATACCATATTTAACATTATTTTCATATACTCGTTTGTTTTTATATACACGAATATTATAGAACATTCCTGGTGTAGAGTCAACTGTTCCTTATGTCGTTGAGTCAACTGTTGCGACAGAAAACTAGGTGTTTGAAACAATTTCAGAAATATAGGACTATTACTTATGTCAACTAGGTGTTTGAAACAAGTTCAAAAAGCTAGGACTGCTTCTTATGTCACCAAGTTAACTGCTGCTACTGAAAATTAAGTGTTTGAAACAAGTTCAGAAAACTAGGTGTTTGAAACAAGTTCAGGGCAGGGACTTGCTGCCTTGCAGCCATCCTTGTTGTTATTATTTTCCTGTACAATTAGTCCTAAATATAATCCATAAGCCATTGACCATTGAAAATCGTATTCATATTTACCAAGTGTATTAATGGTGTCTTCACAAAAGGCTTCTCTTCCTCTATTTCACATGTTTTTTTTTATACTTACCAACACTTCTTAAATCAGTGAGTGAATCACGAGGGGGCGTAATTTGAGAGGATTGATATATTAAGTATAGTATTGATTCTTTATGTGTGAATCCATATGAAATAAATGGCTTATAAATAGCAAGTACTGTGTTGATTCACAGAGATAATCAACTTTAACAAAAAATTGTGTCTTATTTAATAACATAAATAGATTCATTCATGTAAGAGATGTAATGGAATTAGTTATTTAAATTTTCTTAAAAATATAAAGGATATGGGATGTAGCCTTGTGATACATAATTATTGAGTTGTACGGAAAATTGGATTCTCCATCTGCATGTAAAAGAAATAATATATTTAAAAAACCAAGTATGGGATCATCCAGACTGATTTATGAAAAAAGTAAAAGCAAACCTACATGGATAATTATAAAACATTTGAGAGTGTCATGCATGCCAAAGACTAAAGAAAAGTCCTTTAAAAACACACATGTGAAGGAAAATGAATAACTATAGTAATGGTATAGCTTTTATGATGTGGAAATGCAAGTGAATATTATAGAAAGTAGAATGCATGTGTAGGATGATTTGTAGAAAAATATGGATTACAACCAACATACAAGGAAGGACTAAGGAAGAAAGAAAGGTTTTTGCAGGTTAAAGTGAAGTAAAGGAAATATGTGTTCAACAATTTATGGCCACAAAAGTGGTTAAGTTTTGAAAAAAATAGGATGTTCAAAGTTAAAATAGAGTATGAAAAGTTTATATGGAAATTAATCAATGAATGATGGTCAATGGGATCTTTAGCTCAAACACTCTGTCTCCCAAATTTTTTTTCCTAGAAAATTTAGAGGAATTGGGGTGAGTGAAACTGATGTAGTACCTTGGAAACCAACCTTGATGTGGAAGAATTAAAGAGTGGGACCCAAAGAGTTGCAAAGCATTTAGATTTCTTTCTAATTATAATAATTTAATATGTTCTCTAGTCAAAATCACATAACGGGTTCGTGAAGGAGGTAACTCATACCATTTCTCATTATGGGGTGGGCTCAAAACAACTTAGTCCGTGAAAATTTAATATGGGATGGATTTTAAAAGAATATTTTATTTAGCTAGTGAAAGAGAGTAGGTTCCCTTTGATGTCTCCTAATGGGTACTTGCATCTTTATAGTTCACTGCTAATTTAAAGTGAAAGAAAAGAGTAACTATTGGGAGGGTACATACAAGGAAGGTAAGAGAAGAGAGATAACTCTATCTTATTGGACAAAATTTGGATGAATGCTATGTATCAAAAGGGTTTTTGCTTATATTTGAGTCTAAGCCTAACATTTCAACTCTAGATATAAGTGGAGAAAAATTCTATAGGATAGTGAGTTTGGTGGTAGTTGAAGAGTAGGCATCATTGGTTGATGGAGGGAGATGAAAAATATAAATATTTTAACCAATTCATGAATCATGAAATAAGTGTAAATAGGATTTGGAAAATGATTGTGGCTATGGTTATATCTAGAAAAGTAAAATGTCTACTATCTAAAACCATCTCAAGGGAACAATTTTCTTTCTTGGAAGAGAATTAAATACACAAGACCAATAGGGTGGCACAAGAAGGGTTGCACTCCATAAGAACAAAGAAATAAAAAGCTATGGTAGTAGAGAATGATCTCTACAAAGCATATGATTTGGTCAATTAGTTGTATATTCAAATGATATTAACTCATTTAGGATTATATATTCCATCTATAAATTGTGTAATGAGCTATATTTATTCATTAAAATGATATTAACTCATTTAGGATTATATATTCCATTTATAAATTGTCTAATGAGCTATATTTATTCATTATCCTTGTTTCTTTTAATAAATGGGGGCGCATCAGTTCTTTTGGCTAAGTTATAGTATTAGGTATGGGTTCCATCTTCCCCTCTTGTTATTTCACATCATGGTATAAGGGATTAATATAGTTTTTTTTTAAGGAAAAAGAGTAGGTAGCTTCATGGAGGTGTGCATTGGAGGTAACTTTTGGCTTTTCCACTTACGTTTCATTGATTATATTATTATATTTAGTGAAGTATAATTGATATATTTGGATAAGCTAAAAGAGATTCTCGATCTATATTGTGTCGCAACTGATATATGAGTTATTGGATGGAATTTAGACATATTTGGGGAAATATTAGAAGAGGAGGATATGGATTAATTTACATCACTTTTTCCTTACCAAATGAATGTACTAGATGAAGTATTGAAGCATATTTCATTCGAGTTAAATCCAAACCATTATGATGAAATCGATTGGGATTGGTTGGTTGAAAATTATGAAAAACAAATAACAAATTGGAGTTTTTGGTGTCTCTCAAAGGAAGGGAGACTAATATTTGTGAAGGTGGTATTAGAGGATAATTTATTATTTTGTATGCCACACTTCTAGAGGATTCCTTGAAAATATTTAAAGAATTAGCTCCCATTTTCTCTAGTTGAGAAGTCTGGGAAATAAAGGTGTTTTCAATATTAAATGGAACATTTTGGTGGTCTTCAAATGGCTTAGAATGTGAGGGCTGAAAAATATATTTTCTTTCTCCCAGGCCATAGTGAGAAAAAAATTTGGAAACTAATAAGTAAAAGGAAACCCCAATTGTAATGTGTAAAATGAGACTTTTATGAGAGGAGAGACAAGAATGAGTCTCTAGAATGAAATTAATATTACTATCCTAAGAGAGGCACACAAGAGCAAGGAAATATTCGTTAGTTATCTAGAGAAATATTTCACATAGAGATAATGATCATTGAAGCAAATAAAATAGACATTCAACAAGATAAGCACCAAAACCAAATAATTAGTTAAATTTCTTTAGTACATATCAACATAACATATACCGCAAACATTCAAATAATATTCTTGCAACATTCATGATACATTCATGAAAATGTGTAGTCTCAACTAGTTTCTGATTATTAAGTGAAACATGAAAGTACACAATTACAAAGGTGACCCACTATCTCCAATATTGTAACATCAAGTTAGTTCTTGCTTCTCCAAGGAATGATCTTCCCTGCTATTCCAAGATGAAGAATCCAAGGCTAGATCTCCAAAGTTTAATCCTCCAAAAATCCTTTTTTTAAGTTACAAGGTTTCTTTTATAACAAGGGGAATGACCTTTCATTTCCCCTATGACTCTTGAGTTACCCTCACAATTATTCAACTCCTAAATGACCTTTGAACTTCTATATGACTCTTTGGTCCCCATGTGACTCTTGGACTTCCACAAATTTACATTTTGTTAGATCTAAGACTTTTGTGATCCATAATGTAGATAAATGTCTTTCATATTAATCGAATCATTACAATTTGGTCAATGTTTCGAACCAACTAATCAGGTTCATCCTCAGGACAAGGTGAAGAAATAAATTGAACTCTTTAAATAAATATTAACGATGCATCATTTCTCGGTAATAACTTTTAAAACTAGCTGTTAGAAACTAGCCATTATCTGGCTAGTTAGTTAATAAGTTATAATATTAAAAAAAAATTAAGATTTCAAGAAAAATTATTAAATAATAATTTAGAATTTAATAATTTAATAAAAAGGTTAAATTATATTTATTATAATAAGGAAAGGGGTAAATAGTAAAAGAGGGAATAACCATAAGATTTTAAGTTTAAATATTAAGATTTTAAGAATTATTAATAACAAAGGCTAATGATGAATCCAAAATAAATGAATAATTAAAAAAAATTATTAAAAAACCAATTATTATAATAAGCAGGGAAAGGGGATATATATATATATAAGGTAAAAGAATCATAATTATAAAATAAAGTAAAAAAAAAAGAATAATTCAATAAAAAGACTAAAAAAATAATTATAATAATTAGTGGGGAAAGGGGGATATATATATATATATATATATATATATATATATATTTAAAGAAGAAGATAGAATCAAAGGATAAAGAAAAGAGAGGAAAAACAAAGGGACGGAATAAAACCAAAAAGAGAGGAAAGAAATAAAGGACAAAAGAGAAAAGAATCCAATGCAAATGGGAGAAATCCCTTGGAGAGGGCTGTAGTCCAACTCCTACTTAATTTCCACCCACCATATCCATTGAGATTCTTAGGATGCCTCTCAATTTCGATAGTTTCTATCAACTTTCTATTATGGAAAAGATCCACCTTAGCGATGACTTTGGAGTCTTCAATGCAAACATGGTGACAGGATTTATCAGCATGTTCTGTAAGAGCAAAAGTGAGGGACGGATTATGCCTGATGTCTGCAACATGCTCCTCGATTCTTTGTTTAATGGATCGACCGGTTTCACCAATATGAGTACCACAGGAGCAGGGAACCAGATAAACCCCTTTCAAGTCCTTCGGCTCTATAGGATCCTTAACAGATTTGAGAGAATTATTGATAGTACAGAGAGGTTTGAATGAAGAGGAGACATTATTTTCCCTGAGGACATGGGAAATCATGTCCGTGGTCCCTTGGATAAATGAAAAATTAACCTTAGAAATAGGATCGATCCGAGAAGAATTGTCTCTTAAGCCCTTAGAGGCTTTTTGAAAGGCCTTAAGAAATTGAGATCTACTATACCCATTCTTCTCAAACATGTCAAGAGGATGGGATTTCTCTTGTTCCAAGTGGTTATCATCATAAATTATAAGAGCATGGGTAGCTAGAGTGCAAAGAACACCAAATTTATGCGCCAAAAAATGATGCAAATCTGGATGAAGATATTGCTCAGTGTGGATTTTCTTACGAAAAACACGGTGAGAGACAGAAACATCATCCCTTCTAGAGAGAATAATATTTAATAATGGGGGGAACCATCTATCTCAACTTCCATTGTGAATTTGATGTAATCATAATGGGAATTCAGGTGACCCAGAAAAAAAAATCTAACTTCTCACAACCACGAGGAAAAATGACACAGGCATCATCCATGAACCTATTCCACTTCTTAGGGTAAAATTGAGCTGAGGCCAAGGCCTTCATTTCAAAATCCTCCATAAATAAGTTAGCAACTACGTGGGAAAGTGGGGAACCCATGGCTACACCGCAAGTTTGCTCATAGAACTCAGCTTAGAAACTGAAAAAAGTCAAGGTGAGGAAAATGCCAACCAATTTAGAATTTTCTTAGTCCGAAATCCTCCTAATGACATCAATGGCTTCAGGGATAGGGATTTTTGTAAATAAGGAGACTACATCAAAGTCGACTAATAAATCCGAAGCTCAACCCTGATGTCTTTCCATTCTTTGATAAAATAAGTAGAGTCCTTAACAAAATAAACAGTAAGACCCAAAAGGGGTTTAATATTATGGGCTAAGAATTTAGCGAGATGATAAGAGGGTCCACCTATTATGTTACCAATAGGTCTTAAAGGGGCCCCAAGCTTATGAATCATAGGAAGGCCATAAATCCTAGGGGTGAGGGGATTACTCTCAATAAGCTTCTTTGAGAGAGGATTAAGAGAGGGATCAGATTTAATAGAGAGGGAAACCCCCTTAGAAATATATTTAAGGGGATTCTTATTAAGTAAGAGTTGGCCTCCAGCCCTCTCCAAGTGATTTCTCCCCTTTGTGTTGGATTATTTTCGCTTTTTGTCCTTGATTTATTTCCTCTCTGTTTGGTTTTATTTTGTCCCTTTGTTTTTCCTCTCCTTTCATTATCCTTCAATTCTCTCTGTGTTTTTTTATAATATATACATTTATATATATCCCCCTTTCCCTGATTATTATTATAATTGGTTTTTTAATCTTTTTATTGAATTATTCTTTTTGTTATTTTATTTTATAATTATGATTCTTTTACCTTTTATTTATCCAACATATATATATATATATATATATATATATAGATACATCCCCTTTACCCGCTTATTATAATAATTGGTTTCTTAATCATTTTATTAATTATTCATTTATTCTGGATTATTTATTAGCCTTTGTTATGAATAATTCTTAAAATATTAATATTTAAACTTGAAATTTTTATGGTTATTCCCTATTTTACTATATACCCATTCCCTTATTATAATAACTATAATTTAATATTTTTATTAAATTATTAAATTCTAAATTATAATTTAATATTTTTTCTTGAAATCTTAAAAACTTTTTAATATTATAACTTATTGACTAACTAGTCAGATAACGTCTATTTTTAACAACTATTAATGGGCAATGACACATACTTACTATTTATTAAAAGAGATCGGTTTCTTTCTTCACCTTGTCCCAATGATGAACCACATTAGTTGGTTCAAAACATCGACTAAATTCTAGTGATGTGATTAATATGAAAGACATTTATCAACTTTACATTTTTTCATTTTCCTTTTGATAATACATCATTACATCCCACATCATGTGGCAATAAACATTAACACATATGAAATTGTGATGACACTTGTACAAGCCATGACTTGACATTGATGACATGGAACTTCATGATGATGTGGAAATTCCAAGCTATTATATTTCCTTCTATGTATTGCATTCTTGATGATAGATATTATTTGTAATTTATCTTCACCCTCCAAAGGGTCTGGATCAAGGTTGGAACCTTCCAAGGCAACATGACATGTCATCACCTTTGTTTCATGGTCTGAGATCTCTAGATGTCTTCATGATGGTTCTTCTTTGTGCTTCTTCTCTGCATGTGCTTATTTTTTTCTTCTCCCTGACATATTCCTTGAGCATGGCATTGTTCTATTGATAAGATACACCTGCCAATGAAGTTCCCTCTTTACAAGGAAAGATCAATCCTAAAATAGACTATTATATCCCTACTTTCTCACGGAAGAAACTTCTTGTGAGGGAACTATGCAAAGGTTGATAGCGGAAGGTTTGTGGGGATTGCATGGTTGATCATACCAGAGGTTTTGGTAGGAAACGACTACTCACTAGGAATGTGTAAAGCATTATAAAGATCATATATTTAGGGTCTAGCACAGTAAGCAAGTGCAAGAGATTGTGATGAGATTTTTGACTGAAATTGCGTAGTGCATGGGGTTCAAAGGAGAGGAGGATAGTGACTACATAATTGAGCTTCATAATGACTGAGGGAAGGTATGACTTTGGGATAGAATTTAAATATGTGCTAGGGAGGCAGGGTAGGACTTAATGACTGTGTAGTGACGGTCCGGGGAGTCTAGTGGACAAGGGTTGATGGCTTTCTAACTAAGACTTCACAATGCACTATGAAGGAAGGGAAAGAAAAGTGTAATGCATAGTTATCTTCAGAAGTGATCCAAAAGAGGTTCTAATATACAGTAAAATTGCGATAATATCTAGGTAGGTGATCATAACAAGGCATCACAGAGAGAGGGATTCTCATCATTAGGGAAGGTAGACTAGTCACTAAGACTGCACAATGCACGTGCTTGAAGGGAGGATTTTTATGATAGCATAGTGATGGTTGTAGTGGCTCATACATGGACTAGCAGTACAATAGAAGTGCACAATGCACTTAAGGAGGCTTAGTGGAGAAGAGGATTTCACAGTTGGATGAGGAAAATAGAAAAAATCAAGTCACTTTTCTGATGGAATTTCCACTACACTATGAAGGAAGGACATCCTTTGCATGCTGCAATTTTATTTTTCAAGGAGGTGAAGGAGGTCTTGAAGTTAAATAGAAATTATCCATTTTCAATCCAAGATAGAACTAATCAAGCTCAATGCAATGATTCAATACAAACAACAATGGTTAGGTGATGATGCTTTAAGCTTTTTCAATGTTCAATAATAGGAGTTGATCTTGAGAAAGACTCGCTACACAATTCTAAGACGGAGAGATATCATCAATGAATCTTGTGAGTAGATACTTCTCATCACCTATTAAAGGATTGATTCTTTGATAACTTACACTTTTAAAAAGTACCAAGATGAGCTCCATAACGGCTAAGAGTGAGACCAGTAGAGTAAGAGAGGAAAAAGAATATGAACAAAACTCAAAGATAGATCTGACACATGAATGAAATTAGTACAAGCCAAGGGAATTTATATGACTCATGAAAAAAATAGCACCTTGAAACGAAAAAAAAGTGACACTTATTTGTAAGTGTGAGAGTTGAAACGTAGCACTGTGAAACTTAGAACACAAGTTGTGACCGAAGTGTCGATTGTGACAAACAAAGTGTGCTAAGTTGTAGGAATATGTATAGCGCATATTGTAATGATATATAAGACAATCTACTATATAAAATTGTGCTAATGTTGTCTATATTAATGTCCAAAGGTGTGACACATATAGGAGTGAAGATAGATAAAAGTGACACTTGTGACAATAAGGAAAAGTGAAAAGAAAACTTTCAAAAGAAAAAGGAAGTTAAATCCACCCCTGCCAGAGTGAACATAACATGAAGAAAACACTTGAGAATTAAAAATAAAGTGAAATTGATAGCCACGAAGGTGAAAGAAGTACTTTTAAAACCAAAGGTGCAAAAAAACAACAGTTGAGAAAACTCACTGGGATGATGACACAATTGCAACCAGAAGTGAGAGAGATTGTCAAATGTTGTTACACATTGATTTTCAACATGGGCTGCTTAGTGCACTATCCTCATATACTATGCAAAAATTGTTCCTAAATATTATGAAACCTTACTTCCAATAACTGCACAATACCTATCTAAAATTGCATAGAAAGAAGTGCATTTAAAAATTAATCAAAGACTAAGCATGTGTGAGCAAGTTACTTTGAGAGTTTGAATATGATAAGAATACTTAAGTTATTAGAAAACATCAACCAACCATGATGTGACCAAGGAACAACATATTTCAAGATCCTCAATAGGCTCCAAAATTCAATTATAGGAAAAAATTTGAAGGGTGTGTGACAAAACGTCAACAACAAGCCAATGGATAAGTATAATTAATAGTTTCCCTTAAGAGAAATAATCAATTGTATGGAGGAATGAAATGGAAAGTGTCATAAATCATGATATAACATGGAAATATTTTTATGGATTATCACAAGGCGGGCCACCTATTACAACAGTGGGTGGAGTTTTCTATTTAAATGATGATTTCATTTTCATGTTTAGATCAAGGTTAGGGAAAGGCTCAAATAATTATGTTCAATTGTGTGCTCTCAGACTTCTCCTATGGTTGGAAATAGAGAAAGGAATAGTTAATATTTGAAACTTTTGGCTTTCAAAGGTTTTTTTTAAGTGGTTAGATGGTGTATTTATACTCACTAACATGTAAACTTCCATGGCTATTCCATGATTGTCAAGAAATCGAGACACTTCAGCCTATGTTGATGGTTATGTCAAGATCTTGTGATCTTGATAAGTCTTCCAAACATGATAACACTGATACTCTCTTATGGGAGAACCTTCATGTATTTACTACAAATGTTGAAAATAAATGTACCTTTCAGTTTCGAGATCCTTCACCTAATTATCATGACCCCATTGTTTAATGGTTGCAAGAATCTCACTTGGAAAGGTTGATGGATAAAAATAAGCTTTTATGTTTCTTGATGTTTTCCAATATTGATAATTGGAATGGATTTTTTGGTATGAGATTCTATCAAGCTGTGTACCATGACTCAGTAGCAAAATGTTTAGTACAAGCTTTATTTCCATATTTTTCTACTAGTGTTTTGTTCCTTCGAACTTTGAAGCATGTCGTAATCTATCTTCCTTTCCTCATGCTTTACCTAATAATATTTCTTGGTGCTTATTACCTCATTGGAATAGGTTAGGAACTACTTCATTATATTCATTATCAATTTCATTATAGGTAAGCCTAGCTTATATTTTGTTACTTTAGGAGTAGGTTTAGTCTAGTGAAGTTTTTTTTTTTTTTTTTTGTCTTTTATCTTACACTTTTATTTTAAGCTTATTCTCAATAATTTTTGTATGAAAGTAATTACTTGGTTCTGAATAGGCATGGAAAATTTTTAAATGACATTTTTTAACTACCAATGCTTGGTTAACTAGCTATTCCTCTTCTTTACATGGACCTTGTATCTTTTATTCTATGATGTTTAGATGGAAAATATGTTCTCTCTCAGAGAAAAACTTAGTGTAACTACGATGCTTGAATGTATACTTAGGATTTTCTTCTTGAATCATATTTTATGTTTCGATAGTTTTAACTTGTCAAGTAGGTCAAGTAGAGAAGGAAGAAAAGGAATTTTAAGCAAGAAAAATTTAATTCAGAGGTATATATTCCCATATCTAATGTAACAAGTTGTCTTTATCTAAATAAGTTGGGATCCATATTCAACCTCAGTAAATAAATAAGTTCCTAATAAAAAACTAATAAATAGTGAAAGAATCAAAAGGCTTCTTGTGCAGAGAGGTGAAGCAAGTATTTTAGTTGTGGTACTGAAAAAGCTTGCTAGTAGACAAGTGACACTTGTGTTTCTATAGTGACTTTATCGAGGTAGTGAATAGTATCACAAGTACCAGAGTAACAATGGAGATAAAAACTAAGAGTCTAACATCATTCACTCGCATATTTTTACACTTCTCCACTCCTAATCAAAACAACCAACGTTTGACATGATTTTGTAAGTTTGTCACCAAATAAGAGAATGAAAGAAACTTTATCTTCAAATTGAGCTAAGGATACCATAGTGATTGAAGGGATGGAACACTACTTCCTGAATGTCTAGAATATGCTTATAATTTTACACCCATAAAAATAAGTTATAGTTCTACCAATGTCTTTCCAAGTGTCGTAGCTGCTACAACCCCTCTCTAAAAAAATTTCCATGCTTCAATTTTGGAGACTACCTTTGTTCATAATAACTATATTTTTCACTATCGTTAAGTGTTGCTCTTGATTTTTTAGTGTCGTGATCACTTATCCTTTCATGTAGCAGTTGTGTGATGTCTTAACTGAGTTTTCTTGATGATGACTAAGCCTTGCGTATGACAACTACACAACTTATGAAGACAAGAAAACCACTCTCAAACATAAGCTAACTCTTGTCACGATCTATCATTTATTGATGGTATTACCTCTAGGAATTACACAATCATATACCACGAGAGTCTATGTAACTCCTTGAGGAACTGAACTACGCAATCTTGTGAGACAGACAATCATTGAGCAAGAAAAATGTTCAATCCCTCACCGTCAGTCAAAACTGTGCAATCCACTGTGCCAATGAACTGCACAATCTCCTGTCACTAGGAATTTCACAGTCTCTTCTTCTAGTAGATTGTGTAGTCCCATATGTCATCCAAGTGCACATCCCTAGAAAATAGGGATTATGCATTCCTTTTGACAATGTGGCATGACTTTCCATTTTCTCCTTCATTTTGGGCATGGACCTCAAAAGCCCTAACACTAATCCCATGGGGGTAAATTTATATAATAGATGCTTGTAGAGATCATTTTTGCATTTTACATTGGATATTTATCCATATTCACGAGTTCAAGCAGCTTTGGGTTCTATTTGCAACATTTTTCTTGGCAAGTTTCTCAAGTGTCGTTTTTTGTTGTTTTTTTCTCTTTTTCTACTTTTGTGTTTGAAAGCATCACTTTACTTGATTATTCATATATTAAGTGGTATTTCTATTATTATTACATTTTACAATTTTCATTTCATTCTTTTGAGTTACTTTTACAAGTGTCTCGTCCCTTTCTTGTCTTTTCGCCTACTAGCAGTTATTTTTGTCAGGGTTATTTATGCATGCATGTTTTTCCTTTTGCATTAAATTATAGGGTTGATGTCAGTGATTGATATAATTGATTCCATGGTTGATATACAGTTGTCCCTTCCTTAGTCATAGATCCATATTTTCCCTCTCTCTTGGCTGAACTACGCAATCTTTAGGTCTTGCTGACATCCTCAACTACACATTGAACAATCCCAAGTAATAAGGCCCTTTCTTGCCAGCTGCAACTGTACATTGCACAATCATTAGCCTTCCTAGTTTCCCATTGTGAAATCCTATCTAGCGGTGACCCTTCTTAGCCACTGAAACTGTGCACCGCACAATCTCTCTCTTTCTCTTTGTTAGTTGAGACTATGCATTGCGCAGTTCCAGTCCACAAGTCAGTCTCCTATAAGTCACAATTTCACAATATCCCTCTCTCATTGCAAATTTCACAATTCCAGATCCCAATCTTCCTCCTTGTAGCCCAATAGCACAAAATCATTTCCCTCGGAGACTTTTTTTCCACTTTAAAGCCAATTGATTGAACTCATCTTTTAAGCTAACTTTTCATCACCATGGTGAATCTATTGTAAAAATTACTACAGATCTTTAACATAGTAATTTCATCATCGGACAACACCATACATCCCAAGAAATTATCATCAAAGGAGGCCAAAGGGACAAGTACCAAGGAATTCATTTCCAGTCCCTCAATATTAGTTCCTATTCTATCTGATACACAATGTTACATTGAGATGGATTATATTGTCACTTGGCATACCATCAAGGATTCCTTCGTTGTGGCAGAGTACAAAGAATATCTATAGGATAAACAAGTTTACATCAATATCCAATGATCATGGTTCTACATGGTTGCTTTCCTATTCCCAGTTTTATCATGTGTATATGTCATCATATGGATTTTGCAAGGCCTGGATACCAAGAGCATGTTATTGAATAGTGCTATTGGGAAACATCTTTCCTCTTATCGACCACATGAAATTCACTTGATATAGAATTTAACTAAGCCTTAACAACATCTTGATTGAAAATTATATGCAACCTCGGGTTATCTAAACACTAATTAAGTTGTTAGGACTTGGTAGAAAGAGCCAAAAAAATTTCACCCAACACCTAATAATACTTACAAGACCAAGTCACTCAGAATGGTGTTTCAATACTTGATAGTTTTATGCTTTTGAGCCTATGGACATAGAAATGTTGAATCCTTCCCAGAAGGATGGGTCTACATGATATGTCAAATTTTATTAGAAGGGAAGATATTTAATTGGTCTCATATTGTATCTCAACATATTCATATTAACCTTAATAAGGATAAAAAACATCGCAATAGAAGCAATAAAAAGTATACATGTCTTGCTATGTACTAGATGAAATATGTGCCCATAATGAATTTCCTAGCTTGGAATAGAAATGGAAACCTAAATATCCTCCTATCCATATTTATTACAGATTTTTGGAGGAATGCAGCCACTAAAGAGTCTACAAATTTTTTTTTGACACTTCTTCAATGTATTATATGAGATGATCTTTGAAGAATATGCCCCTTGCATGTCTCGTGAGGAAATGAATTCAGTGATGTAACTTGAAAATTGTTTTACCTCACTAGATGGTACATACGTCAGAGTGTTTGGATGTTAGAAAACACCTCATCTCCTGTTGAGGTATGCCACAGATATAGTTGGCATGTAAGATGTTTGCTATCATCTTGTCAAGGTTTTTTCTTCAATATTATAGAGAAATATTAATCCACCATGGCTTGCCTTTCCTTTTCAATTAGGATCCTATGATATTAATAACTTAAAGGCTGAAAAATACGAAGCTAAATAATTAGAAAGCCTTAATTTTGGTTCAATGGATTTTCATCGATATGATCCCATAAGAGTTTTCAAGAGACACTGTGCCAGGTTACAATTTTTTTGGCCGTATGAGACCTATGCCAAACCAAAACAAGACGATATAAAAAAATTTCAATTCCTCTCGGTCTCATACACCAGGAAATGAGGCAGGCCCTTTTAGTTCAATTCCACAACAAAGTGTTACCTAATAATAACGATATTCGGAAGAGTGCACTATGGTTAACATCAAGTCCAAGAGTAAGGTTTCTCATAACCCAAGAGAGGACAAGAGCCACAAGTTACAAGTGGACCCATTCATTAAAAAAGCTATTATGGAAGCGAAAAGGAGAAGGAAGTAGTGGGAAGCATAGAAGAGGCCCAAATAATAATAAAAGTAGGAGGAAAAGTGGATGCAAGGGGAGGAGAAAGAAAGGAAAGAAAAGGAGGAAATGCAGGCACATGAAGAACTGAAAAGAAAGGAGGAAAAATAAGTAAGACTAAAACAATTGGAGGAATAAAGGTAGAAATAGTTACAAGAATAAGAGAACATACAAAAGTAGGATCGAGTTTTTTCATAAGAAATTGAGGAGCACACTTTAGCCTAATACATGGAATTGAACAGGGGGACAAAAGAAAGAGGTAAAAATCATGCCCATTGTAGATCAAATTACCTGTCACCCTTCACCTTCCCTCACATATGGGCACACCCCAGGAAATTATGTAGGAATCTCTCGTCAAGATGATGCAATGATCATGGATGTTTCCAGCCTTAATTTTAACCAGATCTACAATAAAATCGTATAGGAAAGGAGGAAATATTACCCTAATTATCTGGCACATCCTACTTTCATTCACACAGAAAGGGTGATCGTCATCGACACTAGAAGGAATCCACAAGAAATTGTAGTAGTAAACTTGGCCTTAGTAGGAGCTACAAAATAAAATACATATTGCTTGATGGCAAAAAAAAAAAAGACGAAAAAGAATTTAGATGTTACAAGGAAAAAAATAGAACAAGTCCAATATTAAATTCATATATTGTCTTCCGCACATTTTTAAATTCAAGAGATTCAAGCAACTATATATGGCGAGTTCCAGGTATTGGGAGACAACATGAGGCAAATTTATGAGTAGTTGGCCACCTTACATAACCCAATAGTTCCCTTGCATGTTATAAAAAATAGGTCACAAAAAATGTGAAATATTTGAAATTAATCCATGAATCCATTATGTTGATCTATGAATGGAGCACCAAGTAGAAGAACACGTCAACATAGTTGGACAAGAAGATAAGACAAGAAGAAGAGTTGGAGAAGGCCTAGGTTAAAATTATCATTCAAAGTAACAAGAAAATTAATGCTTGTGCGGCCAAAATTATAGATGCTTATGTATGGTTACATAATATCTTGGATTCCTTGCTCCAGGCACACAAGATCCTCTTGGTAGGTCCATTTGGAGATACAAAGGGTATAGACATCAACAAGTAAGAGATCAAAGAATACGTTAACAAGTTGAAGTAGGTCACTACCAAAGAATATTTGGAGATTAATAGATAGAACATGCATAACGATATAGTTGGGCCTGCTAAAATTAACATGAAATTACTCTTATTATGGAATGAGACACATAATCATTCCAAAACCATTTACCTAGTTGTTATGGAATCCATAGTTTGATATCAGTTGAACCTTCCTAAACATTTTGAGGACATAATAACACAATACAAAGCTTGGTATCAATATGTAATTGCAAAATTACAAGTTGAGGTTGTTGAGCTAGAGTTTCCTCAAACTGAATCCTAATTTATTTAGCTTTTATTATTAGGCTCTAGCTATTTTTCCCTATATGGGGTTTTTTCTTATTGTATTTGAAAATAAAGTATGTAAGTGGAAGTCCAAGAGTTATATGTGGAATGTGAAGAGTCATTCGTTAGAGTAAAGACAAAAGAAGTCCAAGAGTCATGATGAAATATCAAATGTAACAAAAGGAGATGAAAGGTCATATAATTTGTTACTCATAACTCAAAAAAAAATGCTTGAAACCTAAGATTGGGAGCCTTGTCTTCTTTAGTCTAGCATAGAAAGAGTATAATTCTATGGAGAAGGAAGTGATGGCTTCATGTTCCCCTATCGACGCTAGCGTCATATCAATTTAATTGTATGCTCGGAACTTTGACTTAATAATAAGAAGAGATGTGAGCCAACACACTTTTATACATATGTCATTAATGTTGTAAGAATAATCTTTATATGTTTCTGATTATGTTATTTCATTTATGCTAATGTTAATGAACTGATGCATTTTCCTTAGTATGTATCTTTTCAAATGTCTATTGTTTATGATATTGTGATTGCAGGTTAATTAACGATTCTTTACATTTCTCGTGTGTCTCTTATAATATCGTATTGTTACTTCCTTGTAAGGGGCTCACCATTTTCTTATTTGATGTGATCACAAAGTTCATATAATTTCTATCACCAAAGCTATTCATATATCATATTACGTGTTCATTGTATCCAAAGCACATCTTTGACATCACCAATTTGGAAACCAATCCCTAGTACAAAATGACTAATTAGCTACTAAAAAAATGACTAAAATCTACATAGAAATGACTATTTTTCGGTTAGTGACCAATAGTATCTAATTTACAGTATCATATAACATGACCAACTTTTAGTCATTTTTAGCTTATTCATTAATTGGTTGTCTCAATTTTGTTGTCTAGCAGTATATTTGGTCATTGATTTAGTCGTTGATTTTCATTTATTTAGTCATTGATTTGGTCATTGATTTAATCATTGATTTGGTCATTAATTGTCACAATTAATGACCAATATACGACAAATTAATGACCAATATACAACAAAATATACTACTAAATGACCACCCAAGAAAACCAACTAATGACCAAAGAATTATGAATAAAATATTGGTCGTGTTATAAGATACTATAAATTAGCTACTAATAGTCACATATATGAAAATTTTAGTCATTGTTTGAAACCAATTAATGACCAAAGAAATATGACTAAATTTTAGTCATGTTATAAGATACTGTAAATTAGCTACTAATAGTCGTATATATGGTAAATTTAGTCACTATTTGCAATCACAAATTTATAATTTGCAGTGGTCATTTATCATTTTTTGGTAGTTTCATATACATTATATAAATGACTACTTTAGTAGTTTATATTCATTTCATTTACTTTCATTAACAATTGTAATAAGCTACTAATTTAGTCATATATTCATTTTATGTGTTCATAATTAATAAACATAGACTACTAATTTAGTAATTTTAGATTGATTTTATGTGTTCGCTATTAATCAGCATAAATTAATTAGTATGATTTTACAACTAAATTAAAAGATAATGTCATACAATTTACATGCTCATCTAATATGAAAATGCAAAGTTACATATGTTAATTAAAATACTAAGTAATATCAAGTGCAACTATAAATAAAATATTATATAAAATTTCAAGTATTACAATATGAGTTTACAACTTAATACTGGTTGGAGTACAATTTACACATGAAATATTGTTTCATCACTTCAAAAAATTATCATTCCATTGCCAAGACATCGCAGGTGAATTCACCAACTTTGAAAGCTTGACCATCAGTCTCTATGTGTGTCTTATGCGGGATATTGGCTCTACAGGTACCACTCGACCAGTTTTCTTCTCTCTCGCTTTAATTTTCATTTTGTCGCTCTAGTGTTATTGTTTTCCTCTTTCTTCAATTCCTGCTTCTTACCATCAATACTAAGTTTCTTTTCTGGAAAAGAAGAAGATACAATGCAGAGCATAAGACATGAAAGTCGATGAACACTGAAATATAAACTAAAGTAGACTATAAAGAATTTATACGATATATACCTCAACATAAGAAATATTGTTAATTTCACTTTTCCCCATAAAAGCAAGAAACTCGAACATGTATTCTTCAGTTCGGAAATAGTGGCCACTATCTAGCCAAATGACCTGTATAAAAAAAGTAAATAAAACGTCACCATAGAATAAAGTATGTACCTACTATGTTCTTAGCGTACAACATTTGTTGATGAAATTTTATCTTCAAATAAAGTAATAAATGCAAATAGAAGCACACATTTCTATCCCAGTATTTTTAATTCTCATGCTTATGGTACATTGAAATTTTGATTTTATCCAACATAATCAAAACACAATAGAGCTAGCAATTTCTACTAAGAATGTCTCATGATCTACTTTTGTAGTTGTACCGTTTCCTCTATTTATCTTTAAGAAGCAGTGAAACATCAACAATAAAACTGGTCAGTAGAAATCTAATGGGTGGAGCAAAGTATTGATGACACAAGATTACAACAAGAAACTAAAAAATAATAAGACAAGACTTTGTAAATTCGATACTAACCGGAAATATAGCTTCAATATAAAAATATTCAATCATTAATGTACTATTCTAGGGGAAAAGCAATCCAATTCCCAAGAGCCAATAAATTATATCCAGACAAAAACTAAACATGTTGTCTCCACATTCAAAGGTAAAGTAATTGGGGACTAGCTATATCAAATACTTTTTAGAGTGTCTGGGTAGATACTAACACCATTAACAAGAATTTTAAAATATATCTGCCACTTATGACCTCAAATTTGGCAAAAAAATTGATATATGCACAACCTATATACATTTCAAAATTCATTGAAATGATATAAGAGTATCAAAAGAAACTACACATAATTACACATTCACTATCCACTTTTATTCCAAAACAACATTCAAATAATTGCTATAACTTACCATGAAAAATATGCCGAAATTTCCATTCATTGTCATGAATATCCCTGGCTGTCAGGTCCTGGAAAGGTGGTTGTTGAGTGAAATCCTGCCCAAAACAAATAAAACGTAATAGGAGACAAATATGACATACCCTTACCTTTTTCTCCTTCAAAGAATGTAGTCTTCTCTTAAAAAATGTCTAAAATCTAAGCACTTATCTATTAAATCAAAAATAGAACAACTATGGAAAAATAAGAACTGCACAAGTGGAGGACAAAATGTTTCCGTAGCGTGTCGTGGCACATAAAACCTATCATCAGTACTAGTGTTACTTGCAGTCAACATTTTACAAAAGTAATTATTCAGTTATTTTCTTGGTGTGCCAAGGTCAGAACCAAAATAACAATAATTTTTCTCTTGTTGCACAGTATCATCAATTTTTAGTTCCCTGCAAAATGGAACTAGTACCAAAGCATTTCTCACCAAAATTGGCAATTACAGCAAAGCACATATAATGAAATTAAAAATTTATTACAACATTAAAAGGTTGAAATGTCAATTGAGCATATACTTCATCTGTTTCAACATCTTCCTGACATTCAATAAGGTGTTTATTAAATTTTAAATCTTGTATATATAGTGATATGAATGAAAGTGTTCACAACCAAACCAAGGATGAAATACAAATAACCCACGTGCATTATAACATTGTGAAGTTGGTCGATTAATTGAGTTGGAAAATTCGGATAATTGGATATATAAGCATCAACCTCCTTGTTTGTTGAACTAGCTACCTGAAATCACATTGATTATGATTAGTATCATTACATAACATTAAAATTTCAAAATACTGGGATCACATTTTATGATGAAATAATATAAACATTTATTATTTTCAGTGATTCGTATAAAAAAGAATATTGCAAATTAAAAATTAGTGAGCAACAACCTCACCTCCTCACTGTAACCATGTGTAAAATAAACAACCTTTCTCCCAACAACAGGTGAGGACACAAGCATTCCAAAGCTCTGAATTAAGGCATCTCCTTTCCCCTTCTTGATGTGACATGAACAAAGAAATTGTTAATTGGATATTCCTTTAGAAACCTCTTGACATTCCAATAGTAACTATGTAAAGTAATATGATATTATGAATGTAAAATTTGTAGTATAAAGCACATTAATTTGACAAATATTCTAGATGACACTATTTTTCATAGACATTCATTCTCTCTCTTTCTTCGGTTGTTAAATTTTTTTTCCAATCAAGTTGAAATTCTGGAATCATGGTTTGATAGGCTGCATACTCTTGCATATTCCTCATCCGAGGAATTCTCAAATCTTAAAACCTGGAAATATTCCAAAGCATGTATATGAGATTCATAATCCTTTAATCGACATGTTTCATTGGTGAGAAAAAAAAACAACAAATGTAGATAGAAATTTATTTTCATTTTGTTAGTAAATCTTATATCTAGCCCATGGCATCAGATGGACAACAACATTGTTAACCTTCCAACAACTTCTTCATTGCTATTTGTGGATAAAGATGATGAATTTTGGATTCCTGCTTTTAAAAGCAATTGGACTTCTTTATTTTCTAATGAAAAATGTGAGACTTCTATCCTACTTTGAATTGAAATACATTTTTTATGTGCATTTTGCACTTGCATGTAAAAGGGACTTTGTTTCTACCCTTTATTTCAAAAAATAAAACTAGCCCAAAATTACATGTCTTTTAAGTCCTTACATCTTCCCATAAAGGTCACCTAGTTACCATATTCTATATAAGCAAAAAAAACTCAAGAAAAAGCACTCTAATTAGCAAGCCCTACATCTGATTCACAATGGAATAAAAAAGACGTGAATAGTGACCTTAACCAAAATGAAAAATAAAAGAAATTGAAGGTGACTATAAAGGTGGAAGCTATGCCTGCTCTAACCTCTTCCAAAATCATACAACCTTCTCCCAGCAATACATGTTCCATTGACAAGGCATTTGCCTCCACATTCATCTTGCATTACTACTGTGTTGATTCTAAATCAAAATGAATCCTATGCAAATATAATTTTTTTAAACAAGTATGGAATAGGCAGTACTAGAGTGGAGGATGTTAATTTTTTCCATAGGATGAAAATATTTTTATGCTTTCTAATTCCATCGAAAAGAGTACTTCCTAGGTATCTCAAGTAAGGGTGTTGTAATATGAGCTTACATTTTTATAAAATTTTGGTGATATCCAATTAACTCTTGGAATCCTTGCAATTAGAGATGTTTTTGGGTTTGGGTCTGTTGATAATTTGGCAAGCTTAAGGTTAATACAAATTCTCTTCTTGATAATTACTTGTGAGCTTGTTTGTGTTGGTTATGTATTCTCTTAGTTAATATTTCATCAAGTCAATTATCAAAATGCACAGGACACAAATTTTTAAGTAGAAGTAACACTTTTATTGTAGGAAGGTAAATCATAGATTTACCTTCCTTACATTATACTTCAGATCTGCACTTCAACACTTCACATTAACCTTTAGTACCTTGACTTCATCATTTAGCATTTACTTTCAACAATTCGAATTTACCTTCAACATTTCAGGGTTACCTACAGCACTTGAGATTTAAACTTCGGATTTACCTTCAGAATTTTAGACCTTCACATTAACCTTCAGACCTTAGACCTTCAGTCTTCACTTTTACCTTCAGACCTTAGACATTCAGTTTGCGCTTTTACCTTCAGACCTGCACTGTTATGAACTTACTTGTCCGAAAATCTCTTATCTTAAATGAACCTCAGACCAGCTTATATATAGAAGTATACTTTCTGATTTTAGGCCGACTCATCAATCTAAATTTGGGCCGACTTGTCCACATTTTTAAGGCTGATATGAAAAGCATTTCATGAGGTATTTATTCACATATATTCTATAATTGTTAGAGAGTTCTCTTCATTGTATTTGGATCTTAACTTCTAACTCTTTTTTAGCTTGTCTTCCAGCTTTTTTGAGGGATGTTTTTGAGCTTCTTTACAAGGTCTTTGGAGCATAGATATCTAAACTAATCCTTCATGTATATGACACTTTAATTATGGAAGAAGACAAGAACCTAGAAGACATCAAGAAGAAGTCTATCTAAATAATAAAAATCTTGCTCATGAAACCCATGAAGCAAGTACACCAAAATACATTTTATTGTCTTTGTCTTCTTCTTTACATAAACACATAATTACATATTCAACATGAAGACTGACCTAGTTACACTTTTCAACACTCCCTCTTAACTAGGGAGGTATTCATATAGGTACATGGTTACTTTCAAACTGAAGAATCTCATAAGAAGAATCAGATTGGTAATCGCATCTGTATAGCATCATATCAACCAAACTTTTCCTAGTGTAAGGCCTTGACTAACAACCCCATCTCTTCAACAAGATAATGGGCTTCAATGTTGGTGAGACATATGACTTATAGGAACCTTCGTCATTGTCTCTCCAATGTACATACTTCACCCGGTGGGTGTTCCAAAGGTATGACCTTCTTGGAATATTCTTCTCTTGGGTAGCTAGCCCTCAAAGAATATCGGTCCCCGACTACCCTTATCGTGAATGAACTATCACATTCTCAAAGAGTATCAAATGCCAGATGATTACCCAATCCTCCATTATGTCTTCCCATGACTAGAATGATGTGTCTATATCTCCCTCTCAACCAGGGAGGACATTATTCCACAAGGGAATGTGCCCATTCTTATACAAAGAATGTACCTAAGCTCATCCTTAGGAATTACCAAGTTTCTTCCAAGTAAGAAACTTACCATCACACTCCCTCTTAACCAGGGACCTTAGCAGCAATGGTGGGACACCCAGCTACTCATGAAGAATTCCTGTCCTCAATGTCATGGATTTTGATATTGAGGAATCTCCAACTTTTAGCTTCATAGGGCACAGATCATCTATCACTTTCATCCCAAGTCATGTCAGTTATTCAAAAGTGATTCACCAGACTTCCTTATCTGGTCCATTGCTATGCCATGTTTTTTTCCTTCGAATCATCTCCAAGGATAATACATCCTTTCTTATGATTGGTAGCCCTGCACAAACGCATCCAGATAAACATATACATATGAAATTTTAGAATAAAATTTACCTTAGTGATGATCTTTGACCATGACATCTTCTTGTAGGTATCAACATCCTTCATAAAAATTGACACATCTCTTAATGATATGTTTTGTTAAGAGTCTTATTATTTACCATACTTCTGTTAGAGTCTACATATCCTCCCAGGAGATCTCCGAGTCACATCTTCTTGGCTTTCGGATGATAGCAATATTTTTACATGGTTGCATGTCATGATCTCTTCCTCTCTGCACATTTTTTATTCCCAGGAACTTATAACCTTTCTAGTTTCTTGTTCATATACAACCACCTCATATTCCATGATGACATATTATGTTGATTTCATCTGTCTGTTCACTGAGAGATACTCATCCATAAATCATACTTTTAAATACAAAAGTTCATTACTTGCAACCATATAACATGACATCACAGCATCCAATGTCATCATATAAATATATACATACCTCATAACTTTTTCCCTTGATTCATCCTGTAGCAATTTTTAAGAATGAAGAGTTGCATTCCCTTGGCTTGTTTCATCAATATGTCATCACATCCCAGAAGTATGTTTCTATGATGACCCTTGCTTTTTATGACTACTTTTTATTAGTAAATTTTGTCAAAGGGGTTTTCCCAGAGCTTATTCACCAAGAGCTCCTGCCATTCTTCAATCAAGATGCTACATTGCTTCATATTATATAACCAACAGAAATCAATTCCTTATTCATAAGTTTGCGTGATTTTCCTTGAACTTCTTTTCTTCAACTTCCTCCATCGTTTTCGGTGATATGAGCTTCCTTTCTTTCTCCTATTGAGATTGTCCCTTTAGGACCATATTTCTTGTAATGTCCATAAGTATTCCACATTTCCTACACTTCTCTTTTCCTTCTGCAAACGTTTGAGTCTTTTATCCTTCAATTTTTTTTCCCTTGATTTGTCTTTTTCCCTCTAGCATAAAGACCACAGGTTGAATGAGGTAATTTTTCTTGTCTATTTGTTATGTTTTGCATCTTATCATATTTTCCAGATCGAGCAGTTGAGATCTTATGAATATATCCCTTCATTATTTGATACCTCAATTTTGTGTAAATCAGGTCTAAGTGACATAACCTTATTTATTGCATAGAATAGTTCTTTTAGATTATCATATATTATCTTGATGTATCCAATCCTTCATAGACTTGTCATGACTTTAATTTCTTCGAGGATTGTGACTATCCTCCTCATGCAAGGATTCTTGGTAACCCAACCATCTTATAGATCTCACTGCAAAAACAAATTCATTTAACCAATTTTTTTATAGAATGAAAGATACTTACTTAATAAGGGTAGATAAATTCTTCAGCTTGATTTATTCGATGGTGGTTGAGAGAATATGTGTTAGTGCTTTCACTTTGGATGATCTTCTTCAAGAGTAAGGATAAGATCCTTTTAGTAATGATGATAATGCCTTCTTTTGGTTGTCTATGTCTTGTTCTATTTCTTTCATGAAACTGAGGTCTCATTTTTGGTACTAAAATCGTTCTTTTAAGATAGTGCTATATTATTGTGATTGCAATGTGAGTTCTCAAAGATTGCGGTGTTTGCATAAGCATCATCTTAGTTGTAGCAACACTGAATCATGTATCAACATATAGTATCAAAGTGGGTGATTATAGTAGTGTTGATGTAGATAATACCAGACTTGGAGTATCACTCTGAACTGATCCAGGTATGCCGAGAAGTATAGTAGTTAGACTACTAAACTGAGGTTGTCAAAATACTTCTAAAATTAGCCTGAGATGATCCGAACTATTGACTGTGACATTCATACTGTGATTACTTCTTGAAATTTCAAAGAATCCTCCTTGACTCACTTAGATGTTTTTGAAATATGATTCGTAAGTGTCTCTTAGATGCCCTTCCTTAACTGCTACCTTGGCTCTAATAACATGTTGAGAATATGGAGGGCTTAAGGTTAATACAAATTCTCTTCTTGATAATTACTTGTGAGCATGCTTGTGTTTCTTATGTATTCTCTTAGTTAATCTTTCATCAAGTCTATTATGAAAATGCACAGGACACAAATGTTTAAGAAGAAGTAACACTTTTATTGTAGGAAGGTAAATCATAGATTTACCTTCCTTACATTACACTTTAGATCTGCACTTCATCACTTCACATTAAACTTTAGTACCTTGCCTTCAACAGTTAGCATTTACTTTCAGCACTTCAAGGTTACCTACGTCACTTGAGATTTAAACTTCAGATTTACCTTTAGAATTTCAGACCTTCGCATTAACCTTCAGACCTTAGACCTTCAGTCTTCTCTTTTACCTTCAGACCTTAGACCTTTAGTCTTCGCTTTTACCTTCAGACCTACACTTTTATGAACTAACTTGTCACAAAATTTCTTATCTTAAATGAACTGCAGACTAGCTTATATATAGAAGTATACTTTCTGATTTTTGGCCGACTCATCATTCTGACTTTGGGCCAAATTTTCCACAGTTTTAATGCTGACATGAAAATAATTTCATGAGGTATTTATTCATGTATATTGTAGCATTATTAGAGAGTTGTCTTCACTATATTTGGAGCTTAACTTCCAATGCTTTTTGAGCTTGTCTTCCAGCTTGTTTGAGGGTTGTTTGTCAGCTTCTTTACAAGGTATTTGGAGCATAGATATCTAAACTAATCCTTCATGTATACGAAACTTTAATTATGGAAGAAGAAAATAACCTAGAAGACATCAAGAAGAAGTCTATCTACATAATAAAAATCTTGCTCATGAAACCCATGAAGCAAGTACACCAAAATACATTTTATTATTTGTCTTCTTCTTTACATAAACACATAATTACATAGTCAACATGAAGACCGTCATAGTTACACCTTTCAACAGGGTCAACCTTTACATGGTCTTTTGATATTATATGGTCGATGTACTAAGTCACTTTCTTTTCGCGAAAAATGCATTTGGTATTTTTTGCATAAAAATGTTTTTATTTTAACATAGAAAATATGTAATTTTTTGAATACGTTCTATGCTTGATAGAATTTTACTTCAAAAACGATACCAAATATCAATCACATAAACATGAAAGTAAAATGTTGATAGAACATACCAATAGATCGACAGAAGACAAGCCAGAAATATACTTAACTTTTGGTCAGAAAAATATATGTGTTGTGGTGCATTACGACAGTCAACAGGATGCTTCAACCAGCAAAGTCTCCTCACGGTCAGCCAACCAAAAGTGTCACACAATCCTCAAGACAGCTCCAAAAAATTCAACCCAAAGTCAATGTTGTTTAGTCAATGCAGTCAACAAAAAACAACAACAGAAAAAAGTCAATGCTGTAGGTCAAAGGTCAACTTCTAGCCTCAGTATATGTGCCAATAAATGTGGCCTTCAGAAATCAAAATTTTGGTGAAGGTTTGAGGTCAAATGGACAAAGAGTTGACCAAATTCAACACTGGTAAAACCTGCACTGAAACCCTAAACAGAACCAAACAGAAACTCTAGCTGTTGTTCCACATGTGTGAGTAGAAAAGCCTCCAAAAGATGATCGAACCAATCAGACACAAGAGAGAAGTGTGTGATGAGTAGATGATGAACTAAACTCCAAGGTTGTCTAATTTATATCAATCTGTGAGGGTGTGTGACACATCTGTTGGGGCTCCAAGCCTACATTACAATTCTGGTTGACCTTGCACATAACTGGATTAAATTCAAAATAAATGTTCTGCTCATATGCTCAAGATAATATTTAGATCAATCTTGCACCTCTCCGAAAGAGAAGTCCAATAAAAATATTGGCATCATCATCTGAGTAGTACAACATGGAGTTTGGACCTAGTTTCCCAAAATTAACACTCCCTATCAACTAGGGAGAACTCCATCCACCAGTGCCATCCAAACATCGTGCATCATCCTGCCGTAACTTGCTTTGCTAAATTCTTTATTTCAAATGGTTTTTCACAAAGACATCACTCCTAGCTGACCTAAAGTCATCTCAAAGTTCTGAAACCTCTATAGGACTCAAAAGAGTCTCATACTAACCCAAAGTTATTTTAATTGACTCGAAGTTAGTTTAACTGACCCAATGTTAGTTTAACTAACCCGAAGTCAGTTGGAGGTCCAAAGCCTCACTTGGACTCAAGAAGAGTCATATACTAACCCAAAGTTATTTTAACTAACCTGAAGTTAGTTGGAGGTCTAAAACCTCAGTAGACTTGATTCTAGATCAAGTGGTTGTAGACGTGCCATCCTAGACATAGAGAGTATGGAAATCTTCGATGCATCCACCAATCTTGCTATCAGTCTCTATCCACATTTCCCACCTCATTTTCCAAGATGAGAGGTAATTCCCATGATTCCAGTACTCCATGGGTAGGATTCATACGGGGCACATATCAAAGAGAGGTAAACCAACTCAATATTATCATGGTGGGGTGGAAGCACACCAACAAGGTTCGACAAGATTAGCCCTATGGTTGCTTATAGCTCCAAGAAGTTATCCCCAGAGCCCCCTAGAGCTCCCAGAGCTCATCTTCCAACAAGACCCTCAGAATAGGGTCGTTCCACGATTCCAATATTCTCACGGAAGGTTAGGAGCTTGACCTTTCCCAAGGGCTTTGTGAGAATATCTACAACCTGCTCATCAGTTCCTATATGATAGAGCCTTACGGCGCCTCGCTATACCATATCCTGAATAAAATGGTACCTGATATCAATATGCTTGGATCAATCATTAAACACTGGATTCTCTGACAAATGAATCCCACATTGGTTATCACAAAGGATAACGGTGGTGGCTAGCACATGCTCGAACAATTCACTGAAGAGCTTTCGCAACCAAATAACTTCACAACAATCCATGTTATAATGTATTCAGCCTAAGCATTGCTCAAAGCCACTGATTTATGCTTCCTACTCATCCAAGATATTGAAGCAGACCCAAGTGTGAAGAAGCATCCAGGTGTGCTCTTGCGATCCACCACACTGCCAGCCCAATTGGCATCAATATATTTGTTAGCCACCTATAAAATTTGTTATACCAGAAGCTGGCTAAATTTTTTTTGGATCCTTTAAGGAACAAATTTTATGGCAAAAAAGTGTTGGCTCTTGAAGACTCTTGAAGGCCTCATGCCTCTATCCAAAATCTTCCCTACTGTGCCCATTTTACACTCTAAAATTATACTAATTTCATGAGAAGAAACTACTGCAAAATCACACTTTTTTTTTTCCTTTCCTCACTTAAAAACTAACCTCCATTTTTCTCCCCTTTTCCTCCATAAAACCCTCTATTTTCATGTTTCCCCTTTTTCCATTCATAAAAATCATTTTCTACATAGTTTAAAAATAGTTTTGAACTATATTGAAACCCCCAAGATCCTTCTAAACATATTGAAAATGTTCTAAAAAACAAGTATTTTGACTATGGGTCTAAGCCCCTTTGGGCTAAATTCAAACCATTTCCCCCCCATGTGCCCTAGCACTAGAACCAAGTGCTAGGATCCTAAGTGCTTATCGCATCGGAGCCACCCACTGAGCACATTTTTTTGTGCGTTAAATAAAAATCCAATTCTAATTAGCCCTATATATTATAGCCCCCGTTCATATTTCATTTCATATAGACCAAGGCCCCACAATCGGGTGCCTATCAACTTTGTATATATAAAACCATCCTGAAACATGAAACCTTTGTTTATATTAATTTTTTGTGTTTTTTGCAGGATTTGAAAAGGCTTCCGCCAGTGCAAAGCTTAATTCGCTCCCCACCATCGATATGATCTGCAAATCAACGGCCCACAAATCAATCGCCCCATTGGTCCCCACAGTCAATCAATGTACAAAACCGGAGCAGTTTTGATAGCACCGCCTTTGTGGGGTAAGCGGTATTCCCAATTCGAGTGCGACACATGCCACAGGCCGACACGTGGCCTTGAGCAGTTTGGAGATACCGCCCTCCCCGGGCGTTAAGCTCGACTATGGGCTCAGCACGATATTGGCGTATGCCATCAGATCTGAGACCAGCTCATCGGATGGTGATCGCACTCAAAAGGAGCTCAAGGGATGAACTGAGATACGGTGCATTTATCAAAACATCTCCCACATCCACGATTAGTGGCCCTGGTCCACACGGCCACAACAGCAGTCAGCGGTCCCACAGAACCGGTGGTCCCAATGCCTAGTCAGCATCCACGCGACAGCAGCGGATTGGAGCGAGCCTTGTTTGGTTGCTCATGAGGTCGTGAAATCCGGACCCAGGGAGCTTTATAGGATGGAATTCATAAAGATTTCGGGTCACACTCACCCTGACGTCAGCAGGCCCCAAAACAGACCTAGGGAACTTTATATGGCGGATTTCGTAAGGATTTCGGGTCACAAACACCCGGATGTCAGCAAACACCTTTTGTGACCCAAAATGGTTATACAACTTGGTTTTATCAAAAGTTTTGAAGTCCGGATATATCATTTGATAAAGGGTAATTATATGGTTTTTTTCATTATGCCGAAGAAAAAGCCGAAGGCTGGGGTTTTAATTCTTGCGCCTTTGATTCTTTAAAAAGAAGCCATCCAGGGTTTAAATTTCCACATCTTGTCAAATGCTCCAAAGGCATTGATGCCTCACGATCCCTGCACAACACTACACACCAACAAAACACAGTGAATCAATCATAAATCAAAGAGTATCAGGGTCAAAGATAGAATGCACCATAATGGAATATTGAAGACAATTTACGAGGATTACGGCTAAGATTGATTATCAAAAGCCTAATCCTCCCAAATTAAGACATAGTTAAAGAAAATCATAAGTTTTTATTAGACAGAAGGCCTCCACCGCCACATCTGAGGCGAATTGATTCCTCCCAGCTACCACAGCGCCACCTGTGCCTCAAAGCATGCAAATAGAGGCCGAAGTTATTGATCAAGATCAGATGTTTTCCTCAGCATAGCCAGAGAGTTAATTCTGCGAATAAACTTAATGAAAAAATATTATAAGAGTTACTTTAACATAACACAGAGCCTTAAAATTCAATAAGGGCTCCCATCAAGCCTAATCTTAAATGTAAAAAATTAATACAAACAGAAACCATCTATAAACTTCTCCATTGAGCCCCACAAAGGCCGAGAATACATTAATCTGTATTAATCATCTTGGGAGATCTTTTATCAGATCTCACCTCCTCATTCTTCTATAAATACTATTGGAGAAGATGAGAGAGGGGTTGGTTGAGTTGGTTGTTGTAATTTGAAGTGTAATTGAGCTTGAGACTTCTACTTGTAAATAGTGTTCACTGGCTCTTGGAGCTCTACTTGTGATAGATAAGTTATTTTGGGAAGTGTAGATGATTGCTAAGCTAAAGCATTGGACTTAGATCTGTAACTGGTTTGGAGCATCAATACAAGATGATTTATGGGATCCTGGTCTATGTCGACGGTGATGTTATTTATTATTGTAAATTGTTGTTCTATTTATGTTTCCACTGTGTTCATATTCTCTTATAAATAACATCATGTATAGAGTTAGGACCTACTGTATATTAGTACCCTTCTCTAACTAAAAATCTTTATCTTCATGTTTTCTTCCAAATCTGTGTTATTTAGGAATGATTTAATTTAGTCTAAGCATAGGAATTTTGGCATTCCCTCGTCCTACTGTCTTAGCTAAATATGTTTCTTGGATGTTATTTTCATTTCACGTTAAGTAAAGATGAACTAAGGAAGATATGGTGAGCCCTGGTCCTAGTTTTATCCCAAAATATTGTCTAACAATTTCCCTTGGAATGTGTCAAAAACTAGCTAGTTTCAAAGTACTTACCAGATCTTAGGCCATTCTGTGTTATCTTTGTGATTGTCTTGAAAGTAACCAAATAAATCAGAGCTAGGAGAGGATTTGTGGTGAGCCCGACCCGCTAGTCTCTACTCCAACAGTTGCCTTCAAGTTTCCCTCTATTTTTTATATGTTTTCTATGGAAAGTATATCAAAGGCTGGCTAGTTTCGAAGTACTTACCAGATCCTGGATTGATTTTATTTCTTTCTTAAGTGTTTTTCAAAGGCTAGCTAGTTTCAAAGTACTTACCAGATCCTGGGCTACTCTTTATTCTTCATTTTTTTAATTCCCCTTCTTTTTGTATCATTTCATTCCATAAATCAAATTTCAAAGAGATCCTTAGACATAGATGACTTGCCCCATGGACCACTCTTGAACCTGATTGTTTCAATTAAACCCTATTATGACTACATAGCCCAATGGACTAAAACCTGCAACTATCTATCTTCCTAGCCAAAGCTTTCTCTATTTGCTTGCAACTTCTCACCTTTGAAACTCTTTGCATTTAGAACTTTCCACCTCAAATAGTAATCATGCTCAACCATCCAAAAAACAAAAAAAACTCTCAGCCTTCATAACAAGCCTAATATCATTACCCAAAACTTCAAATACAAATCCATCTTTGCACTTATTGGAGAGATCCCTCTCTGGATTCAGGAGGGATAGATCCTAGAATCCTAAAGTGATTGAAATAATGTTCTCACTGCAATTGGAATTTTTCCAATCTTGCTAATTACAGGGTGCCAACAATATCCATGGAGTCTCAAACTCCCAACAGTGTATCTTAGCCCATGGTATATCGTGCCCCGAATATATCTCAAGAGATTCTTGGCACCAACCTAGTGAATGTGATGAGGATTAGCCATGTGTTGACTCAAAGTGTTCACTACAAAACACACGTCCAGATGGGTGTTCACTAAGAGCATCAGGGCCCCTACGAGTTATCAATACTCGATATGATTTGCTAGCATGGGCCCAATGACATTTCCACTCAAATTCTTAAAGTTGATCTCCATCGGTGTCGATGCAGACTTACAATCCACCATACCAAATCTCTCCAGCATCATCACAATATATTTTCCTTAAGAGAGGAAAATTTAGCTAGGTCTCTACCAGACCTCCAAGCCTAGGAAGTAATGCATCAGTCCTAGGTATTTCATCTCAAACTCAGAAGTGAGCTCCCTCTTACACTGATGAATGAGAAGTTTAGCACCTGTCAAGAAGAGATTGTCCACATAGAGAACCAGAATGAGAGGCTTTTCTCTATCAAAATTGAAGTAAAGGTTTGGATCAGCATTAACAACAACCTGACTTCCATGGGAGGAAATGGTTTTAACAAATTTCAAAATGTGTGTGACTTCAGTGGAGCTCCAACATTGTTTCCTCATTTTTCTTTAACAAATTCTGAAAGAAACAATTTGCAAATTCCTTCTATTTCATATGAGACACCTATAAATACTCGAATTGGTATTGGGTCTCCATGGCTACTACATCAATGCAGCCTGAATTGAAATGCATGGTAATAATTTTTTTGGCACCCACTCCCCACCCCCAGACAACCCAAATAAAGAAAAAAAATTGTGTGCAGCTTTCATGGTTAGAGGAGGAGGTTTAGTTCAACAGTAGTAGTAGATACCCAATCCAAATCCCAGAGGGTGGGAAGCCCAAATGAGGTAAAATGTTATAAGAAAAAGCATGTTAGAAAGCCCTACATCTAATTCACAATGGAATAAAAAAGTCGTGCATAGTGACCTTAACCAGAATGAAAAAAAAAAAGAAATTGAAGGCTAAGGTGACTGTAAAGGTGGCACCTATGCCTCCTCTAACCTCTTCCAAAATCATACAACCTTATGCGAGTTGTACATGTTGCATTGACAAGACATTTGACTCCACGTCCATCTTGAATTATTACTATGTAGATGCTGAATCAGAATGCATCCTATGCAATTATGATTTTTTTAAAGAAGTATCGAATAGGAAGTACTAGAGTGGAGGATGTTATCTTTTTCCATAGGATGAAAATATTTTTATGCTTTCTAATTCCATCGAAGAGAGTCCTTCCTAGGCATTTCAGATAAGGGCGTTGTAATATGAGCACACATTTTTATAATATTTTCGTAATATCCCATTAAGAGATGATCTCAATGAAGGAGGAAGGTTCAGATTGGCGTGTTTATTGGGTTGCTTGATGGTCCAAGTTTCAAAGGCTAAATGTGGAATAGTTTAGGGTAAGTCTGGGCCTATTTGTAGAACATTCTGGCTTTATTTACCTTCTATTGCAGGGACGGATTATCTCTGATGTTGAATACAGGCATGAGGAAGAGCTGAAGTCTGTGGGAGTGTACTTTATGGTGGTAAATCCCTCCCCTAGGTGGGTTGCACCTACAGGAGCCTTTCTCTAGTAGGCCGCAGGCCTTACTCTATTGTATAATGGGCTTTGAAGGCATGTATCTTCCCAGGTTGGTCGCAGCCTCAAATTGGTGAAGGCTGGTAGACGTGGAGGCATGTTTAAGGAGAATACTTGTGAAAGAGGGAGGATATATTGTCTTTTAGAAAGACCACATCAATTGAAGAATGTTTTGGAAGTGTTTGAGGACTATAACAGTGAAGTCTCATACCCTAACTAGGAGCAGCCATCAGCAGCAGTAATCTCCAACATTTAGGTTGATGATTGTTCAAGTTGGTCAACTTATAGAAGCTCCTTGATGAATTGCATGTAACGCTATCCAGTCCAAGCTCGTTCAGCTATATGAGACCAGTTTATGAAGGAACAGTTTGACTGATTCAGAATTGTATTGTGATTGGGTCATATATTTATCTAAGGAATGCGACTCTAGATCTTCTAATTAGAAAGTCAATTTTGACTTTGAATTGTTGCTCTCTCTCTCTCTATCCTGAAAAATTCGATGACTATAATAAGAAGGATTGATAAAGGGTTTTACCCATATTGGGGTTTTTCCCGGCTTGAGCCATATCATCGTGTTCTCTTGTCCTGGCTTGTCTTTTGGATCTATTGTTTATGATCTTTCTTAATTTACTTTCAATTATGATTCATATGATTGTTAAGGAAAATAATATGGTTTAAATAAATGGGCTTCTATGGAATTATGAAGTAATTTTCCTATGCAAAAATATGTAATTTTAACATGGTATTAGAGAAAGGAGAGGACAAGCCCAAGCTAGAGTGGAAAAAATTGTTGGCTAAGACCCTATGGTTTGTGGTATGATGCACAAGAAATGGATCTCAAAACCTTCAAATGAGAAAGAGGGAGAAAACCCTTTCACCTAGATAAGCCCTAATCCAAAATTCAATCTCAACGCAAGGTATAGTGAACTAGTTCCACATTTCATGATTCAGATGGCTTATGTGATATGAGGATTTGAATTAGGTCCCACTATTTCAAATCCGTCTACATGCCTTTCTCATATGTGGCATGGAAATACGTTGGAAGATCTCGTCCTTATAATTTATGTTCAAAATGAGTGGATTGTTTTTTCTTCATTAGGTTCTTTTATCTCTGCATTTTCAATCCAAGGAGATTTCAATGCATACACTAGTTTTAGAAATATAATACATTGATCCAAGCTCAAGAGTTTAAAGCTAGCCATTGTAATTCTAATGAACTTTAGAAATGAAAGTATCCTCTAGTTAATTCTTCCTTTCCTTTCTCAGCAGCCCATATATATTTTTAGCATTGACTGTAGTCCCTACTCTCAGCTCATTATCTAAAGCAGGTTGTATCTAAGGGAGTGTGAGTCAAGTAGTTCTGCTACCTATTTGAAGCACAAGAATATGCAATTCAGATTTTTATCTTTTGGGGTTCACATCAATCAGGGAATGGTAAGTCATTACTATCATATGTTTATCAACTAGCAGCATGGGAAATTGCTACTTCAGCATCAAGTTTCTCAGATGCACTGTACTATTGGTCTTTTTGTATATATATAATTACAAATTCAAATATCTGCTCAGTAGCGACTATAGATACAAAAAAGGTCGGGATTCGTATGACACTCTATTGCTTCGACATCATTGATGCATGATTGATCTTGTCTCTATAGATTCAGCATTGTATTTATAATACCGGACAACCTAAATCATTGATGTTTAGTTCCAGGATGTTGTTTGATGTCACAATTAAAATATCATATGAATTCAGTGGTCACTTCAGAAAATCAATATCTGGTAAGTCATATCAGCCTTGAAGACGTTTCAAGATTGTCCTCAGTAAGTAACGAAGATTTGTAAGAGACATGAGGATTTTTCACAAAGTTACATTATAAGGCTATATACTAATATATGGTTGATCATGTACAATATTTTAATTCTCGTGATCAAGCTCATTATTTGGATATAGGGAATAAGATGCTCTAGAATAATTAAGTAATGGATATAATATATGCTCTGGTTATCTATCCTTACATCTCAATTATTATCTACCTCCTTGCATCTGTCCATATGGCACCTCTCCAAGTTTTATTTGAAGCATATATCTTATATCAAGAAGTCGGGAAGTTCACAAATTGAGAAGATGATTTATCAAAGTCAGTGAAATTTCTCACTATCCTTTTTCAAAAGGAAACATTTGTTTTGCACCAGTGATATTTAAGGCCATCAATTGTATTCATCTCAAGAGTACTTGATGGAAATTAATAATTTATTTGAAAAATACTCCCATGATGTTTATGGATGGTGACACAATACACCTGCATACCTTATATGATCTCTATCTTGTGAACAAGAAGATCAGTGATAAAGGAAGTAACCTTGTAAATAGTGACCTATGTTTGATCTGGTGGTCTTCCTGTCATCAATCTTGCAACAGGAAGCATAGTTGACACTTGGTAAAGTTTTTTTTAATAAAATTGAAATTCTTAAGGAAGAATAGTCTTCCCGAAATATCAAGGCCTTCTATTAGTCACCATGTATCATATATATGGCATTAGAAACTATGGTGATATGTTTTAACTCCTATAACCTAACAGCCTTGTTCACAATCGAAGCTGTCTTTAGAATTCATTGGTCACTTCAGAAAATTTTATATTTTGGAAGGTTGTCTATTGAGAAGTAGCTACAATGATCTCCATGGAAAAGAAATTGTAGCTCCTTTTATAAGAGAAGCAGCTCTCCTGACAACAGAGCCTTATGATAAGTCTCTTCTCTCACATGGGAAGATCATGATTGAAGTTCAGATGATCACCTTAAGAGGGAATTATAAAATCCATGAATTAATATCAAATGGTTACACTCTCAAAATAATTATACATCTATTGATGTTGTCTTTCATTATATGCCTAGATTCTAGTGGTCATTTGCTCATTAAACTAAAATGAACCATATTTTATCACAGTAAGTTGCAGGGCTATCAGTATGTAAGAGCACATCTAGGTGCTATATCTTCTAGGATCCACCATGGATGAATGTATTATCACTATAAAAAAAAATATTCAAAACATGGCATGTCAACTCTATTTTGATCATGATCTAAATAGTTTTGAAAGTCATTTTAGCATGGTTAAGGGTATTTCATAGTTTTATAGGTTTAGTGTTCACCATCAAAATTCAAAAAAGGTCTTTTTAGGTCCATTCCATAGTTAAAAAGTTCACATTTTTTATTTAAGGGTCATCTAAGTAAGTTTTGGGTTAATTTTCTACAACTAGTAACAAATCCACAGTTTCCTAGCACCATTAGTTTAAAAAGTGAGTTTCGTGCTACAAAAGCGCTGCTACTTTCGTATCTCAAAGCACAAAAATTACACTGTGAGCGCTAATAAATTGCGGTTTCTTAGCTTTCATGTCTAATAAGTAGGGATTTGTCAGTTTCAGTTGGGGAATGACATGATAGGGGTATGGTGAGTCAATTAGTTACCAAATTTGATGTACTTATTTTTCCTTAAGTCATCATAGTCATGATAGGATATCAATTAAACATCATTTGGTCATGAGGTGACATCTCTAATTCGAATTTTTTTCCTAATTGAGTCATCTCTATTTCATTTACCTTCACATACATTCTCCAAGCTCTGAAGTAGTAAGGATAAGCTTGTGGTTGTTCTTTCAAAGACAACTCACACCATTATCAATCGAGGTTGTTCACCATTATCAAGCGAGGTTGTTCATCATATCAAGTGAGGCTATTTTACAGGTTCCAGAGAATCTAACAAGTTTTCTTTACAAGAAACATGGCAAAGGAAAATAAGGTCCATAGAGGGGGACATTGTCTAAGATAAGATCCTGAGAAAGTAAATGTTGTTATGGAGGATGAAATGGTAATTGAGGCTTTTAGAAAAGCTGATTGTCTCAAATTTTGTGAAAAGTTGCAGGGTTTCCATGCTCAGGTGTCTAAAGAGTTTTCTCTACATTTCAATGGAACCACTACCAAAGTTGGAATGATAAATATGCTAGTGACACCTGAGATCATAGCTGTTGTGACAGAGATACCAAGGGGATAGCAATATTGGTTTAAAAGTTTTAGGTTTGACATGGAGCCATGCAAGGAGTTTATGAAACCTGAATTTGTAGACACGAACTTGAACAATGCAATACCCAGTAGTTGCATCAAGGATAACTATGCAAAACTGCTATTCAAAATCCAAAGATATTTCACATGTGAAGGTAGGTAGCATAAAGTGTACACCTATAATTTTAAAATTTTGTTGCATTTCACAGGAATTATATCATTAGATTTACCATTTTACTTGCATAGAAGCCTTGCCAAAATGGCTGACAAATTCCAAGCTAAATTTGATGGCTATGAAACATCTCTGTTTCATCATGGTTTGATTAAGTTACTAGTTTTAAATGAGCTTCAGAAAAAAAATATAGATTGGTCTTCCTTTTTATTTATGAGTGGATTTTAAATGGAAGCCCTAACCCCATCTAGAAACTCTAAGATCAAGGGAAATCCTTCACCAGCAGTAGCAGAATCTAGTCAGCCAGTGGTTACCAAAGAAAAGAGGTTTGTGAAGTTGAAACCAAGGAAACAGGTTGAAGATAGAACCGAGAAAGCATCAGTGCTTGTTGCAAAAACCCCATCACCTGCAAAATAGAAAGTAGAAAGTGTCAAAGAAACAAAACAAAAAAAGGTGGTGAGTAAGCAAGAGAGCCAAAGAAAGACAAGAATTCAAGTATCAACATCAAAGGGAAAAGTAGGGGTTTCGGTCACAAAGGATAGCCAAATGATGAAAGGAAAATTGGATGATATACTGCATGCAATTGATATAGAAGAATCATCCATTGTGCAGGCATATTTCATTGAAGTTAATGAGCCAAAACAGAGAAAAATGAAATCAACAAAGAAATTGGAATTTGAAGGTGAGAATGCAGCTTTTGTTTTTCAAGATAGGAAACCTTTAACTAGGCATGAAAAAATAATCCAAGAAGGTAGTAAAGATATCCAAGTAACCATTGAAGCAACCAAATTACCTGAAGAGGTGGTTGATCTCTCATCACCTATAGTGGAGCCTGCAGCCAGCAAGATTGAGAAGGGAAAGGAACACATGTCATAGTGTCAAATACTGGAAGAAAGGTTGAAGCTAGCAAATCAAGAGATGGAAATGATGAGAAAGAGGGCAAGAAAAAACAACATTTAAAAGATAGGATTCAAGAGGATGAAGGCTATTTGGGAAGGTCAAACAGTTGCCAGGTCAAAGATCTCAAGAAGTGCACAACAGTTCTTTACATGGACAAGTCCTGCCATTAAAGAAGAAAAATTGGTTAGAGTGATAAAAACCCATTTGAGAGAAAATAATAGAAATCTAAGAGGCCAAGTGGAATATTTGGAGCTACAACTAAAAAAGTCTCAAGATGAACAAAAAATCAAAGGTACAAAATGACAAATTCAAAGAAAAATCAAAATGGAAAAATGAGGATTAAATTTTGTAAAGGTTATGTTTTTAGTTCATATAGCTAATGGTTTTGATGAGAAAAGTGATTTTATAAAGTTCTATCATATTTTCGTTTCAATTTTTGAAGAAAAACTGGAAAAAAATTCTTACACAGCAGTTTCGTAGCACCTGTAGTGCAAAAAGGGTGAAATGCGCTACGAAACTTCTCTAGCAGCTTTTTCACCCTTTTTCTTATCAAATTTTGGAGGGAAAATCATGTCAAGTGATTATCAAAGCAACCCTGAAGGAAAGGGAGATAAATTTTGAAGGAAAATAGGTAAAAATATTGCACTACAAAAAGCATTACGAAAGCGCTACGAAATTGTGCTGCTTTCATAGCGCAAGTCTGTTTTCACTATTTTGAGAAGTTCGAAGTGGTTTTACAAAGCTGGCATGAAGAGATGACTTGGGAAATATGTCAATATTGTTCCTGACATCAATTAGCTTCGAATTTATGTGTTATAAGTGGTCAGACCATCTCAAGAAACTAAAAGAATCCTAAGCTTAAAAACAGCAGGGCAGTTTCCTAAATTGTAGGAGATCAACATCATTGGCATCATGGTCATAACAGGTTGGGGCTCATCACCAGGATTCGACTTAATGGAAATATAGGTGGAAAATGATGTAATCAATTTTAGATAACGTTGTTTTGAGTGGAACCAAAAGAGCTCTAATTCTATTTGTAATAGGACTCTATATCAGTTTTACAGCTGTGTTTGTAATAAATACCATCTTTCATGGTGAGTATAGGCGTCAAAGCATAGGAATTCGATGTATCTAGTTGTGGATAAGCTTATGTTATGATGTAAATGATCTATAAAATATCAAGGAGTTGAAATATAAAGGGTTGTTGGACATTTGTTAGCAAAAGGACTCTGTTTTATGTAAGTGATTGTTTTCAGCTTAATACAGAATTTCTACTTAGACAACTCAAGATTCACGAGGAGTTCTTGTATGTTCTTGTTCTGATGGAATCTTTTCAATAATCTATTACAGTGGTGTTTTCTTATGTTATTTATAATTCATCAATGATGCTCTGACTTCCTTCATAAACAAATAGACTATGTGTTTCACAGTTCTACATGTGTATCCCTTGACTTGAACTCTGATATGCCTTCACTTCCATGCTAAGTAGATTGTTTTGGTTTTTTTGAAACTATTATGACTCCATAATCCCAATTTACACTTGCTGATGTAATTTACAACCAGTTTATATCATTTATCTATTTTTATTCCATATAGAGTTAGCCATCTACATATTTATCAAAAATCATAAACCCTTGAGAGAGCCCTCTCAGGTTGAGGAGGCTAAGCCTCAACCAGAATATTGGATTGAAATAGTTGCACAATATTGGTTTGATGAGAATCCTATCAAGTCTGATTTTGTGATAGAATTTTTGTGCATCTGCCAGGAGTCTGAAGATTATACTTTCACGATATTTTGAAGTTGAACTACTGAAGGTAGTAGGAGCCCAGAAAGCCTTTTGAGGCTGCATCTACCTTGGTGACTCCATTTAAAGTTTATATGTTGAAAGGTGGATTCAAGAAGGAGATACACGAGGAGTAATCTTGACCCAGATCCACCTACCATGGTGCACAATCCAAACACCATTTCAAGAGGCAGTCAAGGAATTTCTGAAATATCGAGTACTCCATCTCATTCAAAATCCTTGTCTTATGAAATATTAAGAAGTCATGAACTCAAAAGAGCTGATGATAAAATTCATGAGGTTTTTATTAGATCAGAAAATGAAAAGGAGCTAATTGAAATTATCTTGGACTTATATAAGAGAGGAATTGACACCTTAGCTCTAGTAACACAAGAAGACAAAGAGGAATTCTAGGAAGCTATCACTTCAGAGTTGTTGTTGGAAAGAGATTCTCTAGAAAAATTAAAGGAGCTTGATCCTTTCGAAGTATTATTGAAAAGTAAAGTTGGTTTACCTCTTCCCATCTAGAGCTCAATTGTGAGTGGCCTAAAATGACCAAGCAATCCTCCTCATAGAAGTTTATCATCTATTGTTTCTGCCTTTCCTAAAACTACCACAGTACCTCTGACCATGGCTAGAAATCCACCTATTGCACTAGCTAGATATGCCCCTCTTGTCCTTCTTGTTGTCTTACATGACCTCCATAGTAAATATGCTGCTAGAATTAAAACATGCGGAAGTAATGAAGACATTACAGCAGAGGATCATGTAGATCAATTTAATGAATTTATAGATAGGGAGGAGGTTGATCATGAAGATGTTAAATTGAGATTGTTCGCTCAGATTTTTACTAGTGATGTTAGGAAATAGTTTAAATATCTTTCCCCCGGAAGTATTCATAATTGGAATGAATTTGAAGATGTTTTCTTAAGAAAATGGGGAAATAGAACTAATCCAATACAAGACCTTACTGAATATAGTACTTTGAAAAGAGCTGCTGATGAAACTGTCCAAAATTTTTCAAAAAGGTTTAATAAAGTGTTAGATTCTATTCCTGCTCATTTGAAACCACCATAAGCTTTATCTCAAATGAGGTGTGTTGAAGCTTTTGACTATGATTTTTCCATACTGCTAAGAGAAAGATAATTTCCTACACTTGCTGAAATGAAAAATGATGCTATGAATGTGGAGGTTAATTTGATAGCAGCTAAAAAGTGAAAAAATGGGTAAGGGTGAGTTGAAAGAAGAAGAGAAACCTTCATCATCTACCTCTCAAAACGAACTAGATTCAATGATGGAAACAATGAAAAATTTGATGGATAGATTAGCCCTTGGGAATAACTCTGCTGCTCCTGCACAACGTGAACCTCATTTTAGAAACCCTCAGTTGAGGAGACCTCAAAATCAGAAAATACCAAGGGAGAATAGAAATCAACAGCTTGATCATCCAATGATACCTCCTTTTCAGCAGAATTTGGTTGATAAAGAAGAGGACCCTAAAGTTCCTAAGGAGTCTATTCATTGTTTTGATGAAGAAATGTCAGGAATTTTCTTGACTAAGGAAGAACATGATCAATGAGATCAAAACAATCATGAAGAAGAAATATCAAACTATCTAAAGGGGTATCAACATGCTATTTTGGAGATGCGGAAACAATATAATCTCATAAATAGGAATGTACATATCATTTCAAAAAATACACATTCAGGGGCCTCTCACAATCTTATCCCTAAAGTAATCATGGAAAGAATGGGGTTAGAAATAACTAGGCCATATAAATATTTATTTTCTTTTGATTCAAAAATATTTCAATGCATTGGTTTAATCAAGGATGTTGTTGTCGGTCTGACACAAGTTCTTGCTAAGACTGTAGTCATGGAAATTGTAGTGGTAGGCATTCCTCCGAATTTTGGTATGTTGTTGTCAAGGTCATGGGCAAGAAAAATTAAAGGTACAATGCAGATGGATCTTACTTATGCTACCATTCCAGTCTTTGGGGAGCAAAGAATATTGTATCGAGAGACAAGGATGGCCTACATGGTGAGTAGCAAAGATAAACCCCAAAACTTTCCAATTTATGCTCTTGATACTGAAATTGGTTTTTCTATTATTTTCAATGAATTGACTAATGAAGTGGAAGAAGAAAGGAAAGCAGAAAATCAGAGTTCTGAAATTCAGCAGTCTGAAAATCAGCAAATAGAAGGTTAGCAAGTCAGCAATAAGGAGGAATAAGGTTGGTGGTTAGTGTATTTTTATGTATCAGTAGGCAGAGAAGGAGCAGGAGTGGGGATTTTTATTATAAATGCAAGTGATGAGAGTAAGTTATTTTCCTAAAAACTGAACTTTGATTGCACAAATAACATGGCTGAATATGAATCCTTGATTTTGGGTCTAGAAATGTTGAAAAGAATGAATGGTGAAAACATTTTTGCTTTTGGAGATTCGGAATTACTCATAAAACAGTGTTTATCAAACCAAGGACATAAGGATGAAAGCATATAGGAATTTGGTTTTGGACATGTTAGAAAACTTTCAAGCATATTCATTCATAGTCAAAACTAGAGAACAAAACTCCATTGTTGACTCCCTTGCTGTCTCTGCAAGTATTTTCATTATTCCTATGAACTCCACAGAAAATTATGAAGTAGAGGTCTGCCATAGAACAACCATCCTTGATAATATTACTCATTGGCAAGTTTTTTGAGGATGATCAACAGGTGAAAAAATTTATTGAGCTGAAAGAAGAGTTTGAAAATGTACAAGTAGATCAGTAGAACATGTTAGTTGAATCTGAAGGGAGTTCTAAAGTTTTACAATTAAAGAATAATTCTATACCAAAGGGACTCATACCTCTAGAAAAACTCTTTGATAAGAATGATGTTTTTAAATCTCCTAAGATACAAGTTGATGGTGAAGAAGTTGAGATCTGTAAACTTGGTACTATAGCTATGCCCAAGATGATTAAACTTTCAAAATTTCTTTCAGTTGATATGAAGTTTAAGTATGTTGAAATGATGAAACAATTCATAGATATCTTTTCTTGGAACTATGCTGATTTGAAAGAATATGATCCCGCCATTATTCAGCACACTATTCCCATAAAAGAAAATGAAAGACCTTTCAAGCAGAATTTAAGGAGGATCAACCCATTTCTCATGCCCCTGATTGAGAAGGAGGTTAAAAATCTATTTGGTTTGAAAATCATAGTCCCAATCAGATTTTCAAATTGGCTAACAAATTTGGTCTCAGTTAGAAAGAAGAGTGGAGAAATCAGAATATGCATTGACTTTAGAAATTTGAATAAAGCTTCCTTGAAAGATAATTATCCACTCCCAAATATGGATCAAATTTTTCAAACTATTGTGGGTTCTCATAGAATGTCTATGCCTGATGGTTTTTCAGGTTATTATCAGATACTTGTGCATGCTGATGATCAGGAAAAAACAGCCTTTACTACACCATGGGGTACTTTTATGTAAGCAAAGATGCCATTCGGTCTCATGAATGCAGGAGCTACATTTCAGAGTGCAATAAACATTGCATTTTCTGAAGAGAAGGACAATATGGTGGTTGTGTATCTTGATGACATAACAGTCTTCTCAAGGAGGGAAGAATATCACTTAAAAGACTTGGAAATAATTCTGATGAAATGTAGAAGGTTTGGCATCTCTCTAAATCCCACCAAAAGTATTTTTTCTTTAACTTCAGGAAAATTACTTGGGAATATCATTTCTAAAGATGGGATTAAGATTGATCCAAGAAAGGTCAATGCAATTCATAAGGCAGAGTTACCAAGAAGTAGGAAAGAGATTCAATATTTTCTTGGAAAGGTAAATTTTGTAAGGCAATTTATTCCTAATTTTGCTGAGATTGTGAAGGACATAAAAAGGATGCTAAATAAGGGAGTTTATATTGAGTGGATAGAAGAGGAAAGAAACTCATTTGAAGAGATCAAAAGGGCACTCACACAGGCACCAGTATTAATCAGTCCATATTTCTCAAAGGAATTTATGGTTTTTACCTTTGCATCAGATAATACTATCGCTGTAGTTCTGCCACAAAAGGGACAACAAGGTATTGAGCAGTCGAATTCTTTGTTTAGTAGGACTTTAGCCAATTCGAAACTAAAGTATAATATCTTAGAAAATCAAGCCTATGCTCTTTTGAAGGTTATCAAAGATTTCAAAATTTATATTTTGCATTCTCATATTGTGGCATTTTTTATTAATATTGTTGTGAAAGACATCCTCACTCAAGCTGACCCTGATGGTAAGAGGGGGAAATGGATTTCCAAGTTGCTACAATATGATATAGATATTAAACCAACAAAATTGGTCAAAGGGAAAGGCTTGTAAAAGTTCATGGCATAGTCAGACTTTGACTGTCTTGATACAAATTGGATTGCAAAAATACCAGAAATTTTAGATGATGAGGAGGAACTAGTTCCTATTGAAGAAAAATATATCACTTCAGATTGGTATAAGGAAGTTGTTTTTGTCCTACAACACCATAAAGCACCTAATAATTTAACAAAGTCCAATGAAAGGTTTTTTAAACTGAAATCTTTGAGATACTTTATATTTGACAGAAATCTATTTTGGAATGATACTCGTGGAATTTTGTTGAATTTCTTGCTAGAGGAGGAGGCTGATAAAGTGATCGAGGAATTTCACAAAGGGGATTGTGGAGGTCACCATTATTGGAAGGCGACAGTGAATTTTTTTTTGAGAGTAGGGTATTATTGGCCTATAATGTGTAAGGATGTATACAATAAGGTTGTTGCCTTCCATGAATGCCAGATTTTCGAGGGTAAGAAGAAACTTGTACCCTTTCCTTTAATGCCTATTTATGTAGAGGTGCCATTCCAACAGTGGGGACTAGATTTTATCTGGGAAATTCATCCATCATCTTCAGGTCAACATTGTTGGATTCTTACAACGACTGATTACTTCACCAAATGGATTGAAGCAATCCCAACTAGGAAAGCAAATGATTCTGTGATTGTTTCTTTCTTAGAAAATAATATCATGTCTAGGTTTCGTTGCCCCATGAATATTATAACTAATAATGCACAAGCATTCAAGTCAAAGAATCTGAGCAATTTCTATCATCAATATCACATTACTCTTGGGAATTATACTGCATACTATCTGCAAGGAAATGGCCTTGCTGAATCTTCTAACAAAAGCATTGTGAGGATCATTAAAAAGGTTTTGTAGGAATAAGAAGGCTTGGAATTTGAAACTAAAGTATGCCTTATGGGCTGATAGGATATGCACAAAAAGGTCAATCAGAACTTCACCCTATGAATTGGTAAATGGCACTGAGGCTATTTTTCCTACATCACTAGCGGTACCTGTTATGAATTTGATTCAAGGGTTGGAAGAGGAACCAAATGCAATACAAAGGAGAATTAATCAGTTGATAGCTGTGTAGGAGAACAGGAACGAAGTTTATGACAGAAATCATCAATCTCAAAACAGAATCAAGAGGACATTCGATAAGAAGATCAAGGAAGAGAGTTTTTAAATTCAAGATGAAGTGCAGAAATGGGAGGCCAGAATTGAAGAGAAAGGAAAACATGGTAAGTCTTATAACTTATGGAAAGTTCCTTTCAAGATAGCTGCTTTAGATGGAAACAATACTTACATACTGCAGGAGATAGATGGAAAACCATATGCTGGAGGACCTATCAATGGCAGGTTTTTGAAGCATTATTCTTCCTAAAATCTGATGGATTATTTATGTCATTGTATATATTCCATTTTATAAGTTTTTTCTGCTAATAATGACAAGAAAAATCAGCAAGCTTGAGCCCAAGGTGAAGGCCATTATAGCTTGAGGAGGAAGCTTGGAAATTTCAAGGTTTTTTCTGTTTTGGTCAAGAAAATGGATAACAGCATTGGAACTACTGGTTCTTAGTGTACCGTAGTGGTACACTATCCCAAGTGGAGCCACTGTTATCACTAAAAAAAAAAAAATCAAAACAGGGCATGTCAACTCTGTTTTGATCACGATCTAAATAGTTTTGAAAGTCATTTTAGCATGGTTAAGGGTATGTCATGGTTTTAGAGTTTTAGTGTTCACCATCAAAATTCAAAAAAGGTCTTTTTAGGTCCATTCCATAGATAAAAAGTTCACATTTTTCATTTAAGGGTCATCTAAGTATGTTTTGGGTCAATTTTATGCAATTAGCCACAAATCCACAGTTTTTTAGCACCGTTAGTTCAAAACGTGAGTTTTGCACTATGAAAGCACTGCTACTTTCGTATTGCAAAGTGCGAAAATTACACTGTGAGCACTATGAAAGCGCAATTTCTTAGCTTTCGTGTCTAATAAGCCGAGATTTTTCAGTTTCAATTGGGGAATGACATGATAGAGGTATGGTGAGTCAGTTAGTTACTAGATTTGATGTACTTACTTTTCCTTCAGTCATCATAGTCACAATAGGATATCAATTAAACATCATTTGGTCATGAGGTGACATCTCTAATTCGAATTTTTTGCCTAATTGAGTCATCTTTGTTTCATTTACCTTCACATATGTTCTCCAAGCTCTGAAGCAGTAAGGATAAGCTTGTGGTTGTTATTTCAAAGACAACTCACACCATTATCAAGAGAGGTTGTTCACCATTATCAAGCGAGGTTGTTCATCATATCAATCGAGGTTGTTTTATAGGTTCCATAGAAGCTAACAAGTTTTCTTTACAAGAAACATGGCAGAGGAGAAGAAGGTCCACAGAGGGGGACATTGTCTAAGATACAAGTCTGAGAATGTAAATGCTATTATGGAGTATCAAATGGTTATGGAGGCTTTTAGCAAAGCTAGCTGTCTCAAATTTTGTGAAAAACTGCAGGGTTCCCACACTGAGGTGTCCAAAGAGTTTTCTCTACATTTCAGTGGAACCACTACCAAAATTGGAATGATAAATATTCCAGTGACACTTGAGATCATAGCTATTGTGACAGAGATACCAAGGGGACATAAATCTTGGTTTAAAGGTTTTAGGTTTGACATGGAGCCATGCAAGGAGTTTATGAAACCTGAATTTGTAGACATGGACTTGAACAATGCAATACCCAGGAGCTGCATCAAGGATAACTATGCAAAGCTACTATTGAACATCCAAATATAATTCACATGTGAATGCAAGTACCATAGAGTCTACTCTTATCATTTTAAACTGATATTGAATTTCATAGGAATGATATCATTAGATTTACCATTTTACTTGCATAGAAGCCTTGCCAAAATGGCTGACAAATTCCAAGCTAAATATGATGGCTATGAAACATCTCTATTTCATCACAGTTTGATTAAGTTACTGGTTTTAAACGAGCTTCAGAAAATAAATAGAGATTTTTCTTGCTTTTTATTTATCAGTGGATTTGAAATGGAAGCCCTAACCCTAGCGAGAAACCCTAAGATCAAGGGAAATCCTTCACCACCAATAGCAAAATCCAGTCAGCCAGTGGTTACCAAAGCAAAGAGGTTTGTGAAGTTGAAACCAAGGAAACAGGTTGAAGATAGAACTGAGAAAGCATCATTTCTTGTTGCAAAAACCCCATCACCTACAGAATATAAAGTAGAAAGGGTCAAAGAAACAAAAAAAAAATAGCTGGCCAGTAAGCAGGAAAGCTAGAGAAGGACAAGAAGTCAAGTATCAGCATGAAAGTGAAGAGAAGGGGTTTCAGTCATAGAGGACAACCTAATGATGAAAGGAAACTTGGATGATATACTGCATTCAAGTGATATAGAAGAATCACCCATTGTGCAGGAAGATTTCATTGAAGTTAATGAACCAAGACAGAGAAAAATGAAATCAGCAAAGAAATTGGAATTTGAAGGTGAGAATGCAGCTTTTTCTTTTCAAGATAGGAAAACTTTAACCAGGCATGAAATGAAACTCCAATAAGGCAGTAGATATATCCAAGTAACCATTGAAGCATCCAAAGTCCCTAAAGAGGTGGTTGATCTCTCATCACCTATAGTGGAGCATGCAACCAACAAGATTGAGAAGGGAAAGGAACACATGTCAAATTGTCAAATGCTGGAAGAAAGGTTGAAGCTAGAAAATCGAGAGATGGAAACGATGAGAAAGAGGGCAAGAAAACACATCATTAAAAAGACAAAATTCAAGAGGATGAAGGTTGTTTTGGAAGTTCAAACAGTTGCTAGGTCAGAGATCCCAAGCAGTGCACAACAGTTCTTTACATGGACAATTCCTGCCATTAAAGAAGAAAAAATTGTTAGAGTGATCAACACCCATTTGAGAGACAATAATAGAAAGCTAAGAGGACAAATGGAAGATTTGGATCTACAACTAAAACAGTCTCAAGATGAACTATAAAGTAGAGGTACAAAATGACAAATTCAAAGCAAAATCAAAATGGAAAAATGAGGATTAAATTTTGTAAAGGTTATGTTTTTAGTTCATATAGCTGATGGTTTTGATGAGAAAAGTGATTTTCTAAATTTATAGCATATTTTTGTTTCAATTTTTGAAGAAAAACTAGAAAAAACTGCTTACACAGTAGTTTCATAGTGCCTGTAGTGCAAAAAGGGTGAAATGCGCTACGAAACTGCTGTAGTAGCTTTTTCACCTTTTTCCTTATGAGATTTTGGAGCGAAAATCATGCATTTTGACTTGAAATTTCTAAGGAATCTATGTCAAATGATTATCAAAGCAACCCTGAAGGAAAGGAAGATAAATTTTGAAGGAAAATGGGTAAAACGACTGTGCTATGAAAAGTGCTACGAAACTCTGTTGCTTTCGTAGCGCAATTCTGTTTTCACTGTTTTGAGAAGTTCGAAGTGGTTTTACAAAGCTGGAATGAAGAGATGACTTGGGAAATATGTCAATCATGTTCTTGACATCAATTAGCTTCGAAGTTATGGGTTAGAAGTGATCAGAACATCTCAAGTAACTAAAAGAATCCTAAGCCTAAAAACAGGGGAGCAGTTTCGTCTGAGATCAACATCATCAACATCATGGTCATAACAGGTTGGAGCTCGTCATCAGGATTTGACTTAATGGAAATATAGGTGGAAAATGATGTAATTAATTTTAGAATTTTTTTTTTTGAGTGGAATCAAAAGAGTTCTAATTCTATTTTTAATAGGACTCTATATCAGTTTTACAGTTGTGTTTATAATAAATACCATGTTTCATGGTTAGTATAGGTGTCAAAGCATAGGAATTCGACGTATATAGTTGTGGATAAGCTTATCTTATGATGTAATTATATATAAAAGATCAAGGAGTCGAAATAGAAAGGTTTTTTAGACATTTGTTATCAAAAAGGCTTTTTTTTATGTAAGTGACTATTTTCAGCTTAATACAAAATTTCTACTTAGACAACTCAAGATTCATGAGGAGTTCTTGTGTGTTCCTTTTCTGATGGCATATTTTCAATACTCTATTGCAGTGTTGTTTTCTTACGTTACTTAGAATTCATCAATGATGCTCTGACATCCTTCATAAACAAACTGACTGTGTGTTTCACTGTTCTACATGTGTATCACTTGACTTGAACTTTGATATGCCTTGACTTCCATGCTAGGTAGATTGTTTTGGTTTTTCCGAAGCTATTATGACTCCATAAGCCCAATGTACACTTGCTGATGTAATTTACAACCATTTTATATCATTTATCTATTTTTACCCCATATAGAGTTAGCCATCTACATATTTATCAAAAATCATAAACCCTTGAGAGATCCCTCTCAGGTTGAGGAGGCTAAGGCTCAACAAAAATATTTGTTTGAAATAGTTGCACAAGATTGGTTTGATGAGCAGCCTATTGGGCCTGATTTTATCATAACAGAATCATTGACAGAATTCAGTTACTCTGAGAAAGCATGGCTTATTATAAAGTTGAGTGTATTGAATAATCTCTTCAGTGAGTCATTTGTGCTCACTACAATTGTAGAAGTATTTCACATAGCACTTGATATGGTTCAGCAAAGGAAACTCCTATTTTATGGCATGCTTGATTGATTTATGGACACTATGCACCTTGGAAAGATAGGTATAGGCTATGATCTCCCTAAGAGGAAGTAATATTAGTCAAATATCTTCTCCATCTAGATCTACAAGAAGCAGAAGATTGCAAGGTGTTGACTGGATCTCTACTCTAAGTCAATATGTCTAAGACAATGTAAGTGGTAAACATCATATTTATGAGACAATGTAAATCTTCCTACTCAACCAATAGATTTATCACATCCACAAGGTCACAGGATCATTCCTACTCCTTGCTACCTTTGGTAACTACTCCTCGACCTATATTTTCTAGTGAAACATCCATCACTAGATTCTTCTCTTCTGCTTCAAATGTTAGGAGAGTTTTGATATGCCATCCCAACCTTCTAGGCTCATCCAACTAGGCCCTCTCACCCTTAGGCACTCCTCAAAAAAATTTACAAGGGTCTGAATCAACTGCTCTATAATGATAATTGTTAATAGGGATGCCTGTATTCCCTCACTTATCTCTACCTCTACCTCAATTCTTGGCAATTGATGTTGAATAGTGTGTCCTTTATTTCTATGGTTTACCTTCCCTACTCACCATTTCTTATGTTATTTTATTTTTTTATCATCATGGCACCCCCATAGTCCAATGTTGACTGCCTATATTTACTGGTCCTATTGATCTATCCTTTGGTGATTTGTGGGCATTAATCAACTCATATTACCTTCATAAACTATTCTTGGACATTTCGATGTGCATTATTTGATATTAGTTTATTACTGTTTCTACTATCAATTTCCCTACATGACACAAATGAATTAAATTATGTTTGACTTTATACCAATCTATTCATAATTTCAACACAATGGCACTGTTTCCTCTTTTGATCTCTTAAATAATTTGTAAATAGATCCTGCACTGAATATGAGGACTGATCAAGTTTTCTTAGTTTGCAGATACAACAAAATGCAAGCAAAGAATTTCGTTACCAAGAAACAAGGTCACTTTGATATATCAAATTTAAGGCAACTCTAAGATAGGCTAAATCCTACATTTCTCCCATGTTTAATTTTATACCACAACAACTTAAAATTCCTCAAGAATCAATGTAGTCCTAGACCCCACTAACTCTATTTTCAATGTGCTTGAGACAAATAGAGATCACATGGAATATCACCAACTTTTTCCCAACTTTTTCAACATTTATTGTTTCCACTTTCAGTGTGTGTGTGTGCATATGTGCTCTATCTATTTCTCCTCCATAAATTTCATTGCAACCTCTATATCTATCTCATCATGTTCTAAATCATCAACAAGAGATTGAGGTTTATTCTCTTAAGGGAATTCCATTGGTGCATATTGTACAAAGTCATCGAACTGTGGGAACTGCAACAAGTCTTCTGATTTGGAAAAAACTTCCAACTCAATATTGATTTCTTGTAAGTCATATTCAAGGTGATACTTCAATTCTGCAGATTTTGTATTTTTATCAACACTGATCTTAGCCTCATTTGGAAGTGTTTGCATAGATTTTTCTAAATATCCACCAACTGAACCTACCGACTATTGGTGTTCCTGTTGTCTAGCCACAAATTCATCCACATGAATAGATGATGGCCTACCACCAGTAAACCATCCACACTGAACATTATCAACATTGGAGCTTCTACACATACCATCATTGTTTCTCCCTCTTGCAACATAATCGTCAACATGCATAGAAGATGGTATAATAGTATTACATTTGCACTACCGAAATGTGTCTCTTCTAGTTGGACTAGATGAGGAAACAGTTGTACCTCCTGTATCAACAAACGATCCAGTGGATTTGGCTTCTACCAAAACTCCTAAACCAATTCCATCTACTCTCTAATACCTATTTGGGCCATTCATTGAAGACAACTTTATTTTTAATCAAGACACAGGAAATGTAGGCCTCTCTAGGGGTGGCATTAAAAAACTAATTTGAAGGATTCTTGAACATAGCCATCTCTAGATTGCAACAATATCTATTGCCCAATTTCCCTTTGGGGTCCTTTGGATAAGGACTTAGGAGTCAATCTCCATGTTCAGACTATGAGTGCAGACTGACTAATTGATTTACAACAGTAGGAAGGATGGATCTCTGGCAGTTGCTAAGTTATTCATCTGTAATGATCTTTCAAGGTTGAGATTCAAGGACTATTTTAGGGCCACTTCATTTGGAAAATATGCAAGTTAGAAGAGTTATGGAACAACGTTAAGGTTTCTTGACACGTATGTCTTAGGCCTCTTGCTCCTGAAGGTATAAGATTCATGCCATATGTTTCTACTCTACTATTGGACAATGGTATGCTCCTCCATCACAGTATATACCTCAACTCGCATCTCAAAAATATTGACACTTCATCATTGGGCGTTCATTATCTATTGAAGAACATCACCTGAATTAGTGCTCAAAGTACCAAACTTTTCCAGTGTATGTCTACAGTCTTTTTTCAAAATATTGGAAGAAAAAGAAAAACTATTTATTCCTGTTGTGGCCCTTGTACAGTCTTGAATATCTATGTTGAGTCCGAAAGAAAATCCGTGGGAGATTGAAACGGTCAAAACCTTTCCGATACTCAACACAACATGCTCCAATATGTGCACAAGGTCATGAAATTCTTCCAAAGTTATCAAATTAATGTCATAGTTTGTATCTTCAGAAATCTCCACTTAATTCAGAGATCATGTCTTGAAACTTTTTGGAGCTTACATGCATAGTGCCTATTCGAAGGGTGTTTATGGTTTCTTTATTTCAATCAATCTTGGAAGATTCCTATGACCTACTTTCTCTTCATCTATGTTATGCATAACTTTGTGGCAATTATTGAAAGGTTAAATTCTAAAGAAATCCGTATCACTTGAGTATCATTTTGATATATAATTGTGTTGGTATATCTCGTCTAGAATAATTCAGCTATGAGCTTGAACTTGAGGTGGAAATTTCTTAGGCTAATACACCGAGTCTGCAAATTTGTAGACATATTGTATGCTCATTCAAAAATTTCTGTGGAGCACTTCAGGCTGAATCTTGAAGAATTATTGTCTGAGGTTTAATGTTTTGGTGATTTTAAATGCAATCTGTCCCTCCTTCAATAACTTATCTGTGAATAAGATACGAAGCATGCATTTCATTTAAATATTATTTGAGACAAATCTGATGTATCCACTGAACAAAATTGCACAAATTTAAGGCTAAAAATTCAGTGATTGGATATGAAACTCACTAAGATGCAACCCCTTCCTCAAAAGCTTATATGACATATTCGCAATTCTGTTAAGAATTTGCATTTAAGGTATGATAGTATATTTACGGAAGAAACATTTAAAGTGAGATTCTAAGGCATTCATTCATGTCAAATTCAGATTTGATTGAGATTTCCCAAGGTTCAAAATTTGAATATTGACTGTATGTTGATCTAAAGCATATCAAAGGTACTAAATTTACAATCAATATATATATATATATATATATATATATATATATATATATATATATATATATATGTATATATATATATATATATATATATATATATATATATGTATATATATATATATATATATATATATATATATATATATATATATATATATATATATATATATATATATATATATATGTATATGTATATATATGAAGGTTGATTTGAGGTCTTTAAGGCATCCCTTCAAGGTCATCTACATCAAGCGTGTCAAAATCTGAAGTACACCTATTGTGGAAAGAAAAATCAAATAAAATTACTCTAACAAAGTTTTGAAGTGAATTACTTTGCACCTCCATACAATCATGGATATCAGTAACATTGAAGTACAATGGTGTATTCATCTTAAGAAGCATCAGCATTAGTAGCATTTGTTGAAATGGGAAGTTCCAGTCCAAGTTTGAGAACTGTAGTACAGGTAGATTGGTTATGTTCTTTAGTATATATGCACTATATATATAAACCATGTCTTTTGTTTCCTATTTCCAAGGTTGCAATGTCTCATTTTAGGCACTCATTTTTCTGTGTCTTGTTTCTGAGGTTGTCGTGTCTCATATCGAGCACTCATTTTTCCATGTCCTTTTTGTCATGTGTCCCCATGTGAGGCGATTTAGTCTGAAGGTAATTGGTGAAGACGAGTCACCAAGTTTGGACAACTTTCCATGTACATTTTATAATGCCAAATGGAATTTTACACGGTTTGATCTCTATAAAACATATCTAAAATCCTTAAGGAACTAGTTATGGAAGATATGATTAACCAAGAAAATGTTGAAATGATTCCACAACGAGGAAATCCTAAACTAATTTCAAGCTGGTTCCCTATCATATTACCTAACATTTCATACAAGACTTTAGCCAAGGCACTTACAATGAGCATTGAGTACATAATTTTTACTTAAATTATGAGAATAACCTAGACTTTTTCATCCACAAATGATATATCCTTTCCAATATATTGCCACTATAATAGTTTGAGAAGATATGGAATGGGCTTGAACCATTGGTCAATGCCAGCCCAGGATACTTTGTTCATTAAAATAGATACTATAAGACTATGACCGAAAAAATAGCCTTATTTGCTAGGCACACTATCAACTTTGCACTTTTTTTTGATCAATGCGATCAATCTCTTACACAATAGCTTATGTCACCATCAACATAGTTGTATTGGAAAATTTCCCTATTTAGATCAATTAAATAAGCCTATTGATTGGCTCCAGCAAAATTTCCATTCAAGGGATGGCCTTGGACATCTAGCTGCAATTTCCAAAATAGGTGGTAACATGTAGAATAAATAGAATTTTATGACCAAGAAAGGATGGTAATCTTTTATTAATGGACATTTTAATAATGAACCTTTGTTGACACTGGAACAATATCTTGTAAAAATACAAATGATTACATGAAACATTTCCAAAGGCTTTGGGTTGGAAAGCTAATTGGAAGACTGAATTTCAGGCAGAGTGGGTCACACTGCCCAGATTGGTTCTCTACTTTGCAATGAACCTAACTGAATACGTCAGATAATTAAATTTATAATATTCCTCAAGGTTTCATGACATCGCCAAGCATTGGTTAAAATAATTGATAAGAAAATTACATAGCAGAGTATGACAACAATTCCCTTAGCTATTAAGTTTCAATCTTCGCAAAAATGTTAGTAGCTACACACACTTACTATTCATCATGTTGGATTCCATAAATCAAGCTTACAAGTGAGAGTGAATCAACAACTCAAAGTATTTTCTTTGAGCCAATATATAAGGCAAAAAGGCATTTCATCATGTGTTGTGGTGAACTTGTTACATGTCCAAAGAATTGGGTGGTCTTGGCATCATTGATGCCAAATTACAAAGAGCGGCACTTTATTTTCCGGTGCTCAGGGGTACCTCCATCCAAAATCAAGAATGTTTCAAAGCACCATCACGTCCCTAAGGACATTGGTAATGTAGGAGGTGAACCCTACCCCTGGGGAAACCCGTAACCCTCATAAACAACATTGATCTGCTACACATAAGCTTCATGATATTACACATAAACCTCATCAATAATGGTATTATAAAAATACACATTACCCTCATTGACATGCATTTTAACTGAGGGACTCAACACTTCAAAAAAATTCAAAGAGAGACACTTACAATCTTGATCAAGAGAAATGCTCCTCAATGTCAATGCAAGATGGAAACTTTGAATTAATGTAATGTGACTTGAGCTCTGCAATTGGGCATAATTTTTCTCTAAATTAGTGAGTTGGAACTTGATGATCCCCTTGCAAAAAATTTAAATTTAAGAAATAAGAAACTACTTCAAAATCAGTTCGGAATATCATTTAAGTACTACAATATTCTTATTTTAACAAAAAAAAATGGTAAATGGAGGAAGTTTTGGTGAGTACCACAAATTTCTGAATAGTTTTGCGGGTGAAAAAAACACAATGTGATTATCAATGTCCCAGAAACAATTCAATACAATATATGATATAAATCATGAATGTCAATAAAACAGAAAAAAAATCACATCTTGATGAAATTCAATATGTTTTAACTTTTGATAAAGTGTCAGATCTAATTAATAGTAATACTTTAAAGAATTTCCAAATGAGCATAGATAGGTGCATGTGTGAGTGCGTGTCAATTGGGTGGCCGAAGAAGCTAAGAAAAAAGTTGTTATCCAACCCTCCCTATGTTAAAATTTAAGTTACCAGGAAAAGGAAAAGAATCAGTATATGAGTCTACCAAATTTTTGAAATGCAGGGATCTAGATACCATGGGAAAACGCCACGTACAAAAAATACAACAATATTTTTTTAATTTTAAAAAACATGTTCAAATTTAAAATCAAACCATCCATGAATCACAACATTAGAACTGAAATCATTAGATAATTTATAAATCTAAAGACTGGAATCATGATGCACCATGCTTTATAAAAAAAGGATAACTGTAAATACAAAATTGTGTCTCATAAATGATCACTCTATTGATATGATGATATAGAGTAGGTCTAACTAAATTTTGGGAGAAGCGCTGAGGCTAAACAAATAAAGCAGCTAGCAAGGCCTATTATGAAGACATTTGAGTCATGCAAGCATGTGTCGGAATCTGCTGCTTAAAATCAAGTGTCACTTCATTTGATATGGCATAGTGGGGGGAAATCTAACTCTATCATTGTAGGCTAGATGTACAGGTTACCACCATCCCCTCAAAACCCCTTGGTAAGAATAGATTTAACTTCCTTCATATTTAAAGATGTATATATATTTTTTACCTTATGTGATTTTTGGTGTATTGGATAACTTTTAGTGAATTTCCAATTCTTTTTTCAGATAGGGATATGAGATAGGCAGATAACGTGGCACCTTTCAAGTAATATGTGTCTATTATTATACGAAATGATGGATGGAAAAGACTCTAGTTGGAGATTGCATGAATTTCACGTGTTCGTTGAGTTGCATGCATATACTTATCCTTTTATCAAATAGAGATGAAGAATGGTGACATTACGGCAGTCAATAGGATGCTTTAACTAGCAAAGTCTCCTTTAGGTAAGCCAACCAAATGTGTCACACAAACCTAAGACAGCTCATCAAAACATTGCATCAAAAACACTGCCTCAAAATAGTGTATCAACTAGCTGCATCAAAATCATTGCATCAAGAATGTTGCAACAAAACCCTGCTGCATTAGGACGTTGCACTAAGGATGCTACACCAAGGATGCTGCTCCATGAGAAGCCCTAACATTGCACCATGAGAAGCCCTAATGCTACACCATCCGTGAGAGAAGAGAATGCCTCCAAAATATGAGTGATGAAATGACCTCCAAGTCTCCGATATATATCCATATATGGGGGTGTGTGATACATCTATTGGGGCTCCACGCCAACATTACAAATCTGGTCGACCTTGCACACGAATAAATTAAAAATACATGTTCTGCTCATCCGATCAAGATGATCTTTATATCAATCTTGCACCTCTCCGAAAGAGTAATCCAATAAAAATATTGCCATCATCATCTGAGTAGTACAATATGGAGTTTTCACCTAGTTTCCCAAATTAACACTCCCTCTCAACTAGGGAGAACTCTATCACCAGTGCCATCCAAACATCGTGCGTCATCTCGTCGTAACTTGCTTCACTGGCTTCTTTATTTCAAAACAGTGAGTTACAAAGACATAACTCCCGACTGACCCAAAATCAGCTCAGAGGTCTGAAACATCTATAGGACTCAAAGGAGTCTCATACTAACCTGAGGTTAGTTTAATTGACCCGAAGTTAGTTAGAGGCCTGAAACCTCACTAGACTTGATCCCAGATCAAGTGGTTCGACGCATGCCATCCTAGACATAGAGAGTATGGAAATCTCTTATGCATCCATCAATCTTGCTATCACTCTCTATCCACATTTCCTACCTCATTGGCCAAATGAGAGGTACTTCCCATGAGTCTGGGACTCCATGGGTAGGATGCATACGGAGCACAGGTCAAAGAGAGTTAAACCAACTCAATATTATCACGTGGGATGGAATCACACCAACAAGGTTCGACAAGTGTAGCCCTATGGTTTCTTATAGCTCTAAGAAGCTATCCCTAAAGCCACATGGAGCTCCCAGAGCTCATCGTCCAATAGGACCCTCATCATAGGGTCATTCGATGATTCCAATATTCTCACAAAAGGTTAGGAACATGACCTTCACCAAGGGATTTGTGAGAATATTCATGACCTGCTCATTGGTTCCTATATGATCGAGCCTTACGGTGCCTCATTGTACCGTATCTCGGATAAAATGGTACCTAACATCAACATGCTTGGATCAAACGTGGAACACAGGATTCTCTGACAAAAAAATCTCCCTCTAGTTATAACAAAGGATAACGGTGGTATCTATCACATGCCCGAACAACTCATTGAAGATATTTCTCAACCAAATAGCTTCCAATAGGCCATACATGCTGCAATGTATTCAACCTCAGCGGTGTTCAAAGTCCCTGACTTCTACTTCGTGCACGAAGTAGACCCAAGTGTGAACTAGCATCCAAATGTTCTCTTGCGATGCACCACATTGACAACAATCGACATCAATATATCCATGGAGTCTCAAACTCCTGGTAGTATATCTTAGCCCATTGTCTATCGTGCGCCAAAGATATCTCAAGAGTTTCTTGGCACCAACCCAGTGAATGTTATGAGGATCAACCATGTGTTGACTCAAACTATTCACTCCAAGACATATGTTTGGATAGATGTTCACTAAGAACATCAAGGCCCCTATGAGATTTCGATACTTGGTAGGATTTGCTAGCACGGGCCTAGCAGCTTTTCCAGTAGCTTCACAATATATTTTCCTTGAGAAAGGAAAATCTCGTGAGATCTACCAGAATTCCAAGCTTGGGAAGTAATACATCAGTCCTAGGTCTTTCATCTCAAACTCAAAAGCGAGCTCCCTCTTAAATTAATGAATGAGAGGGTCAACACCTATCAGGAAGAGATCATCCACATAGAGAATCAAAATGATAGGCTTTTCTCTATCAACCTTGAAGTAAAGGTTCGGATCAGCATTACTTCAAGTGAAGCCTAGCTTCATCAAGTAGCTATTTATCCTCTCATACCAAGCCGTGGGTGGTTAATTCAACCCATAGAGGGATTTCTTCAATATGCATACATGAGAGTCTCTATCCTGGACTTCGAACCCCAGAGTTTGCTTCACATACACCTCCTCCTTTATCGAACTATGCAAAAAAGTGGTCTTCACATCCACCTGATGGAGACTCCATCCTTGTGTTGAAGGCAGGGAAATACTAGATAAGATGGTGGTATAACAGGCCACGAGTGCAAATATATCATAATCTCTGCCTTCCTTGACATCATAGAAGAACTTTAGCGGTCCTCAGCTTCTTGTATATCTTGACAAAGAAGATGTTAATCTTACTCCCTCTGAGACTAAAAATATGAGGCATATACAATAGAGTAAAATTGTTCATAGAATCACAAACATGTCTCAAGGCCATGATCTTCAATTCTTCTCCAAGATTGAGTTTAACCTTTTCTTCATGGACGATTCCATTCCTGTTGATCTGAGCCCATAGCGTAGCTATGATAAGTACAAGATTCTCAGAATCTCTTCTGCAATATAACAAGACTCACTAAAGAGCTAGCTCACATAGCTGACTGTTTTCGATGTACAGCCTAAAAAATTCTTCCAGAGTTTAGTCTTAATGATGAATTATAGCTTTACTGTTCAACATACTTGTGCTTCAAAATTTTTAATAGTGTACGTTAGAGTACCTGCAAAATTTTTGGATCAACAACTTTAGCTTAAAGCTAAAGAGAACATCAACTCCCCCTGAATATTTGAGAAGAGATCTTGCCCAATGAGACATCTGCAACTGGTTACAGTTTTCTTAAAATAATCAATGGGCAAGAGGAGATACTTCTACTTCCTTTGGTCTTTTAGAAGATTGTCATCTATAGCTCAGGCTTAATAGCTACAACCATCTCCTTTCCTTGGTGGATCCTATCTGCCTCTGAAATTAAAGGACACTAGCCTGAAGCAAGATTTCAGGACTCTTGAGGTATTTCATCCTCAGTCCAAGTTGAAGGAATGTTCAACCATTAAGAGTCAGGTTGGTTTACTTTCAATAACTATCTTCCAAGTCATATAAATTGTCTTAAGACTTACTTTTGACTGACATCATTACTAGGCTATAATACAGATTTGTCCAGTAGTCATTGATGCACAACTATCTTCTTGATCTAAAGCTATGACTTCATATTGTATACCATTTCCATATCATCATTGACACCTTTGACATGGAAAAGTCTAAAATTCTGTTATAGGAGCACTATCATCGTAATGAGAATTGTCACTGATAGCAAGGATAAAAATTCCTTATAGAATGGGGTTATTTCCTTCATTAAAAATGCAACAAGATCATCCTCAACATTTCACTATCATAACAGAGATCATATTCTTATGTAATTTTCCATTGATCTTAATACAAATTATAAAGAACGAGATGTTATAGGTTGTCGAGACTTCTGGAAAGGTGATGCCCAAGGGTATATCATACCATAGTAATAACTAAACAAGTCACCAAACTACTTGGAGCGCATAAGATACTGATCATCAAGTCACAGATCCATGTGACAACACATTATGTTATATAATTTGACTGAACCATGGAGATAGTGTGAGTATTTAGAGACTGGATGTGAATATCGAGATGAGGAACCAACAAATAGATTAGAGTAAAGCCTTTAGAAATCCATACTGCTAATCCGAGATGGACCAAAATATTGATGTGAGATCCACTTGTTATGAGTCAATACATAGGGATGCCATTTATAAAGCAAGATTTCATAACAACGTGTTATATGTCAAATTGAAACAGATCAAAGTCTATGTATTTGATTGTGTAGAAGTCATCATTATAGTAATACAGACTCAAAAACAGAGATATGTATGACTCTCTTTCTTCCTCCGCTGAGATGCCTCCTCCTTCGCTCCAACTACAGACCCTTAACTCGCACTTCCATTGCATAATTGATCCAAAATGATGGTTCTATAATGAGGCCACATCATCCTTTATAGATGGACCCTTACTGTGGTGCTATGGCCTGCGGCCTAGCACACGGTAGTCCTATAACTTATGGCCAACAAACTTTTTTCCAAGCTTTTAAGCAGCCATCATACTCTGCCTTCATACCTCATTCCTTCCATGCCTCGCTACTCTGGCCTCCTTACTGCGGCCTTAGATCAGGCCTCTCCTTCTCAATAAGTTTCTCTAAGAGGATATCCTCTGCCCCAGATTAGTCTGAAAAACTAATGCACTGCCACAAATAAGCACTTGGAAAATAGGTGAGTCGTTGTCCCAGAAAACCTTGAACCAACCAATGATACCCAAGACATACATCCGTTGCCACAATTGTTACCCAGATAAACCCGCTACCATAAAAAGAACTCCGATTTGATCCTAGGTGTGAGCCGCTGTCATCAAAACCCTCTAGAGGTAGCCCCTGCTACAAAAAAGTTTATTCAAGCCCATTTCATTGCTCACACTTCACATGTTGTCCCTCGACACATATTTTCTGCCTCAAAACTAGCCCAAAATGTATGGCCTCAACACTGAAGCTGCCAATATTAGCTTTGCCCTTGATGGGTGCTCTCAACACAAATTGGGCTTTGTCTTCACCTTAGCTTTGATACCATGTTAATTTTCAAAGATGTTTTATGCTTGATGAAAATTTATTTTAAACTTCTAGAGCCCAACACCAAATTGCAATCACATAAGCTTGAAAGTAAAATGTTGATAGAACATACCAATAGATCGATGGAAGACAATCCAATAATATACTTATCCTTTTATCAAATGGATATGAAGAATGGCGGCATTACAACAGTCAACGAGATGCTTCAACCAGAAAATACTCCTTTAGGTTAGCCAACCAAATGTATCACACAACCCTAAGACACCTTATCAAAACGCTGCATCAAGAACATTTCCTCAAAACACTGTATCAACTCGCTGTATCAAAATCATTGCATCAAAACCATGATGCATCAAGCTGATGCACTAAGGATGCTACTCCATGAGAAGCCCTAAGGCTGCACCATGAGAAGCACTAACGTTGGCCCATTCGTGAGAGAAGAGAATGCTTCCAAAATATGAGTGGTGAAATGACTTCCAAGTCTCCAATATATATCCATCTATAGGGGTGTGTGACACATTTGTTGGGGCTCCAAGCCGACATTACAAAGCTGGATGACCTTGCACATAATTGGAATAAATTCAAAATACATGTTCTTCTCATCTGATCAAGATGATATTTAGATCAATATTACACCTCTCCGAAAGAGGAATCCAATAAAAATATTGGCATCATCATCTAAGTAGTACAACATGGATTTTTGACCTAGTTTCCCAAATTAACATGTCCCCTATCGTGGTTTCTCAATGATTGTGATGTCCTACAATTGTAGAGGACTACCAGTGCCCAAAAAAAACTGGCTCTAAAAAGTATATTCAATTCAGTGCATTGTGATATTATCTTTCTTCAAGAAACCATGGGTGAAGGGGACATGGTGATGAAGTTTTTAACCCAAATTCTTCCTGGGTGGTCTTTTTTGGCCCTTGATGCATCTAGGAAATCGAGAGGATTGTATTTTGGATTTAGAGATTAGAGCATTAAACTTATGTATTCCTGGGGGTTTGATCTGGATCTCAGGGATGAGGTTTTTTCTTCTAATCTTGGGTTACAATTCTCCATTATAAATATCTATGACCCCTGCCAAGATAGAATAAGCTTCTGGAACTCTTTCTTCTCAAAGTCTCTCATAAACAACTTATGATAATCCTGGGAGGGAATTTTAATGTCTCTTTGGGTTTATCTGGGCCTTGGGGGCCTCACGCCCAAGCATATCCCCTGGCGGAATATTTTCTAAATAAATTCAAGAGCGGTAACTTCATTGATATAGATCCAATCAAGCGTAGTTGGTTTTACCACTATATGTTTCAATGCAGAAGGTATTATATTTGAGTTCAAAGTGATTTATTTATTTATCTATGGACCTATATAAATTATCCAAGTCTTTTTTCTTTCTCAATATCTTCCTCACCTACAAATGGAATTCTTATATTTAAATTAATATGTGTATAGTTCAGCCTATTATGAAGGACTACAAGGTTTTTTGTGGGAAGCAAGATGGCCTACCAAGTATTGAGAGTGGATCACTATTCAAAAGGGAGCCTCTAACATCGTCTCTTGGAAAGGGAGGGACATGATAGTATTAGAGGATAATGGGCTGGGAGATTTTATAAAAAACATAGTTCCACCACTGCAATATCCCCAACAGTTGGCCCAACATAATAAGAATGACATCAAGGCCAGTTTGATAAAATTAAATTTTGATAAATATTTCTTTTTAATTTTATCAGGGCAAAAGTTTTGGATTCACCTAAAATATGCACTTGTTATGTGTATTGCAAATGTGGATTTCAAAATTAGAATATGATGAGTTTGGTCCCTCAATTATTCACAGGAAATGCTTCTATAATTTTGGACATTTGGTACTTCTATCTAGGAGAACTAGATGCAAATGCCTTGATATTTTTAGGTTCCATGGAGGAATAAAATTGTAAAGAGATGATTTATTTATTTATTTATGCACTAACTTTCTTGAGTCGGTTTTGGGGTTTGGGTTGTTCATTGTGTTGGATTCATGAATAATTTGAGCCTGTGCTAAAGGATTGTGTTGGAATCCTTACATTGTCCAAATTCAAGTTTTTCTTGTATTTTCCACCCTATTATGGTTGATTCAATATATTTTCTTACATATATTCATACAGATTGGGAAATCTTTAGCATGTGTGAAATGTCTCTGCACGATTGTGATTATTGTAAGAGGATGAGTTGTTACCATGTTGGTGAAAACTTATTGCATGTTTTGTTTTGAATTTCTTTTCATGATTGTAGCTTTGAACATATTATTTACTTTTCACATCCTAATATTCCTAAAAATGACTTCTCAAACTCTATTTAATCAAATAAATGCATCCCAATTAAATGGGTGCATAGTCATTATCACAAATTCGTTTATAATCACTTTGAAAGATTGGCACAAAAAAATTAATGAAAAAATGGGGCATTTTAGACACATATTAAGAGAAGAAGCAATGTATTCAATAGCCATAAGATAAATTCAAAATAAACAATATTTTTTGAATCGTTGAAAGGATAGACACACCTACACTAAATCTAACAAACTTCTTTGTGATAGAGATCAGTGATAAGTACCTTGTTCCAATATATTTGCTATTTTACTTGGTAGCCCATGGCCATTAATGTGAACAACATCAGGATTACCAATAGATCTGCCCACATCAAGTGTTCTTCCAAGGATCTGCCCAAAGATAGAATATATTCAAATATTGATACGTTGCAAGAGAGCATTATGGTGGATAGGATGAAGTTGAACATAGCTAGTCTCTTTAATTTCAAGATATGTATGTACATGTTTTAGGGATGGATTAATAACTTACTGAAATGTTGGTTTTGTACCAATCACCTATAAGCATAGTTATATCACCATCAGGCGGAGGGAATAGAACAAGGATCAGGTCCTTGCTAGCTACATTTGGTCCTTCAAATCCCCCTACAGCTTTCTACAAGTACAATGATGGAAATTAATAGTATCTACCTATCTGATCCTTCACTTGGAACTTGTACATAATTTTTTTTCCTGGTGGTATGGGGAATCTTGTGCTAGGTACTCCATCTTGCCACGAATTTATCCATTATTTGGTGGTATGTGATCTTCTATAATAGCTGGGGCATCACTAGGAATGTGCATGTACTTTTTGATGTGTTCTAGGTTTTGTATACTTTTAACAAATGATATATTCAATGATATAACATAAGAGAAGGCCATCCCAACAAAACCTACACCAGTTGAAATTGTTATCAATGATCACCTTATACATAAAAAGAAATCAGTAATAGCAGAAATCACCCACAATTGACATTTAGTTTCATTTTTCATACCAGGATTGGAGCTGCCCTATGGGAGTATAACCATAGCAAGAGTAGAGGAGCAAAGACCAGTCACATTTAACACCTCTAGACTCTAAATCAACCATTCAATGGCTTAGAAAGTGTGGAAAAATGGGCTCGATTTTTTTTCAATAAGGTTTAAGTTCTTCTACAAGAAATGATCCTCAACCCTGAAAGCCCTAATGGTCATTGTTCTCACTATGGACTCGCCAAAATGATTTTCAATGGGTGATTTCATTGTACCATTTAGTCTCATCAGTTCTAGCAGAAGCAAAATAGTCTTCTCAAATACCATTACCTTGTCTCCTAAATTGTGCATCGTCAACATGCCATTTCCCTCATTCTTCCTGCCATGTTATGCATCATCGACATGCCATTGCCCTCTTTCTTCCCACCACATTTTGTATCGTTGGCATGCCATTACCCTCATTCTTCCTACCATGCTCCATAGAGGCATTCCTCAAATTTTTAATGTGATTAGCATTTATGCATCGTCAGCATGCCATTTCCCTCATTCTTGTGGCCACACGCCTTCCTCCTCAAATTATGTTTTAATTTGATTGCTACTTCCCGCCAAGCTCCATAGAGGTTGTCCTAAAAAATTTTAATGTCATTTCTACTTCATAAGGCACAAATTAGGCATGATTTTGGAAAGATATTAAACTCTCTATGTGGTGGGACTCCCTAGTGGCTATGAAAAATATTTTTCACTATTTTTATTTGTGCTATTGCCAAATATAGTTTTCATTTAGTGATTCTTTTGAACCAAATTTGAATATGTATTTTATTTTTGAGTGAAAAAAATAAAAATAATATTCCATTAAGGCTCCATTAAAGGTTGGGAAAATAAAACGTTTATGTGTAAGGAGAGACAATCATGTTAGATACCACGAAAGGTAATATTTATTTATGGAGAAATTTTGACAAGAGAAATAATAAATTAAGGTAAAAAAGTTTATTAAGGGAAAAAGAGTAACTAGTTAGATGGTTAGTTTAATTGATTATTATCAATGTTGTAGTATTTGTTTAGTTCTTTATTTTCCCTAGCTAGGTTCAAATTCTTGATGGGACATTTGTCTTATCTTTATAACACTAGAAAAGTAGAAATCTCCAAGGAGCAGGACCACCTCGCAAATGTATCTCCAAATGTCTTGACCCTTCCTACTAAATCATGTTTTATTAGTATATACTAGCATCATATTCGATAAAATTTTGGGTTATAGTGGAAATCATTCCATTCGGTCTCAAGTATAGCTCAAATCACTTTGATTAATTACTAGTGTTGGATTTCTCTATAAACGTTTCCTAGAAGTAAAAAAGAACATGACTTTCAATCTAGAAGAGTAGTTTCTCCAAGGAATGCGACCACCCCACAAGTGTATTTAGAGATGCCTTGACCCTTGCTAAATCGTATTTTTTTATTATAGACTTGCAACATATTTAATATACTCTTAGGTTAGAGTGGAAATCATTTTATCTCATCTCAAATGTAGCTCAAGTTACTCTAATGATATATATATATATATATATATATATATATATATATATATATATATATATATATATATATATAGATATATATATATATATATATATATATATATATATTATTTTTTCTATTTATGACAAGGATATTGACTATGTTAATATGTGTTGTGGTGGTTAATCATTTTAATAGCAACTTTTATGTTGGTTTAGTAGTGATAGTATAAAAGTGTTTTAATTTTAGCATTATAGATGGATGCATGGACCCCTTTAAGCGGGTAATTGAATCCATCTACCTAAATTTTAACATTGAGGACGAGGGTCTCTAAATTTTAACACTTCAGATTAACTCAGAGACCCCTTTGTCTCTAAATTTAACAATGCAGATGGATTCAAATAAGGGGGTCTCTGAATCCATTTGCAATGTTAAACCTTAGAAACAAAAGAGTATTCAGAATTTTAACACTATAGATGGATTCAGAGACCCATTTGTCTCTAAATTTTAACACTGCAGCCGGATTCAGAGACCCCTTTAGTGAAATGTAACACTTCAATATAAAATTGCAATTTTCCATTTATGGAGTGACAAAATTAACAATTACTAACATAAATGAATAATTCATATACTTGTTGTACTTATTATTTTGTCATATTTTTATTCTTAGACTATAATATTCATTTATGTTAATCATTATTAATTTTGTCATTTATTATCTAGTCATATATTTTAATCCTAGACTAAATTAGTCATTTATGTTAGTCGCCTTTAGTTTAGTCACTTATTATTTAGTCGTATAATTTATCCCTAAACTAAATTAGTCGTTTAAGTTAGTAATTTTTAGTTTGGTCACTTAAAATTGCTCAAATTTAGTAGTAATTCACTTGAGATTATTGCGGTGACTAACGTTTTTAGTCACCTAGTCACTAATTTCATCATTTTCTACTAGTGAATCGTATTCTAATTGGGGCTACTATTCCAAATGGTGTGGGGGGACCCATTTCCCTGTTATCTGCTTCCAACACCGTCAACAACATGATAGTCGTATGTTTACAACTCTCTTTTTGTTTGAACAATAATAATATTTCTAGGAGGCATCTAAATGTAGAAAAACTGGGTTAAAAGTCATCTAATAAAGTTAATAGAATAAAAATAAGACCAAGGTCATGGAACATGTATTCCAAGTTAAATGTTGGGAAAATAATCCTAGTTGGCATCACTTGTTGTTTATTATGGCTAACAGGGGAATGGAAAAGGAAATGGCAAAGGTTTTGAAAAAGAAAAAAGGCATTATTGGAATTTTATTTTTGAAAATAAAGGGAAAAATGAGAAAATGAAAGTGAAAGGTCACAGGTTGCATGTTAGGAAGAAATTGAAGGAAAAATAGAGGAAAAATGAAGAAATTATATGCATCAATAATAAAAAGGATCCAGAAGATCACTATGTAGCTTTTTTTCAGAACTTTGTCAGTTTATTTTTGGAATTGATTTCAGAGAGAAGAAGAGAACAAAGAGGATAAATCAAGCAAGAAATCAATGGAAGGAAAAGGAAGGACAAGTAAATCAAAGGAAAAAAAGGATCAAGCAAGGAAAAGTTGGATTAAGCAACTTCAGTGGGAGTACTTGCAGGTAACAGGTTGCATGTATGATTTCCTAGCTGCTTTTGACATGCACAAAATATACATGTGTGTATTTGGCTCATTTTTTTCATGGGAATGAGTGTTGTTAGGATTGATAGTGGTTTTAGCCTTTCCTTCCCATTTCCAGATAGACATGGTGTGATGGAATTCATTCTTAGTGGAGATTTGGATTGCTCAAAGGTTTTGGATTTGGGTGAGATGGTATCAAGAAATCCCAAGGGTTGGGGGTGGAGATGGTTTTATCTAGGAATAACTCAACAGGTGGGTGGAGATAGGAAAATTACTCAAGGGATGTTGAAGGAATTCTGAGGCATCCAAGCTTATTTTGGTTTTGTAATCTCGGGGACAATTTACGTGAGATCACGATAGTTGAGGTTAGATGTGGTTTAAACTCTGGATTCCATTGTTCATTTATAAGTTGGTCTATCCCATGATATCCCACATTCATGCTTGGAATATGACATGAAAAATATTGGATGAAAGAAATATTTGGTTAAACTCAATCTATGGTTGGGTGGTACGTGGAAGTCCCTGACTTGGTTTCCTTTGCATAAAGTTAATAAGAGCTAAGTTTCTCTTGTCTTTTATGAGTAACTACACTTGTTATTATATGGATTTAATGGTTGTTTTATCATTTTTATTTATCTGGTTATATGCTGGTTATAATCATGGTTTTATGAGAGATTCAAGTTATGGATCTTATCACATTTTTACTTGTAAATTACTGGTTAATGAATACATGACCTAATTGATGTTATGGTAGCTATTGTGAGAGGAAATTACACATTCTTGGTAAACCTTATATAAGTCTCAGATATTTATGTTCAAATATGCATTCATGACATGTTTATTTCATGTTCATCATGTATTTGAAGGAATGACTGTCATGGTTAGACTAGGTAGGTCAAGTCCTTGATTGAGTTTTGTGGTAGAGTCTTTTTCCTTGTATCAATTATCATTCTAGAAAGTTTCATTAAGCTATGGTAATTGGTCTAGTGGCTATACCTAAAAAAGTTCCTCAAATCTTGTTATCGCTGGCACAAAACTGGATGAAAAATATTAGAGTCACTCCCTTGTAGGCTTTCACATGTGACTGGAGGATTACAATCAAAATCAAGAATTGTTATACTAGCATACAGGGCTCCAGATCAATGAAAAAGTAAGTTAACTCAGGGTTTATCCACCTGGAAGGGTGGTTTAACTCTTGGGGGTCTTGTAGCACCTAAGAGAAGTTAGTAAGGTCTTGTTTTCTTGACTCCATTTCCTTAAGGTTATCTAGTAGATCAAGTCATGTCATGGTAGCCCTCAGCTCATGTTTACACTGGGCAGGCCGTTTAAAGTAGGTATATCTGGGAGGAGGTGTTACAGAGTGGTATCCAAGCAGGTTTCACTCTCATTGGGCTCTACTTTTATGGCTAGATGCATGTTGTTAGGAATGAATTGTCATGGTTATGGTTCTCATGCATGAGTTCATGGTATGGAGTTATAATTTTCAAGCATGATGTTTGCATATTGATATGATTATGATTATACATGTATCATGCTAATTTGGAATTATTTTGTAGATGAGATAAGCCTCCCCTAAACTTCACTCAATTATGTTTATTATGTTTATATTTCAGTTTAGCTGGCATGGTATACTTGTAGAAGGAAGAGAACCAAACATGAAAAGAAAAATTTTAGACAATAGTTGACATGACCTTCCCTACAGATCAATTCAGAAACAAGGAGATGATTATTCTCCTGGTATAGTAAATACATTAAGGAGTTTGAGGGAAGAGATCAGAAGTTGCGAGGCAGAGAATTATAGGTTGGTTGAGGCTCATGAAAGAATTTCAAGGCCTCGAGAAAAGTACGTAGAGGTCAACGCAATGATCCTTAATAGTTTTTCAAACTTGAAGAGACAAGGATAGGTTAGGATTATTCAAGAATAGGAAGAGAAGACAAATTGAGCCTATGGTAGCAAGTCTCAGTCGGGATACAAGTTGGATAGAGGGAACATATTCAAAGGTGGTATATCATTGGATACACCTGACAGGAGGAATGGTAGTTATGGGTATCATTCTAGTTCATTATCTAGGATACATCATCACAATCATCATTGCCATCATCCTTATAGGACGAGTGAGTATTTTCCTAAGGAGTTCAAGAAAGTTAGGCCTCCTACATTTGATGGAGAGATGAAGAAGTGAAAATATGTAGTGGCATACTTGCTTGGGATGAAGAAATTCTTCAGATTTCAAAACTATTCAGAGAACATGAAAGCCAAAATATCGACCTGCGATCTTAAAATGAAAGAAGATATCTGGTGGGAATATGTCAAGAATGTCAAGGGAATTCGGGAAGAAGAGTTAATTTGCGATGAGTTTGAGAGACTCTTCAAGAGGAATTACCTATCTGATAGGCATTATCATGACAAAGTCAAGAAATTTTATGAGCTACAGACGAGTTCTATGATAAATTATGAGTACCCTAACAGGTTCTTGGAGTTGTTGACGTATTTTCCTTTCCTCAAGGATCATAAGAAAATATTCAAAGTTTCATCAACGGGTTTCCAGCAGAATATAGAGAGTGGATTGAGTTTGATGAGACATGGTCATTGGAGGAATCCATCCGGAAACTAAAGCATTTTTATGAGCATTCAAAGCATAAATATGAGCCTAACAATTATTTTAAGGGAAATGAGAAATTTAAAGGGAAGCTACCACCAAAGCGAGGAAGACCTCAGGATGCAAGTGAAAAAGAAAAATTTTCTCCTTACAAGGAGTTCAATGTTGTTGATAAGGGACATTGGTTGAAACCTCGAGAGTAACAAAATAGAGGTGATGGTTAGAGATCGATGCAATGTTGGATATGTGGAAAATATCATCGCAAGAAGGATTATCTATTGTACTAGGGTGGTAGGCCTCATATCTACATTTCTCAGGAGGCACAAATAGTTGGGTATGTGGGCCATAATATTCCTCGGATTTATGTAGTTGTAGATAACAAGCAAGCATATCACCAGACATCCATTATTGAGATCGAAGGTAATCTTTGTGCTAAACTTGTTTCTATTTTGATTGACCCTAGAATTAATTATATTTATGTTAATAAGGACCTGGTGGATAATTGTGGTTTGAGACAAGAAGTGCATGCAGAGTCTTGGTTGGTGCAGTTGTCTATAGTTAATAAGAAGAAAGTCCATCAATGAGTAAGATCTTGTGCATTTGAGATGAAAGGTATGTGTACATTAGCATATCTAAACATGCTTCCATTGGGATCCTATAGTATTAATTTAGGCATAGATTTGTTTTACATCCACAAAAACCAAAGTAGATTTTTATCACAAGGCTATTGCGTGCTTGGATGATAATGGGGAAAAGAGAATCTTCCAGGGAAAGAAGAAGCACACATTGGTGAGGATGGTCATATATATGTAGGAAAAGCGTAGTTGTAGGAAGGGTTGTGTGTTGTTTGTAGTTCATAGTTCGACTGACAAGGGTAAGGATGTTGAGGATGCAAAAATATTTAAAAGGTACCCTATCTTGCAGCAGTTTGATGATGTATTCCCAGTAGAAATTGCATAGCTTCCTCCCCACAGGGAAGTATACTTTTCTATTGAGTTGATACTGGGGGGTAGCACCAGTATCAAAGGAACCTAACAAGACAAGCAGTCCAGAGTTAGTGGAATTAAATTTGTAGTTGAAGGAAATGATTGACAAGGGATACATTATGCCAAGTGTATCACCTTGGGGTGCACTAGTGTTATTCATGGATAATAAGGATGGTACTCTCATATTGTGCATTGAATACAGGCAGTTGAATGAGGTGATGATCATGAAAAAGTATCCATTTTCGAGGATTGATGAATTGTTGGATCATTTGAATGGAGAAGAAATGTTCTAGAAGATCAAATTGATACCACGATGCCATCAAATACACATCAAATAAGAGGACAATTACAAGATGACTTTCTAGTCCAGGTATGGGAATTATGATTTTTTTATGGTTCCTTTTGGTTTCACTAATGCTCTAGCTACTTTTATGTTTTTAATGAATAGTGTGTTGCATCCCTATATGGATAAGTTTGTCATTTTATTCATTGATTATTTATTGATATATTCTAAGAATGAGGACTAGCATGTTGAACTCTTAGAAACGATATTGAGATTTCTACGAGAGAATCAGTTGTATTCAAATTTTAGTAAATGTGTCTTCTTTTATACAAAGTTACATTACTTGGGACATGTTGTCTCGAAAGAGGGAATAGCAGTAGACCTAAAAAATATAAGAGCTATCATGGAATGGGTAGCTCCTAAAAATATGGATGAGGTTAGATCATTGATGAAGTTGGCAGGTTATTATAGGAGGTTCATTAGGAAATTATCATGGATTTTATGTCCTATCAAACGATTGCAAAGGAAAGGGAATAAATTTGAATGGACAGATGAATGTGCAGCAAGTTTTGAATAGTTGAAGTAGTTGTTGACAAATGATCTAGCTCTAAATATTGCAGATCCGAATAAAGAGTTTGTGGTGTGTACATAAGCTTGCAAGAGAGGACTTGGTGGAGTTCTGATACGGGAGGGACAAGTGGTGCCTTTTTAGTCAAGGGAACTGAATGAACAAAAGAAGAGATATGTGGCTTATGACCTTGAGTTGGAAGCGATTATTTATGGATTTAATATGTGGAGGCACTATCTCCTTGGAAGGAGGTTTGTATTGATGAGTGACCACAGTGGGCTGAGATACTTGTTTGACCAACCTAATCTAAATGCCAAGTAAGCTAGATGTTTGGCCATGCTTAGTGAATTTTACTTTGAGATTAGGTACATCAAGGGTAAGGAGAACAAAGTTTTGGATGATATCAACAGGAGAGTGCATTTAAACCATGTTGCAAATATGAGCTCTTATGACACAAATTTACAGGACCAGATCTTGTAGGTAGGACAACAAGCTGACAAGTATAGGGATCTTAAGCACAAGTTACATCAATAGGGTGCAGGTGATCAGGATGTGGATTATCATCTCATGGCAGATGACTTGGTGAGATTCAGGGATAAGATTGATATGTTGGAGGAAAATGAGCTCAAGAAGCTTAGCTTGAGGGAGTTTCATGTTAAGTCATATTCATGTCACCCAGGATATCCTAAACCATTGAAATAGTGAATAAGTTCTACTATTTTTCGAATTTGGAGAAGTAAGTGGTAGAATTCGTGGCTAGATGTCTGGATTTTCACTAGGTGAAAGCTAAGTGTAACCACCCACGTGGTTTTTCACAACCTATTCCAATTCTTGAATCGAATTGGGAGGTCATTTCCAAGGATTTCATTACATGTTTGCGAAGGACATCGAAGAAACATGATTCTATCATGGTTGTGGTGGAAATTTTGATAAAGGTAGCTCACTTAATAGTGGTCAAGTCTACTATTAAAATAGTGAGGTAGTAGAGGTCTTCATCATAGATATAGTGTGGTTGCATGGTGTTCTGAAAAATATTGTATCATATAGATATGTTAAGTTCGCTTCCAAGTTTTGGAAGGATTTATTTGCAGGATTAGGTACATAGTTTACTTCAGTATAGCTTATCATATGAAGACAGATGGACAAATAGAGAGGGTCAAAAGGATACTGGTAGATATAATGAGGATGCATGTCATGCATCAACAGTGGATGTGGGAGGATTATCTTCCATTTGTTGAGTCTTCTTGCAACAATGGTTATCAGGAGTCACTGAGGATGAGTCTGTTTGAGGCACTCTATGGGTGGATTTGTAACACACCCCTCAGGTGGAATGATTGAGTGAATAGGGTACTTATTGGACCAGAAATGATGGTAGATATGTAATAGGGAATGAAAGTTATAAAGAAGAATCTAAAGGAAACACAAGATATAAATAAGAATTATACAGAATGGAAATGGTCATTTAAAGAGTTTCAGGTTAAGGAGCATGTGTACTTTTACATTAAGCCCAAGAAGAGCTCCTTGAGGATTAGATCAGGTGTCAATTTGGAGCTTTGGTATTACGGGTCTTTGGAGATCCTTAAGAGGATTGGACTAGTGGCCTATAGACATTCACTACCTCTAACAATGAAATTCCATGATGTTTTCCATGTTTCATTACTTAAAATATATGTAAAGGATGTTGATCATGTGATTGATTCATATGTATTGTAGGTGGATCCAGAAGGATAATTATTGCTAGAACCTCAGTGGATACTGCAGTGGAAACAACTCATGCTCCAGAACCAAGAAATCGAGCAAGTTAAAGTGCAGTGGAAGCACCTTGAGCCTGATGAAACTACATGGGAGATGGCTGATCAAATGTGGGATATGTATCCTTCTTTTTTTGTCACTGGAGGCAAACGTGTTTTCGGTATATGTACATATTTATGTATGGTTGTTATTGTAAATATTGCAATGAGATGGCTCCAATAAGAGACATGGTTTTCATGTTTTCATGATGGATTTTCTTTTGAGAAGGTTGTTCATTGTAAATAATATAGCGAGCTAAGTTAAAAAGCTCCATGGTAATTATGTTTTGGTTTCAGCATTTTTGCTGGTTGTAGGTGTAGTAGAACACCGAGGATGGTGTTCTCCCAAGGGGGATAGTTCTGTAACTGACCTAGTTTAAAAGTCATGTAAAAAATTTAATAAATGAAAAATAACACTAAGGTCATGGGACACGTATTCCAAGTTGAATATTGGGAAAATAATCCTATTGGGCATCACTTTTTGTTTATTATGGCTAAGGGGGAATTGGAAAAGGCAATGACAAAGGCTTTGAAAAGTCAAAAAGGAATTATTGGAATTTTATTTATGAAAATAAAGGAAAATAGGAGAAAAGGAAGGTGAAAGGTCACAGGTTGCATGTGAGGAGGAAATTGAAGGAAAATAGAGGGAAAATGAAGAAATTATAGACATCAATAATAAAAATAATTTAGAGCATCAATATGTAGCTTTTTTTCATCCTTTTGTGAGTTTAGTTTTGGAATTGGTTTCATAGAGAGGAAGAGCCCCAAGAGGAGAAAGAAAGGATGCAAACAAAGGAAGGACAAGGAAGGAAAAGGAAGGACAAGGAAGGCAAAGGAAGGAAAATGAAAGAAAAGGAAGGCAAGGATCAGGCAAGGATAAGTTGGATCAAGTGGCTTCAAGAGGAATACTTGTATGATACATGTTTCATGTATGATTTATTAGATAGTTTTGGAATGCATAAGATATGAACATGTGTATTTGGTTCATTTTTTGTCATGGGCATGGGTTTTTCTAGGTTTGAAATTGTTTTCGTCCTGACCTTGCCATTTCTAGATAGCCATGGTGTGATGGGATTCATTCTTGGTTGAGCTTTGGATTGATGAAAGGTTTTGGATCTAGGTGAGGTAGTCTCAATAAAATCCCAAGGGTCAAAGGTAGAGATGGTTTTCTTCAGGAAACCCTCATCATGTGGGTGGAGACACGAAAATTCCTTAAGGGACAGTGAAGTAATTTTGAGGCATCCAAGCTCAGTTTTGTTTTGTGATCTAGGGGTCGGTTTAGGTGAGATCATAGTAGTGTGAGGGTGGATCTGGTTTAACCTATGGAATCCATAGTTTTTTTATGGATTGGTTTATCCCATGAGATCCCATATTCATGCTTGGAATATGTCATGAGGGTGATTGGCTGAAAGAAAGATTTGGTTCAACTCAATCTAAGGTCAGGTGGTACGTGGAAGTCCCTGACTTGGTTGTCTTTTTCATATGGTTAATAAGAGATAAGTTCCACTTGTATTTAATTACTAATTATACTTGTTATAATGTGGATTTAAGGGGTTTTCTATCATTTTTATTTATCCATTTATATGTTGGTTATAAGAATGGTTTTATGACAAATTCAAGCATGTCGCTTAACATGTTTTTACTTGTAAATTATTGGTTAATTAACGCATGACATAATTGATGTTATGAAAGATATTGTGAGAGGGAATTAGACCTTCTTGGTACACCTCAGATAATTCCATATCTCTATGCTCAAATATGCATTCATTACCTGTAGATTTCATTTTCACCATGTGTTTGACGGTATGACTGTCATGGTTATACTGGTTAAGTCAATTTCTTGATTGAGTTTTGTGTTAGAGGCTTTGTCCTTCTTTCAATTATCATTATGAAAAGCTTCATTAAGTTTTAGGAAGTGGTATGGTGACTAGCCCTGAAAAAGTGCTTGATATCTTACGGACGCTAGCATAGAACTGGGTGAAAAATACTGAAGTCACTCCCTTGGATGCTTGTGCATGGGATCAAAGGGTTACATTCAAAATCAAGCAGTGTTTTTCCAGTGTCAAAGACTCTGTATCAGTGAAAAAAAATCTAAATAAGGGTTTGGGCACCTAGAAGGGTGGTTCAACTCTTGGGGGTCCTGTAGAAATCGAGGGAAGTCAGTAAGGTATTGTTTTGTTGATTCCATTTCCTTAAGGTTATCTAGGAGGTTGAGTCATGTCATGGTAGCCCTCAACTCATGTTTACCTTGAGCATGTCGGTTAAAGTGTGTAGATATGGGAGGCGGAATTACACTAAAATGTAATTTCTATTATATAAATTTATGATTATTTCTATGGAAAAAAATAATTAAACGAATATGTAATTTAGTTATTATATGATTATTTCACATTATATGAAAGTTACAATGTTTCTTTTAATTTAAATTAATAACAATTTATTATTTTTTACAATATCATTATAGAAGGAAATAAAATATTTATCATCTAACTACTCTCTCTCTCTCTCTTCCCCCTGCCCTTCCAACACACCCCCCCCCCCCTTCCCCCCCCAACATACACACAAAATTATGATTGATACCTATATGAATTATAATTAGTAGAACATTAGGGATAGATTTGATCCTTCTCCATACTTATTTTAGATGAACATTTTTCTATAATTACAATAGATACCTAGATTCATCATTGCTAGTAGAAGGTTGAGAAAGGGTCTTCAACAATTCTCCTTTTGATATTTTGGATTGATTCATGTTAATAGTCATCATGGTCGAATATATGACTAGTTAAATTTAGATAAAGTTCGAGATTGCATTTTTTATTTCTTAACTAGAAATAGGAAATTATTATATTAATAAAAGTTATAGTGAAGCCTCATAGCAAGATTACAAAATATTATTGAATTTATGTTTTAGACACAAATTTTGGTTCCTTATTTCCAAGTACATAATATAATTTAAATAATTAAATCCAAAATATCTTCATCTCTATATTTCTTACGTGAGTAAATTTAATAAACTATTGACATAATGAAACACAAAAATACAACATGACTAAACTAGATTAGGGACCCAGCTTATTGTTACCATTGGTTGTGCTAACCGTGGGGAATTTTCTTATTCACTATTGTTGTTTATGCTTCCTTTGTATTTGCTAAGGTCCTTGCTATTCCATCCCTTTTTTATTGGTATTGAAAAAAATGATATAATTTTTTTAGCCTAATCCATCCAACTCAATTCAAAAACATGTTTTTCCATGTCTAAAATGAACTCTTCTAGTACTATATGTTGTATGAATCCTTGTCGATATGGAGGGTTTTCTTTTGAAGGAGTGTATCTAGTTTGTGTTGGTTTAATTTATACATAATTAGGTTTCTTTTTTTCCACTTTTTGTTGATCCAACTAAATATTCAGAAATAGATGGACCTTCATTGGCTATCAAGTGAAGTGTTGAGAAATCTGTGTGATGGTGTTCCAATATTTTTCAAGGAAACCACTTTGGATCCATCTTTAGGAGTATTAGAATTGTGTGATACTTCATTGTAAATAAGTTTCTTATCTTCATTTTAGTCCTTCCACCAAGTTCATTTATGTTGACACTTTTTTCCCTTCATTGAACATTTAAGGCATTCTATTCTAAGACACCTTTTCTCAAAATGTGCTCGGCAACACAAGAAATTTTTTTCCTAATCCAACTTTTAACCCCCTGATTTCTCCCATCAATATTTAATGCAATAAAATATTTGTTGAAATCCATTTCAGATCATATTCAAGCATATGTAAATATGCTAAAATTCTTCCTTTCGAAAATTTTGAAGTAGAACCTTCTACTACCATTATTGATAACTTGAAGAGAGTATAGGCCCAAAAAATGGAAAGGTGGATTTGGGTGTCTAATTGAATTAGAGTGGAGGTAAAGTATTGATCAATGAATCAAAGGAGTGAGTCCATGCATTCATGCATAAACTATAATTTCCCCAATACCAGGGTCCTAAGTAAAAAATATGTTCTCTATGTTATGAGAGTTCAAACTGAATAATGAAAAACCCTTTTGTGCAAGGATGAATAAAATATTCATCTTTCATTTCTCGCTTCCAAAATTTTGAGATCTAATCATGGAGATCAACTAGATGAGGCCAAAAAACATTAAAATGAAACACTAAGGTAGTATCACTAAGAATATCTTCCTAAAAATAACATATTCCTCCATTGGAATGGATAAAATTAAGGCATATTGCAGTAAACATGAATGGAAAAAGTCATTTGTATTGATTACGTATTTGAAGTTCCACATTGAGAGGCATATGGTGACTTTCAAGGAGGGGATATTTTTCTTATCCTAAGAATTTGGATAGAAGAAGAACCAAAATTAGACCCCACCATGTGTTATGCATTTCCATAACTATCTTATGATAGGGTTGGAGTCATGAAAACGGATGTCAAGAAGAAATTTAATTATTCAATCATAAAGTAGTAAACATCATCGTTATAGTCAATACTAAACATTCATGGATCACTTACTGACTATACTCTAAAGGATGGAGATGATCCCACTAGGTAGCCTCTACTTTGATCTTCCACTCCAAGATCAAAACCTAATTAGCAAGGAAACAAAAAAAACTAAATTTTACAAGAAAAATGGTAGAAACAAGAAACTAAATGTAACTACACTCACTAACTAGATCAACAAAGTTAGTATCCTACCAAATGAGAATAAAAAAATTGACAAAATGAATCAATTCCAAAGAATTAGAGGAAGTAAAGAAGTGAATTCTCTTAGTATTCAATCCAAGCCAAAAAAATATGAAATAAATTCACCCCATCCTTGTTATTGGCATTCCCTAGAAACTTCATCTAGGTTCCTCCTCCTGGGCCACTAAATAAAGCTAATCCCCCAAAGCCCCATCTCAAAGCAAGGGTGAGGAAGAGAATGAGGCTCAAACCTAAAACATAAGATTATGAGATAAGGTGCTAGAAATAGGCATTTCCAAAGGGAGGAAAGATCTTTAAAATATGGTACTAAAAATTCAATTACTTGCAGACTTAATGAAGAATTCAATAATACAAGGGTGCTTCTTTTATCCTCCACTATAAGGTCTTATTTACACCATGAAAATATATTTATGGCTATCATGCGTATGCTATTGGAGTTATTTGACTTTAAAAACCAATAAGCTCTACTTAAAAAAACACATTTTGTACATATTTTAATTTTTTAGTGAATTATGGAGCATGCATATTTTATCCAACATATAGTAGTGTACAACTTCACAAAATTATTTTTTTGAAGTGATTTGAGATGAATATTTATCTACAACTAATGGAAAGTCGAGGATGAAGGCCAATAAATGCATCTTAGACATAGTGGGGTGGATATGAATGTTGTAACTTATGCCCCTTAATTTTTGAGGTTAGAATGGAATAAGATGGACAAAATACATGACATGATCTAGGAGAAAGTGATGAAGAGAGCCCAAAAAGAGTTTTCAAGGAAAAAAATTAGAGCAATACCTACAAGGGAGACAAAATATGAGATAAATCTCTTCTCAGGATAAACATGCACATGCTCAAGTGTAGAAAATCATGATCATAAAATTAGGTACACTATTGATTTATGAAGTGTATATAGGCAATAATCATGACCATGAAAATGAATACATAACGGATCCATGTCAAAACCAACCATGCCATGATTAAATATATAATGGATCTATGTATCACTATATGTTAGGAGGATAACCAAAATCAATGAAATGAGTAAATTGATCCTCCATACGTACCAATTTCATATATGTATGTGGTATTATCTAACACAACTCAGGAAGTAGCATAAAACTGTGATGATACTATGGACATACATAATTCAAACCAAACTACTAAAGGTATGAATTTACTCAATGTGAATACATGGGATAGATTATTTTGTTATCAATTATTGATTATATTGTTAAAAAAAAGCAAGACAACCCACCTATAATCAATAATGGTCATAAAGTTACATAGTATATTATAGAAAGTGTGAGTTAAGAAGTTTTCATTGAACACTTGTAAAATCTATCAATCAAGTGATGTTGATGTTCTCCCGCTATCAAAAGTGAAGGATCTTACTATTGATGACTACAAGCACCAAGGTATCATAAAGTCTCTAGATCCTGATGCTATACAAAATGAGTCAAAATCAATGGGAAGAAATCCATTGGCGGAGGGGATTAAGGAATCCCCATCATCTAACATGAGGAAAAATATGGAAAGTGAGTTTTAAGGACTAAGAAAAAAGATGGAAGGACATGGCATTAGTTACATCTCTCACATGCACCAGATGGAATAACATACAAAAATACCCTCCAAGCAATGATTGATAATTATAGTTGTTGATAGAAATGAGGACTTCACCAATTATGAATATGGAATCTAAGGTACTATATGAATCCCAAAGTTTGAATAAATCTCTTGATGTCAAACACATGAGAAACTACTCAGTCAATGATCATTCTGAAATGTAATCTATTGAGGAGAAGGTAACCTAGCGATGATGAAAATATGCCTATGGTGCTACTCCGGGTCAAAATATTACAGAAATATATCATAATTGATAAGAGATAACTTGCCAAAGAAGTCCATGGAAACCTTCCATACTTGCATGAGCATATGACATAGATATTTTTTAAATCATAAATTCAACCCAAAAATGCATAGTGTGCACACATTCTATACATTTTAAAAATCCATTATAATACATAGACACCTTCTCCAAGGCATAGTAGTGTATGTATGCATGTTGTCTAAAGAGCAGTGTAAAACCTAATAAAACGAGTTTTTTTAAAGAGATTGAGGATGAATCTTAATATAAAATTGGTGGAAGCTCATGAATGAAAGCTAATAAGTATATCTTAGGCATAATGGGGTGAAGAAGATTCCATAACATCTGGCCAAAGTGTGATTAAAAACATGAGATGAGAAACCTTTTTAGATGGTTTCCAGCAACATGAAAATTCCTAAATAATTCATGGAAGGAGAAAACCAACAATTCAATAGTAGATCTCGCCGAGAATATATTTTGCATACCTACCTAACAATGAAACACGAAAGCATTCATCCTTTTAATAAATTCCCTTGAAAATACATTTTGTAACCGAACAATCTCCATTTTTTAGCTCATAATTTATTTAGACAATTTACATTGAAAAATATCGTTCTGATCTCTCTCAATGCTATATAAGACCATACTATTTTCAACTAATTTAAAAATTATCCCTCAACAAGTTTTAATTTTCCATTTTCATATCACCTCTATGGATTGCAACGAATTAGAATTTATTAAAAAATATATTGTTAAACATTACAATATGAAATATTAATATAAAGTTAAAAAAATAACTAATTCAATCTTTTAATTAATAAATCCGATTATTTTAAAAAATAATTTACCAAATATAAAAACTGTATTTATATAAATAAAAATTATATTTATAATAATATCTACAATTATAATTAAAAAAATAAAAAGTAAATAAATCATTTTTTTTAATTCGATCACATGATTTAAGAATCATCTTCTCTGCACCATTTTGTTGAGCAATCCAGAAATTATCCCTCTTACCATTTTTCATGAGATCATAAATCAAATTTTACTAAACTATCCAAAAATTAACCCATTACAATCTTTCATCAAATCATAAACCAAATTTTGCTAAGAATTTAAGAGGTGATACCATGTGTGACTAAAACAAGTGAATAAACGAGATTAAGACACATGGAAAAATGCTTTCAAATAATTCAAAAAATATAATGAAATGTATCTCTTTTTATATTACTAAAATAATGAAATGTGTCTCCTTTTATATTACTAAAGTACTTGAACGAAATGTTTATAATGGAAAAGCTATGTATCAAGTAATGTATTGACCATTCAACATACTATTTTGAGAGATTCTTCCATTGATGCTAGCCCCAAATTGCTTTCACATCACTTATATTCATAAAGCTGCAATAATTTCACTAATATTATGATATAAAATATATACATATAGCTTCCTTTAATATTTAAGAAAGGTTTCTTTTGTACTTAGTTTTTATTTGTCCTTTATAATTATTGTGCGATATTAAGGTTAGTGCATGGATAATAATTTTCTGATCTAATATTGTGATATAAAAAAAACGTAGTTATAGTTTTTAATACTTGATTTTGATTTGGATGGAATACAATTTTTTTATATGAAATATACATTATTATAGTTTCCTTCCTTTAATATTTATTATTTTAGAAAGGAAATTTGAATACTTAAGTTTGATTTGTCCTTTCTAATGATTGTGTGATATGAAGTTAGTGGATGGAAAATAATTTTCTAATCAAGGTGTAGTGTGCTCGGCATGATGTGTATTTAAAGAATGCTTGATGTGTACTATGTTTTTTGAAAAAAAGTGTGAGTCGACAACACAGTTGTGTTGCTGTTGGCATTATCACATGCAACATGTGTATTAAAACAATTCTTGCCCGGTTTCATGCGAAGTATGAACAATGAAATATTTGGAGTTTGAACAGAGTGGACTACACGTTTCAATGTTTCTGATTATAAATGGATAATGTCGATGACGTTTATGTATTGCCCAATAATTTCCAATTCAACGAAATTGCCAGGTCTCCAGGAATCCACCGTATTTGCAGGTCAGAGATTCATGAAAAAAGACGCGTGAGAACATTGAATTTTAGGTTGCTTCACCCAGGGGAGATTTTGAACCGTTTTTAAAGAAGAGAATTAGATATTTGGGGTGGAGTCAGTGAGACTGCATTATAAATCAAAAGTTGAGCAGTAACTTTCAGCAAATTTAGTTAGATAGGTAAATCAAGTTTCACATTTTCAGAAAGTTTCTATATGGATTGTCAAATATTTTTTATATTGATTGGCAAATACTTTGTGGGTTGAAAGATCTTTTAATTAACAAGATGGATCCAGAAAGTCTATTTCTAACAAGTTAATAATCCTAAAAATCTTAAGTCAGAAAATATTTTTACATCTAATCACAATCACCCACACAAATCTCGTCAGACATAAATCTAATTTTAAACTTCTATATTAATTGACAAATACCAAAAAAGCAAAGTTAGCAAATTTTGCCCAATTTGGTTTATAATGCAGAGTTCTAGGTTGATGTATGAGGGAGACATCAAGCAGGAGGATGGGGAAATAAAAATTGGTTTTTTGTTTGTCGAAATCATAAAAATATATTAATGGGTTGCAGCTTAAGTTTCTCATAGCCCAGACAAAAGGAGTAGTTACCCAGGTAAGCTAAACCAATAGTCACATTCCAAGTAAATTCATTAAATTTTGAAACATATAATTGGTTATTTTTGAAGTTTATTAGCAATTTTTTTAGAATTCAAAAATATTTTAATCGAATTATATTAGTATTTTACTGTATTTGAATTTGAATCCAAATTCAAACTTGGTATCTATGTCAAAAAATCATATTGATTGCTTCTTACATAAATTCCAATTAAAATCAAAATTCAAACTTGGTAACTATGCCAAAAAAATCCAACCATTCAAGCCCGAGTTTATATTGATTGCTGATTCTTGCATAGTGTCAATGGACCACGCCCATATCCATCTGATTGCCCAATATTCATTGAATCAAAAATCCAGATTCATTAAACCTAACCCAATAAACCAAAAAGATTTCATCTCTTAAGCCACTGTCGAGATGAGGCGAGAGGCGTTTCAGACTCATGTTTGGCAACGACGAGGTTCCCTTTGAGACGTCCTTCTTCCCGATGCGTTCGCACATAGTAAAGAGGTTGCTGTGGCTTCTTCCACCACTGCAACACGAACCTGCCATTCTGTTTATGGGATTTCAGGGACAATACAGAAAGAGAAGGGAGAACTGGTGGAAATGTTGAATTTTCTCCGTACACATTTTCCACTTCCTCTACAATCTCCTCATCATGAATTTGTTTTCCCAATCGCTCCCTGTGAAACAACGCGACGTCTCCATTCTCATGACCGTGGAATTCTTTTTCTCGGCTCTCTTTTAGCGCAGAGCCCCTCAACCTCTCCTCCTTGTGCGTAATGTGATTTTGTTTCTTGAAAGTGCAGCTGCGGAAGCGTCGCCCCATGGAATCAGAGCCGAACCCAAGACGAGTATCAACTACCATACCCAGTTGTTTCAAAAAGAGCTGATAAGAATCTAATTCTAAGAAATACACATATAAAGAAGGGTACACAATCCAGTATTCAAAGCCCTTGCCATTGCAGGTTTGGTAAGGAACAAACCATATTTACAGCCCAACCTCGTATATATATCTACAGGCCCTCTCTTCACTCTTGCGTTTCTTTGCTCGTGATTTGTCACCTATCGTGAAGCCTCCTCCTTGCTATTGTGGCTATGGATCCAACGTGTTGCCTCCGACTTCCAAGGATATTGCAGGATGAAGCTCAACTTTAGTTCTTCTTGGGCCTCTCCTTTGGCATTTCCATTACAAAGAGGTCTCCATTTTTAGAGCTCTAGGTGTCTCGTTCCACAAGTTTCGTTGACTCCAATCGTTCTTTCATTATTATTCAGTCATGCCATGATTATGATTTTTTGTCCATTGTTATGCAATGTCTTAAATGTGCCATAATGATGTTGTAAATAATATGGAAATGTCAGCACTTGATTATTATTGACAACCACGCCAGGATTATGGATTTTTCCCAGTGTTAGGTTATGTCTTGTGCCAATAAAGATGTAAGAATATGAAAATACTTGCATATTGTAGTAAAGTTAGAAGAGCACGTGTTCTTATTGTGTCGGACTTTTTGTCTTTGTTAAATTATAAATTTTAGGTTTTTGTTAAATTTTGAGGTTGTTGGCTAGTTTACAAAGTACCAATTCCTTTAAATATAAAAAACAAAACAATATACATGTGTTTTGCAATTGTAAAATTGGTTCTTATTTTTAATCTTTTTCATGAAATTTGAACCTAAAATCTAATAATAACTATATCTCAAACAAGCTACCTAATTTAAGTCTTATGAATATGATGTATTCCTAACTTAAATTCAACTGAGTACAAACATTAATCAACCTCTCATTCAAAAGTATATTGAATCCCTCCAACATTTTAAAATGTATTAGAATAAATGAATACATAAATAAATAAAAGGAAAGGAAAAAAAACAAAAATTTCACCTAACTCCTCTACTTCCTCATATTTTTTAACCTTGGAATCATATAATTGTACCCTTCAGGCATAGTTTTTCTTTTACCTTTAATATCACAAACACATTATTATGAAAGCTCTAAATACAAAAGAGAGAAAGAGTTCACATATCTCCTCTATTTCCTCATATTTTTTAACCTTAGAATCTTAGATTTATACCCTTCAAGTACAACTTTCTTTCACCTTTAATATCAGAAACACATTATTATCACAGCTTTAAACAAAAAAGAAATAAAGATTCACCTACCTCCTCTATTTCCCCGTATCTTGTAAGCTTAAAATCTTAGAGTTCTACACTACAAGTATAACTTCTTTTTCACCTTTAATATCACAAACACATGGTTGATGCGAAGGTTTCTAGTTCCCCATCAGCCATTTTTCATTAAAAAAAATACATCATGCACACACTATTATCAGATATTTTTTTAGAACCATCCATCTTATTAGCTTTGTATTAACCTAGACAACTAGAGGATTGAGAAAGATAGAGTGAGGTATTTATTGCTCGAACACCATACGGGGAGATGAGGAAGTATCGATGATTTGAAAATCATGTGCAACTATAGGAAATATGTCCAAGGAATTCAACTTGGAAGCCATTTCCCCTTCATGACGACCTATTTAGAAAGGCTTGCTCGACGAGCCCTTAAAGTTGCAAGAAACATGCTTAGCGAATTCTAAGTTGAAGCCGATTTTCCTTCTTAATGACCTACTATTTGATTGCTTGGGGGTTGGTGTGACACTCAATTCACACAATGCCCAAAAAGAAAGTGTAAGTGTGGACCAGCAGGGAATATGTTTGGCCAATTTTCATTTTAGATCCCTTGGAGTTGATGTTAATATGATCAACCTTAATATTGCAACTCATCAAAAGGTATAACTCATTTATGAAATTTTAAATTAAAGTTATATATATATATAGAAAAGATCATATATATTATATATAGTTAGAAATTTATTAATGAGTAGAATAATTTTGAGTGAATACAAAATGTTTTGAAAAAAATTGAGAGAAAAGTGCTATCTGATTGACATCAATAAATGGAGACCAACTTTTACAGTAGGGCTAAAAAATATATAGATCTAATTTTATATGCCATAAAGCAACCTAAAAGATAGAAAATTACATAATTCTCCATTTTTTCACATGTAAATATCCCTCTTTTAGTTACTCAACCAAAAATTGGGATTACTTCTATGAACTTGGATAAATAACATCCTTAAAAATCACCAAAATTGTCTAAGGATTATAAACTGAATTTGAATTTGGTAATGAGTAATTTATGATATTATTTTTAAGATTTGAAGTAATGATAGGAAGTGGATAGGAAACAAGTTCTCAATCATTGTTAATCAAATTTTCACATATTAAGGAAATTATTCCATCCTTTAAAATAGTTACACTTCTTTAAGTAGAAGTTAATGGTTCTAAAAAAATCATCCTAAAGTTCTCCATGAGTTAGACAAACGAAATATATAATTAACATGGTTTAAATTTTTTTATTATCTTTCAAAACTTCTAGAAGGAATGTTAGTTGTTTGTTGTAATAACTTAGTTTTGATTCGTGAGTTAGATCATAGGGGCTTTATTTTCTTTATCTATATTTTATCACATTCATTATTATATGCACTATTGAAATTATTAAAAATATAGGCAAGTATTGGTGGGAGAACACAGGAGGGTTTTTTTGGAGGCTAAAGTTCTTGATGAGTCGCACATAAGAAATATATGATTGATATGCTTTGAATTTTTTTATTATTATTCAAACCTTAGTAAGTAAGGAATGTTAATTTTTTTGTTGCAATAACTTAGTTTTGATTCTTGAGTTAGATCTAATAAAGGAGTATTAAAATTATCAAAAATATAATCAATATATTGCAAGTATTGTTGGGAGAATATAGGATATTGTAGAGAAAGAGAGTTGAGAAGGTGTATTATAAGAATTAGAGGGCATGTAAAGGGAATTCTCTCTCTCTCTCTCTCTCTCTCTCTCTCTCTCTATATATATATATATATAATTCCCTTTACATGCCCTCCAATGAAATTAGACATATTATTTAATATGTTGTGAATGCATGTGTTATGTTATAGGTTCACTATGTAAAAACCTTGTAAATTATATTGAGCAAATTGAATATATATGATAGATTTTTGGCTATTTTTATAGTTATTAAGCTTCATAGAATAAGTTTAATAATCTCTTCTTTATATATAACAACTCAACAATAAAACATTAATTATGTATATGTTTAATCTACCTTAAAATTAATATAATTGTTAATCACCATATAAATAAATAGTACCATTTTGCACTTTATATTATATTAGGTTGAAAAATGTGTGGAAAAAAACAAATAGGAAGCAAAACTCAAATATAATGCAAAACTACTAAATAAACAAGTAAGAACAACAAATGCACTTTATATTATGTTAAGTTGAAAAAATATGTGGAGAAAAACAAATATAATGCAAAACTCAAATATAATGAAAAACTACCCAATATATTAAAAAAAAAAAACAAGTACCCCCAAGTGAACAGTAACCTTTTGAATGGTGAGTAAATAAAAATGTGTTTTTCTTTAAACACATTAACAAAGAGAAAAAACACTTATTGAGAGCAGGGAAAATTTTAAGGATGGAAAGTTATCTTGATGTTTAAAAAATTGGCGGATCTCACTAGTCCCTAATATGAAAACTATAAAATTTTGATTGATGTATTTGTAAAATTATTCAAATTTATAACTATATTATATATACTCTCTATATAATGTTGGAGAATTTTAACTTAAAATAATTTTATATTGTAAAATTTTGGCGAATCATTTTTATAAAAAAAACGGAAATTGGCGAATATTTTTTTTGGAAAAATCATGGAAAATTAGCCCACCTACAAATATTAGCCCCTAAATTTTTCCATGATTAAGAGCTTTAGCAACATATCGACAAAATACAAAGACGAAAAACACACAATGTTGACACAATAAGTGATGTGTTTAGGAAATGTTCTTACCCTCTGATACCAAGCTACTTAGAAAATTTGGATTCTTGAATAAATGTATTGCTACTTCATTAATATAAAAATCGCTTAAATGGTCAAATATTTATTGTAAAAAAAAACATCCTGTTTTAAAGCTTTTCAACTCCAATAAACCTAATTAGTCCCAAAGGAAAAGAAAAAAGACTGATGATCTTTTAAATATATGTAAGGGCAATATCTGGCTTACGGACGTTTAAATATGTATAAAGGCAACCCCATATTGCGATTACTATCAGCAAATATTCGTATTTTGCTAACCAGTTTACGCATTTAGGTCCCCAAAAATTCGAACATGTCTTTGCGGCTTCCTGAGATATATCACCGTGTAATAATTACAAATATTCACGAACATACAGCTTTTAAATTTAATTTTTCTTTTACATCTTTTCAGTTCTTTATAAAATAATAATAATTTAATTCTCATATGATATAAAGGACCATGCTAATTACATATGGTTATTTGGGAATTATACTTTTTAAAGAAAGGTACAAAGTTCATTTCGCTAGAGAGCTGTACTTAGACTTCGGAATCTCATTAAACCCCAAAAAGATCAATAAAAAGTGCCTTTACCAATTTACCTTCAAAAAATTTAATTAAAATGCTAAAGCATTAGCTTTTTGAAGTAGGAGACTTAATTAATATATAAAGCATCAGTATTTAAATATTTAAAAAAAATGTTATATATATATATAAAAGAATTTATTTCTGAATGAATGAATGATATTTTAATGTTCACTAGACTAAAATAGTCTATGGGACCACCAACTTCCTTGTTATTTTCTTTTTGTACTTCAATCTTTTTCTTACTCAAATTGATAATGAGCTGACCCAATCTTCTAAAAGTTCTATCACTTAAAAGACAATGCCATGGAATTGATGCTAACATACTGCGGTAATTGTCACTAATGTCTCTGAAAGCGACACATTCCAAAATGAAGTGTTTTTCTGATTCCACTGCCCCAGAAGTGCAAAAAGTACATACCCTTTGTTCCCAAGCTTCTTTAGGTCTCTTCGACCGTCCCATTTCACACCGAAGTTGATGTGAGTTAGTTCTTAATTGAGCAATAAGAACCTTTGCCCTCCACGGAATGCTAGCTCCAATATATTCTTTTTCTTGGAGATCACAAGTAGGGTTGAATTCTTGAATATAATACTTCTTCTTTCTACCCAACTCTTTTCCCCAGATACCCTTACAAAACTTCTCCAATACAAAATCCTTTAACTCCTTGCTATTTGTTGGACATGCATTCAGGGAAATATTCCATTTTTGCATCCATTTGTTGTTTTTTCTCATCCATGATTTCTTTCTTTCACTCATACCTTCATTGAAGATAACTTTTGGCCATCTACCTTCTCCCATTTGCTCCATTCTCTTCAGGTACCTTATAAGACGCACCATGGAAATTGCTTCGATGGGAGATGCCCCTATTTCACTCAACATTATCTCATAGGGAACCGATCTTTTTATTTTGAAATTGCTCATGCTCAAGTGTTTTTGAATTTTTTCAATTTGTTTCCATTTTGAAACAGAGATGCTGCTAGCCCACAATTCACACCCATATAATATCACTGGACAAACTAGGAGTCCAAAAAGTACTTTGATCATGTTCCGATCCCATAACTCTACCTCTCTACATCTATTTTGAAGTGCATATAATTCTTTCCACCCTCCTAAAATTATTTTCTTTCTGCAACCCTCCCAATTAAGCTTGTTGTTGAAATCGATCCCGAGGTACTTGTATTCATTTAATTCTTCAAGAATGTTGCCTTCAAAGAAAAACATATGCTAGCTTTGCTTCCTTTTATTAGAGAAAATCATTATCTTGGTCTTACTGGTATTGAATTGCATCCCCACTGATTTACAAAAATGCTCAAGCACATATAGTTACATCTGCAATCCATGGGTTGATTTAGCAACCATCACAACATCATTGTCATATAGAAGAAGATTTATCACAAACACCCCCAATCAAACACCCTCCTCACCTTGCAAATTTAGCCACTCTTCCAATTTGTTAATATATAAACCAAAAATGGTAGGGAATAACGGGAAACCTTGCATGACTCAGATGTCACTTCTAAAACTTTCTGAAATTCCTGTTGAAGTTCTAATCTTGACATTCACCTCTTCATAAATCCTATGGACAATAGCTCTATATTGTAAAGGAATTTCAAGTTCTTCCATTTTATGCCATAACATATATCTAGGGACCATTTCAAATGCCTTTTTGAAGTCAACAAAGAAGAAAAATATTTCTTCTTTGCTCCCCCAAACCTTTTCAACAATATGTCCTAGTCTGATACCGTGATCTACTGTAGAATGCTTTGGCCTAAAACCTGCATGCCCTTTTTCCCTCCTTTCTTTTACCTCTGCCCACTTATTGATTCTATTTTCTACCATGCCACTAAAAATCTTGGCAAAGAGAGGATTGATAATAATGGTTCTATAGTTGGAAGGATTACTAATGTCTTCGCTTTTATAAAGGGGAATTGCTAGACTAGTTGTCCAATCCCTTGGGAACCCTTGCTGAATGACATTGTTGAATATTTCCATGATGTGGGGTGCCAAAATGTTCATTCTCCACTTTAAATATTCTTCTTGAAGTTCAACTAAGTCCTTTGCCTTCCTTTCTTTCAACTTTTTAATTCCTGCCTCCACCTCCTGTACTGTGAAAAGCTTTGTAGATGTGTTGATCCTGGGAGGAGGCTCAACCTCTAATTATTTTTCGTAAAGTTTCCTTGCATAATCAAACCACTAATTGGCTGTAATATTATTTTCAAATTTCTTCTTCCTTGGTTTAAGTGCTAGCCAAAAAAGTTTTGGGTTATTCTTGCCTAGATATATCAGCTCTTCCCACCTTGTTTGCATGAACTCATATTTTTTCTTTTTTAAAATATTCTTATATAAATTTACATTAATATTCTCCTCTCCTTCCTTTTTCAATATTCTCCTTTTCATTTTTCATTCATCATCGAACCATGCATTCATAGGAAAACAATTTGATTATGATTTCCTATTTTTAGATCTTTTGCACTTCTCAAGCGCACCCTAGATTATATTTGTTAACTCATGGTTGTTTAGGCTTTGGGGACCAATTTTCTCCTTCTGAATTGATCTCCTCAACATTGTTTTGAATATAGTGAAATTTTCTTGTCTTAGAAGAATTTTTCCCCTTGATGCTGGTTGTTGAGAACATTGGGTTTTCATCCTATTCTGTCTTTCTTCTAACTAGGATAACTTTATATAAATTGGGTTACGATCTGATTTTAAGTCCCAAATATGCTCTCCAATTGTAACTTCATCTATTCTTTCTATTAGGCCTTTTGACCCAATAACATAGTCAACTACACTTGCCCCTTTGTATGTTTTGCAAGTGAAGTTCCCAGACTTTTTCCATCTCTCTAGACCATTGCAGATAATTAAGTTGAAAGCACCACAAAACGCAAGCAACTCCTCTCCAAAATGATTACTAATTTTTTCATCTTTTGAACATCTCACCCATCGAGAATTCTCCTTTTTAATGAGCCAGATAGGATTGTGATCCTCTTTGTAGCAAAGAATACTATCTTGTTCATTTTTTGTTCTAGCATTGAAATCTCCCACTAAAATAACTTCTCCCTATTGAGAATATGCAGCAATATCTTGCTTTAAAGCTGCATATGGATCTTTGTTGTCCAATCCCTTATTTTTTTAATTTTTTGATACTTGAGGTGCAAAATAACATGCTACAATTCTTATGTCGTTATAATTCTCTGTTCTGTTGAACCATAAATATTTCTTATTTGTATCTTCTTTCACTAACTAAATATGATGACCTTCTTTTTCTCTCACTAAAACCAATATTCCTCCATACCCTTTTCCATTTTCTACAGCCTTGTTCCATACTTTTAACTTCAAATAGCCGTCAAACATAGGATTTTTGCAACCAGCATGTCCATGAGTTTCTATGAGACAAATTATGTCTCTACCTTCTTCAATGGGCCCTGTCCCAGGTCCCCTCCTCCAAGGTAGCCTCTACAGTTCCAACAAACTAGACTGAGGTAGACCTGGGTAGGATTTGGTTTCTACACGGTTTGGCATAGAAGACTTGAATTGGAGTCTTCACCCCTTTTCATCCATGTTGATCCTGTTCTTTTCCTCCCTATTATAGAATTACCTATTTTTTGTTCATTGTCAACTTCCTGCACTATTTTTCCATGAGGCCCAAGCACTGCAGTAAACCGCTTTACCATTGTACAACCATGCTCTATTCCCTTCGTTTCTTTCTTCTCTAACTTTCTCCACTTCTTCTCTTCTCTCTTCTTGTTTCTTGCTAGTTAAATCTCCATCTAGGAAGAAGTGTGAGCCTTTCAAGAGTTTATTTTTGCTTAAGAGATGGTGTTTCTTTTGCACACTTGCCATGATGAATTTTATAGGTCGAGGTCTTTCCTCAGATATCTTTCCCACCCTTAGAGGGTAATTAGTATTAGTAAACTCCCGCCAAGGAAGTCGTGAATTTCACCTTTCTCCCGCATTTTGGGCATGGGTCCAAAAAGTGGTTTAGCAGGGGAAATCTAATGAAGCAATGAATCCATCAACATTTTTCTTTTTATATTTAAAGGACAACAATGAACCAATATTGACCTACAAAGACAGTATTAAAAGGAAATAGCTTTTTTGAGACAAAATGTCAAATTTTCATTTTATTGTTCATACTACAACCACGTTTAGATGAAATGATGAGCGTAGTATTTAGATGTCACCAGAATCCCGCCAATATGAGAGCATTGATTTAGTGTCTTTAATACATAAATACACACCATGTATTATTTTAATATGGTTTCTTTAAGATGTGAAGGGTGCGGGGTATATTTAATAATAAAAAGTTAGAGAAAAGAAAAGTATTCTTATCAATGGTAATGGTAAGTAAATATGTAGAACTTTGTGGGTGTTATTAATAAATTTTAGAAGTAGTTAATTCACCCATTTATTCAACATTGTTGCAATTGATGACCATCAACCTATTGCATATATTTCATTAGTCATTCATTCATGCATTTAGCTTCTCAAAAAAATTCAAACATGTCTTTTTTGCAACTTCATGATCAAATTTCTAGGAAAGGCCATAGAGATGTCAGTGAAAGGAAACTCAACATGTCTTAATTGCATGTGCATGAGTCTATTGTTGTCTAGATGTCTTAATTGCATGTGAATTCTTTGGTTGTTGCTCAGATGACATATTAATGAAGAAAAGCACAAAGAGAAAATAATAGTTGGTTTTTTTGAACGCAAAGGACATCAAGAAGAAACAACATTGGATTTGAAAAATAGTTTTTGATATCTCCTAAAACACATGATGAAAAACTATCTTCAAATTTCACTCCTTTTTCACTAAGAATTCAATGAGGCTCTTAGGTTAAGGCTTTAATAAAACATTGAAGAATTAGTGACACGTGTTTCACCACTTGCAGGTCATTGCATACCGTCATAGGATTTTCTGAGCACTTTCTCAAAAATTGAAGATGCCATCACTATTGACCTACTAAACTTCCTAACCTTCCACTCCACACTCATAGTACAATGATGCATATAATCGTTGATGAGACATGTTCAATACTAGGGTAAGTTGTGGGTCGACCAACATTAATCTTTCACTCTAGACCGCATAAGATATTTTGGAGGTCTTTCTATAGATGGGGTCAAACTTTAAGAAACATTCCAATAGTATAAGGTAACAAAGAATAGTGATGAGAATGACCTATACATGTACATTATACACTAAGTATGAAAGGCAATGAGGAGTCTAACTACTGAAATTAAGGCACTACTCTCACCACCTAAATGCATGCGGGGTGAATAAAAGGAAGGAAGTAGGAACTCATTTCATCATAGATATTTAGGCCTAGAAGCCAGGGTTTCCATTTCTCTAAGGAAAAAGTTTAGTTGTTGTTCTTAAACTGCATGACCACCTACTTCTTATTGTAAGTAGATCGTAGGTGGATTATTTACAACATGTTGTATATTGGGCTGAAAAGAGTAGATAATAAATATACTCGCTCTAGGCCACTCTAAATGGCCACAAAATTCATGACATGTTGTGTCATGAGGAAGTAGAAGGGATAATTCAACCTTCATTTGATTTGCACATAAGGTATGTGGCCTAACTAGATATTTTCCTTTATGAATGAATTTATTAAGGCCATTAACAAGGTTTACACCAAGAACACCCTTCAACTATGTCAACTTTTGTATTTTATTTGTGATATTCAACTAGGGGCCTCCTAAAGGGGACAAGCTATATAAACAAAGGAATACCTTAAACTCAACAACATTCAATATTATGAAATTTCACAATAGCTCCCACATGTATAACTGAATCTTTCTATCATTCCATTAGATGATTGGAAGTGATCCAAAGTCCTTTCTTCAATGTTTCTTTCTTACAAACATCTAATAAATGTGATGATCAGGACCATCATACCCATAATCACATACACCCACTAAAATAAAATCTATGGTTACTTTTATTTCCTGCATGCACATGTTGGCATTGATTTCTTGTGTTTCCCATGCCAAAATTGCATCCTTTTCTTGTATCTAACTATTTGTACTTACTTACATGTGTATATATTTAGCTAATGTATATACTGTGAAATATAAGCGCATTTGGATAACTTACAAAAATAATCATTGTTTTACTATGAATGATTTTTTTTCATAATATTCCTTGAGGGAAAACTTAGTTCTATTATTTATCTCATGTGCTCTTTGTTGCTCCAATGACTTATATGCTTTCTCTCACATATTTTTATGTCTTTCTCCATATTCGTTAAAGAAAATGCCTTGTGTTAGTGACCTATAAATATAAAATTCATAATTTTGACTTGACTGATGGTAATATTGTAAATATATACATACTTTGCCTTCTACAAGTTGTATTCCTATATTTCGTAAAAAAATTAAAAAATTTAAAAATTAAAAAGAGGGTAAAAAGTCCTAAAAGAAAAATCAAAGGACTTAGAAAAAATAGTATACCCCAAAAGAAAAATATGAATAAAACATGAAAGTGTGCAAGTCTAAATGCCACTACTTTTACCTTTTGCAATTGATTATGGCAGAGTGTCAATAAATGCTAATCTGTGATGAGTTGAACAATTTAATCTTGACTCATCATTTTTCAATTTCAAATATTGTAGATAGAGAATAAACAATTTTCATACATTTTAATCATGACAATTCAGTAGTTAAGTAGAGAATAAAAGAATCCAACACTTTAATCTGGATTCTTGGATGCAATAAGCATAGAATTAGATAGTTTACTGTTTTCAAAAAAAAAAAAATGTTATAAGGTTGCTAGTTCAAATGCACCTGATTAAAATAGAAAGAAAAAATGTTAGAATATAATGACTGGGTAGGTAGAAGAAGGTGGGAGACATCAATGTAAATATATTTCACCAGGCTATAAATAACTAATTTCCCCTCCCCATAGCTATTTGACATTCTAGACTATCAGTCAAAGAGGCTAAAGGCATTTCCTTGACTTCTATTGGGACCGGACCTAAGGCTTAATGACTGACTAGTTGAAAGTGTTAAGTTTCTATATTAATCCTAGAAATTTTCATCATTTACCCCTTCATGCACTCATCACCATTAACTTCATAAGTGAGAACTCTTTTCTTACTTAAATATTACATAAAGGCCCATTTGATTAACTTCCTACATTTCATGAAGTATAAAACCCTCAAAATGGCATTTTATCCTAAGTTAAAGTGATGAAATTATCATAATGCAAGTTTGGCATTGATCTTCACTTTTCTTGGTTATAATTGTATGTTTTGAGTATTCACTTTTCCCTTTTCATATTAACACCTAACTTATTTTATTTAACTCCCTATAGAAAAATCCTAGTCCTATTAATATAACTCCCTTTTATTTAATATCTCCAAAACCCTTTTATTATATACTTTTCATGTCAAAGATATTAAACACATGTTGAAAAGTATCCCCAAATTATCCCTTTGACATGAAACTTATCCATAATAAAATATCCCCTCTTCCCTATAGTTTTAGACCTTTGACAAATCTGAAACTATATAATAAAAATTATATTGAAAATGCACCATTTATTTACATAGTGTGTATATAGAACAAGGAAGAAAAGAGTTTATTCACCTTTCCCCTCATAAGCTTTACCCATGGTGAAAGTTTTAACCTTATCCCATTTTCCTGATACATATCATTTTACCAAATTTTAAGCCTTGGTTAAACCCTATAATAACCTGCCCATCCTATGTATAAAATCCTTTTATACATAAATTTCATTAAACATAAACGAAGCCTCCTTGCATTCATTCCTAACCCTCCGATCATCCTAATCCCTTTAATCCTACGGTCCAAACTGAACCCGATAAATCATTCCCCCGCCCCCACCATTTCAGATCAGATTAATTTTAAACCGTTGATTTCCTCTTACAGAATCAATGTCGTAAAACATAGTACTCTGTCCCACCTTATTTCCCTGCATCTTCTCGATGCATCTCAGCCATTCGCTTCACTCAACCAAATCCGATGGCACAGATCCCATATCGCATTACCAAAGTGATCGGGTGAAGTTGACAAAAAAATTTGCGATAAAAGTTGTTTTACGAAACCACCGCCCGCTACATGTCCTAATTTTACTGGATCACATTGAAAAAGAAAAAAACCAGTTGCCGCCCAGAAGGAATGCGATAACCACTAGTGGTTTCGCCTTCAAACTCACAAACCGGTCTCGCCATTAATATCAACCTGTAATTAATGTCATGTTTCTGATAAGACTTAAGGTTTCAGACTTAGATATTATTGTTTACATGCATTTTGTGCCTACACCCTCTCAGAAAACACTCACAAACACCATTTCAAAGTTTTTTGTAATCCCAAAAGCCATTTCCCCTCTTAATTTCACCTTTCAAGAATCCGAGTGCCTTCTACCAAACAAGCTACAACCAGTTTGAAGACCGGTACCACCTGCAACCTTATTTGACCACAACCATACCTATTTAAAGGTATTTTTCAATAATCCAGGCCTACAAATTGCTAATTTTCAACAAAAATTAAAACACTTGGAATTTAAAAAGACAAAAGTACTCATTTGGGAGTACTCAAACCTTGAAAAAATAGGGGAAACCCTGTCAAAATTTTCCCAGGATTTTCCATTTCCGCCTGAATGATTTTTACCATCCAAAAGCTATTCCTACGATGAAAATCCATATGAATTACCAAAGAAACCATTGAAAATCCCTTTCCCACAATCTTCACTTTGTAAATCTGCATTTTCCTCATAAAACCCTCACCCATATTCCAAATTTTTCCAAAAGACAGCTTAATTGACCTTTTGATTCCATGAAGAGTTGAGAAAACAGTCTAATCTTGCTCAGTTACTTAAAAAATGACTAAGAAATAGGTCACCCCTAGGACTCGAGGTCCCAAACCTTAGAAGCCTACCTCCAACAAGCTTCCAAACACCGAACCTCCCAAAATTGATAAACCTACTCCTGTCCTAACTACTAATTCTATTGAGGTAGTCAGAACATTACAGCCTCCTGTCACCTTTGAAGAGAACAACCCCTTGATTGACTTATACTACAGAATTGCTGATGCTACTCTTGAATTTGATCTTCTGGAAGTACATAGCTGGTGTCAGGAAAATTTTGAAAAGAAAGTGGCCAATGATATAATTGTATGGGACTCCAACTTGCCTAAATATGTGGTTCCCATCACCCATCCTGCTCAGGATTTCATTAGGTTATGTCAGATGCACTATATTCCTGATCAAAGATCCATGGTGAACAAATATAATGAAGTCCTGTTCTACATAACTGCTGAAACAATCAATGATATGCTCCAACTAAGCCATGATCCACGAGCAGTATCATTGTCAATACAAGATTTGACTCAGGTGTTGGATCTGGATTTTCGTAGGAAGTTTGAGATCCTTCAAAATTTCATGCCTAATCATGCCAACCTTCCCAAGGTAAATCCACCTTATGATACTATTGACTTCCTTGAGGGCTCGAGATAGATCATTTGAATGCTCTCTTTCATTTTAGGCTATGTTAATGATGAATTTACAGATGCCTCCATTTTAGGGTTCCTCTCTACTTTGTCTCATGGACAACAGCCAAAATTGGTCTTTGACTTTGCCAAATTCATTCCCGACAATATACATTATCAACTAATAAAGTTACCTGATGAAGGAGTGTTCGGATATACATCATATCTGTTACATCTCTTCCTATTCTCTCAAGCAGATAATTTTCCCATTGCATTACAGAAGATGGATATGGAGGGCAAACCTCTTTCAGTAATATTTTGGACTTCTCTTCTCAGGAAAAACAACATTGAGTACAGTTATAGTAATTTCAATGGTTTGTTTATCAGACCTGCCATGATTTTGCTGGAAAAAGTAGAGCCACCAAGGATCAATGAAGAAATCAAAAGAATTTTACGGTTGTCTGAAAATTTTAAAGTTGGTGATTGGTATTTGTATTAAAATCACACAGAAATTAGAGTAAATGGTGCAATCCTAGCTCCATACAAATTACCAAAGTTTCTAACCACAAGGATCTTTGCTTTGGAATACTTGAGACATATTTTAAATGCAGATGTAGTGAACTTTATATCATCCAAAAAGAAAGCACAATTCAGATTAAAAAAGTCAAATTGGCTCTTTCATAGTCAACAGCAGAGATGCCTTGAAAGAGGTAAGAAGCAAATTATCAGCATTCAAATTCGAAGAAAGCTTTTACTGGAACTATGACCCTCATGGTATTCTGAGCAACCTCAGGGTAAAATGTAAATTGACCCCATTCCTCCATGAATCAAAGCCACTAATTGAAAAATATGCCTATCAGATGGAATGGGTTGCAAACACTTTAATTGATGATGATCAGGAGATGCAAACATATAATCTACAGGAAAACCAAATGGAAAGTACACAGGTGGTTACAGTCAACCAACCGGAAAATGTATCCAATAAAAGGCCGAGAAAAGAAGAAGGATATTTGGCAGAGACAATCATTGAAAATAAATTTAAAATAGTCTACAACAAAAAGGCCAAAATGACTACTCTAGAAAAATAAGGAGTCATAGATGTAGATGATAATAATGATCAGAAAATAGATGATGAGGCTACAATCATTGTTAATGAAACACTCGTGGAAATTTAGAATGAAAAGGTACAAGAAAAGGGAAAAGGCCAAGAAATGATTGAAGTAGATATAGAAGATCCCTCTTCCTCTAAAAAAATAAAAGAAAATCATTCTGATATTTAGAAAAGGTTTAAGCAGATTAGGGAAAGAAACGAGGAAATCAAGGATGAAGTTTATTTTAAACTTCTGAAGGAAAAACGAGGAGATAAATACAGACTAGTGACATCATTTGATTACTCAACAAATAAAATGATCATGTATTTTCTCCAACCAGTAGTAACAGATCCAAAGTCAGCCACAGACTACAGGAAGACAGAATTTGCAGTTAATGTTGATACTATACATGAACTAGATTAGATAGAGTTCCATAGGAGTGCATCAGAAATGATATATTCAAAGGTAGTAAGCAAAACCATGAGTGCTACCATGCTTCAGAAAACTGTATCTAATTTTCAAACCCAAATGAAATTAGATAAAGCATCTCTCCATGCTAAGGATTTGAGGATCAAGTCCTTAGAAGATTTGGTAATAGAAACAGGAGCAAATCCCTCTAATACTGAAGTTGCTAAAAAATTGATAAGGCAGAAGAATGAGGATATTGCTGCCTTGAGAAAGCAACTCAAATTTCCACAGAGTGAGCACCCTCAGGAAAAAGAAGTTCTTCAGGAAAAGACTGAAAATGAGGAAACTATGCAACTGGTTTTGAAGATGACAACTCAGATTAAAGATATGGAAAATCAAATAGAATCCGTAATGCAAGAAAATGAAACATTGAAGAAAGCTCACGAAATATCCATTCCCACATTTATTCCAACTGTAAGTACAACTATTCCCTCTACATTGGAAGAACATTTGGCACTGAAAGGAGTGTTGGAAACTGCCACGTCAATTACTTCTAAAGATATCTCTTCCACTTCTTCATCTACATCACAGGTAAATCCAACAGGAGAAACAACTTCCATATTAAAGGCTATGGAAGACATGTCCTTGAAGGATAAAGAGATAATCAATTTGAAAGGCACCATCAGAAATCTTGAAACATCTAACAGAGATGCATTAATTACATCCAAAGGACATGAGCAAAGAGCTAATAGATTGCAGCACAGGTAAAGATTCTTCAACAATAGGTTAATCTCACTGAGAAGGTATCTTACATCAAGAATTATCTTTGGAACAACATCATTCAAGGCATACATTCTTAGTGGCCTTCAATTCAAATTATTTATGAAAAAAAAGAATTACTGAAAGCAGCATAGATAGAAATTCAAAATACAAAAGAAGAACTGGCTGACAAACCTACTCAAGCCTTAAAACTTATTACATTTTTTAATAGAAAACACAAAGAAGAGCTTGAAGAGCTAAAAATTGAGGATAGAACTGAAAGTATACTACAAATCAAAAAAGTCATGAATAAGAGAAATATGATGAATAATTTGGAGGTCAGATGCAAGGACATGAACTTGGAAATCACAAAATTTTGGGCCAAATACACAATACTAACACAAGTAGGCCTACCAGACATTCATGCTTTAAATGAAAAGTTGATGCCACAGAAATAATATGACAACAAAATCAGGGTTTATGCCAAAGAGCAGGTCAGCAAACCTTTTCCACAAGGGTCTTTCATTTTGGAATTTTTTGAAAACTTGTTCTTTTCACAAAATGAGATCAAACATATTTTCATTTTTAAGCCCAATTTCACCAAGTATACAAAAGCAGATGAAAGTTACAGGAAATTAAAGAGTATGAGAATTCCCAGTGCAGAACAATGGCAGGAATTCACTGACTTAATATTAATATTTGCAGTCAAAGTGTATCAGAGTCAGAAATAGAGTCAAAGAGTATTAGTCAAAATACCTTTTTACTGTAGATAGTTCTTTATTTTACAATAGTGAAACAATAAAAGGAGAAGGATAAAGAGTATCAGTGATAAAGCATAGGTGAAAGGATATGAAATGGAAAGAGTGTCTTTCAAGTTATCTTGAAAAAGATCTTTTCAAAAATTCCAGCAAGCATTTTCAGCAACTACAATCTAGCAATAAGTTAGGATAATTCGTCCTATTTTTTATTGATAAGAGGACAACTTGCCAGTTTGTTTTGCAGCTGTCCCTCTTTCTATGTAATAAAATTTATTTTTGCCTAGAGATATTCCTACATGTCTCTCAGATATTTTGTAATATTTTTTGTATAAATACTTCTCTTTTTGAAGTATGAAGTGTGGAATAAAATTTGTCAAGACTACTATAGACATTTTGTTGGATATATTGAAGTTTGTGTGAGTCAATTAGAAAAGCAGCAGACTGCAATTAGGATTAAAGACATCATAACTTAGGATTATTGTGCTGACCAGATAAGACAAGTATTATCCCATTTTCATTGTTTATCTTTCAAAATTTTCCATACATACATTTTAATGTTTTCTCTCTTTAATGATTAACTAGGAAAGCTTAAACATGATTAGTGTTAAAAAAAGCTCTCTTTTTTTTACTAGTTATTCATTATTGTGTTTTCTGCTGATAACTGGACTTAAGAATTCTTAAATGTTCTTAGTCCCTGTTTGACCCCTTCCTTTATCTTCATTTCTGTAACCTAAGGATTCTTAATTTCCCTTTTGTCCAGATTTTACCCATTTCATCAAAAAGCCTATTGCAAACCCTTTGAAGGTCATCTACCCTACCCTTAGTACATTTTCTCTTTAAACCTTATTTCCTAGCTCTGCTTGCCAATAAGTTGACTCCATATGTTAGGATGAGTCCTTAGTGTAATTGTACGAAAAAAGACCCTTTTAGTTGTGCATAGCAAATAGCCCTAACAGCAAAAGATGGCTACTAATATCTTCAGATCTGTAGTTAGTTGATCAAGATAAATGTTGTAACAATCCAGATCTATGCATAAAAATACATTAAGAAGTAAACATAAGGTTTTTCTCCATGCATCCAATAGATAAGACAAGAACAATATTTTTAAAGAATTTTATATTAATGGCACCTGGGAGGAAAACAAGAAAGGTGTTTCCAATTATCCTCAATGGGATGGGTTCTTGGAAGTCCTCAGCACTTCAAATCTAGAATTTCTCTCTCTTGTTGGTGTAGAAAACCCAGACAAACATAGAACTCAAAGGGAGCTCCCCAAGAAAAGAATAGAAAATATGACAATGATAATGGCTCAAAGTCAGACCAAGAGTATACATCCAGAGTGATCTAAGAGCCAACAAAAGGTAATGAATGATAGAAAAAACCCTTCTATTTATAACAAAATATTAGGTCATTTTAGATCTTGGTGCATGATTAAAATAATGTTAACCAAATCTAGATCCGCCTTTTATGGAATATTTTATTATATTTGTTGGAAGGGAAAGGAATTTGACTTGGGTCAAATCCCTTTATTTGTAAATAATAAATAAATAAATGATTTATTTATCATTTTAAGGAAGTAATTGAATGATAATTAAATAAATAATGATTTATTCAGTTATTTATAAATGATTTAGTCAAATTTAACAAGGAATATTATTTAAATAAGGTTTAAATAATTATTCCTAGAAAATAATAAGATAAATAAGGATTTATCTAATTAATTTCCTTGTTTTGGGCTAAATATGACCAGGAATAATAATTAAATTACTATTTAATTAATTATTCCACGAGGAAAACCAAAAAAATATAGATTTGTTTAATATTTTCCCTTTGGGTTTCTTGTTTAGACCATAAACAACCTAATAAATGTGTTTTATTAAGTTATTTTACATAGTGAAAGAAATTCTACTTAGGGTAAAATTGGTCTTGCATGGTGCACTTGGGTCCATGTAATGATAATAGGTTAGATGACCAAAAATTGGTGTAACAGATTGCCCCCCAGCATGCGAGTGTTAGGAGAAAATCGTATGACCGAAGTACGTTGTAAGAACTCAATCACCAGACATCAAAAGGGAAGTCAGAGAGAGGAATGTAAGGTAGAATAATGTGCTGAAGAACTAGACCCTGAGGAGACGAGACTTACAGGTGCGACAAGTCTCTTTTTAGGAGTGGGTACCTATGCTAAAGGCGGCGGGGGAGGCATACCTATGCCCACTGAGACAAAGTACAAAAGAATAGTGCCTCCAGTAAACAAGGGACCAAAATGCAAAGTACATGTTGGAATAAACATGGCCAGATAAAAGATATAATGATGAATCTCACATACATGTTGTGCTTGGGATAACAACCAGGACTTATACAATAATATCTAAGTACATGAGATACAAATTCAAACCCAATGCCCCTATAAATAGGGAAGGGCTTGCAAAATCTGACTGATACATGCAAATCAAAGAGGCATTGCAAGTGGCTAAGGCCAACATCATCAAATATATGGAGTTGCATCGAAGGCTGCGATGAAAAGGTCATTCGGACATGTGGGGGGCTACCAGCAGGGCCACCCCCTCGTGAGGGCTGAAACATTTCACACACACCCGGGAGTCACTGATATCAACTGCTGCATCACTAAATCATCAATTATACAGATCTCAATCATGCTGAAAGGAGCTGGAGCTTAGAAACAATAAATTCAAAGGGAAATAAGGAGTCCCTTTGCCTGATCTGGGGCACAGAACAAGATTGGAAGCTAGAACCAAGGTACATTTCCCTCTAGACCTATCTTCTGGAATGAATGAGCTGATGTCGATAGAAGGAGGTCCGCCATAGGTGAGGAAATAAGGGATCCTCAACTAAGGCATGAGAGAAAATAGTAGAGTGACAGACAGAATGACACCAATGATGATGATGAAATGGGTGATACTGAGTAGTGAATGGATTACTTCCCTTGTTAAAGCATTAAGGGCATGGATGACCTAGCAGTGACTAACACAATATCATGAAGGATAGGGGACAGTGGGACTGAAGACCATAATGTGTGACACGAGAGAGGGACCAAGAAATGAAGGATATAGGACTATAGAGAGATACAAAGGGACTCGAGATAGACTCCATGAATGTAATGATGACTCAACTTGGATGCTCTAAATGAGGGAAACTCGATGGTGTTGCCACACAGTAAATTTCCAATCAGGGACCATAAAAACATGAGTACAAGATGGCAACTCACGACAAACATCAACACGAGCATGGAAAAGTATGGAGGCCAAGTGGTGCTCCTAGTATGAGTGTTGCAAGTGAATAAATTAGATTTTGAGGAGGGGTGAAGTGATGCTTCCCGGATAAAATGTGTCATGGTGAAGTATCAAGTCACTAAAAACTAACAGATACTCAGTGAGAGCTTTCCAACGGTATAGACGGTTCATCAAACTGAGCTACGGTTTGGCCGCAGGAGGTGAAATAAAAATCAGGGGTTTTCTTTTAATAAGGCATCTTCCCTACAAATTCACTCATTTACAGGTGGAGCTATGGTGAATGTAGTGAGGAGAGAAGGCCCTAAATCATGCAGCGATCATAGCAGAAAAACTGACCGTTGGAATTGAGGTCCGTCAGTTGCAGGTAAGAGGCCTAATCCTACTCTTTCATTTCAATGGATGGAAAGTTCAATTTAGGTACCCAGAGCTCATGAATAGGCCATGTCAGGCCTTTTAGGGTCTATTCTATGACCTGGGTAGCAAGTACTGGGCAGAAAACTGCAACTTGTCCCAAGAAATGACCTGAAAAGTGCGACCTGTTAGAGAAGCGGGGTTTCAGTGCTGTTTTTGGCTGAGATCTGGGATTTTTATGATTGATGGGTATAGGTGCCCCCAAGAATGTTGTGGTCATGCCAAAATGTATTTAGAAAAGGGGAATCTAAACACATTTTAATGATTTGGTGCATCATTTGTTTTCGTTATGGTTATGCAATTTGAGAAAGGAAATGGAGGATTACCAATCTCTTTTAGTACTGCATATATGAATCAAATGGAATTTGAGTTTCTAGGTTGGCATACCTGGTGTTAGTATCACAAAGAGAGGATTTGGAGATAATGAAGTGATGCTCTCCTATAAAACCCATAGGTTGGTCAACAACAATGTCTAAAAGACTGGGTTGCTGATGTAAGATGAAGGAACGATAAGGGGTATCATCCCCAGAGTGATCTGAAGTGATATGGGACTCTATAGGTTCTTATAAATGTGGAAGAATAATGGTACTAAAGTCGACATGACCAGATACAGTAGGAGAGTTGTGGAGAATTGCTTCTCTTGGTCTCTCAAATATCGGTGCCCACTTACCCAAACATTGGGTCTCAATGTAATGGCCACAAGGTGTATGTGGTTCGAACGCATGGGTTCGATGTAAGGGGGAATAGATAAATTTAGGGGTGGTGATGTCTTCGATAATTTCGTCATCGTGATATAATATGGGGTGACTAGTTGAAGAAAGACCACCTGTCGTGGCCAAGCTACTTGACTCATCATCATGAGAAGAGAGGTTCACATGCGCATCTTCATAAGGGGTGACATAAGAGTAAGCAGATAAAGGATCTACCGATGTTTAGCCTAGGGTGATCGCTGAAGGGAGGTCAAGCAAAACATTAGGGGAAGTCTCCAAGGGGACTTCCACCGAGGGTCTCATGGATGATGATAGGTAGAAAATGGTGGACGAAGGCTCCGTCATCTCGACAACAAGAGGGGGAATGTCGATGGGAGAATTCGTGTCCTCTGGTTTACCTGAAGCATAATGTGCAAGTATGGGAGAGGCGGATTGATTTTTCTCAACCTGATAAGTTTGAACTACTTCTAAAGAGGCACGGTAGTGCGTCAGGTGGGGAAAATGGTGGGAATAATGGCCATGGACACCAAACAGAGCACAGGGTTTTTTGGTGAAAATAGTCTTTGGGTTCTTGGCTGTGGACGAGTAAGAAATAGAGGGTTCAGGGATCGTAGACTCAGGGAACGCGACTTTAACCGTGGATTTAATACGGGGCAATTCGGGACAAGTATGGGTGGAATGACCGACGACATCACACAAGGCACAAGGCTTTGCGGGTGGAGGAGGGGCAGGGTCAGTTGGGATGGCCTTGTCTTTGGATGCCCCCTTGCGAGCTTTGCCTTTATTTCCCGAAGCTAGCCCAATAGGAGAAGGGTCCTATTGAGGTGCTGATGGCATTGTACTAACGGAAGAAGCTAGGGGAACCAGCTGAACTGGTGTCAAAGCAAGGTAGGGTTTGGGGTAACCAGCAAGGGTAGTGACTGGAGGGTCAAGGTAATAGACGGGTATAACCAGGGTCAATTTGGGGAGAGAAAGGGTGGCCATGATGGGAAACGAATAGACTTCAGGAGGGGGAGCAAGGAAAAGTATCTGACTAGTGGGGTAATGATCAAGTGATATGGCTGCAAAATGGTCAAGGCCTGGTGGAACCAACCCGGAATGATAAAGGGGCGCATGGGTACCAGGTGTAGGAGAAGGGCCAGAAGGAGTAGGTCCGACTAGCTGAGACGAAGGGATAGGAGAAGGTTGCGGCGGGTGAGGTTGAGGTTGCTGACTAGCTGGAGCAGACCGCTTAAGAGTAGCCTGAGACGATTGCACCATGCAAACATTCGATAATCTGGGATCAGAGACAGGGGGAGGAGGAAGACCAGGGAAGGTTCCAAGAAAAGAGGAGTCTTTGTAGACGCCAGGAGAGACACTGGTTAAAGAATCAACGGTTTTCTTATTGGCTATAGAAGAGATGGTAGTTTCAGGGGAGGTCTGAGATTTTGGCTCGTGATATGTCAACTGGTAAATGCTGACTATCTTTCCATTATGAGGGAAAGACATCTTGCGGTATACTACGGATGGGACAACAGACATGCCATAGGTGTAGCTACACCCCAAAAGAATGTTATAATCAAGAGAGGCATTGATGACTTCAACGTCAATGCAAACAATCTTGCCTGCAAGACTGATAGGACAATTACGGAATAGGCCAATGGCCTAGGAGGCAAGGTCATCCCACGCTCGAAGGGTGATTGTAGAAGGGGGCAAATCAAGAGATCCGAGTTGTTTCCAAACTGAAGCGGACATCACACAGGTGGATGTCCCCTCATCAATGATACACCGAGAAACGTTAGCATTCTAGATTTTAATTGGGATTTGGAAGGCTACAGAGGTAGGAAGAGGAGGATGCTCTGATTGAGGAGCGTTGAAAACAATCAATTGGTCGTCAGTAGGATATACAACACCCATGGAGGATAGTAGAGCCTTCTTTTGATAAAGGCATGACTGGAGGAGTTCTAGTGTTGAGATGGCAGCAGGAGATTGTGCCAAATCATCTACTATACTATACGAATGAGTAGCTCAACCAAAAGTAGCATTTAGGCATAATGGTCCCTTAGGAATATTGGTATGAACCCCAAATTTGGGTTGAGGGATATGCAAGGGACCATTGGATGTCGAAAGACGCTCTATAGAACCTGAAGAAGGTGACTCGGGGACAGACAGAGCGGGAGGCTTGGGATACTGATGGGACTGAGTTTGAAGGTTAAGGTCAATGGTTAGAGGTTGAGCAGAGTTCATCATGAGGATGTGGTAATCGTAGGAACCAGAAGGGGAAGGTTGAGTGGCCACCTGTCCATTAGGTGGTTGGGTAGCCATGAATCCTTGCTAGGGGAAAGGATTGGTAAACACAGCCGGTTGAGTAGTGGCCACATTGGGGGGAGCAGTAGGGGAGGCATGCTATCCTTGCAATGTGGCTTGAGACTTCCACATCTACTACATTTGCAGTAAAAGGGGACAATTGTGAGTGTAATGACCGTAAACACCGCAACACAAACAAGGCTTATTTGTACGAAGAGGCCTGTCCAGCTTGGACTAAGTGCCCTATTGCTGGTTAGCAGTGTTAAATTCAATACATTAAGGATTAGGTCCATGAGTACCAGGGGCAGATTGGTTTTGATTTCCTATCCTCTTCGTTTGGGAGGAAGGATGATTAGTTGCACCCTGCTGTGCAAATACTTGCACCGAAGGGGGTGGTAGTTTTTGTTGCTGGGGTTGAGAAGGCAAGAGAGGCGGAGGTGAAAATGCTGGAGGAGCTAGAGAACTAGGCTGTGGAAAATGATAATGGTTAGGTTGGGCAACATTGAGGTAAACATGAGGTTGGGAAAAAGGATGAGGCATGCCGTATCCTGGATACATGCTACCTAGAGGGGGAAAAGTGTTGGAGGTGTTGGCCCCTCCCGGAGGGAGACCATAGCCGATAGGAGGTTGATTGTATGGATGAGAAAGAGTTCCAATGATACTATCGACAGAATGAGATGTCGTTGAGGCATTAGCGCCACCAGGTCTAGGGTGGTTAGGAAGGATGCTATAAACGTAACCAAACTGAGCATAGATCAGGTCATACTTCAAGGCTATTTGAAGGGTGGCTTCTTCAGTTTAAGAGAAATGTGATGCAACTTCTTTGCCGATGGCAGGTAAGAGAGATCTAAGGAATCAGTCCATGTAGACACGATCTTCAAAGGTAGGAGCTCGACATAAGCTCTTTCTTCTCCACCATTCCTGAACATGATCAGATAGGTGGGTCGCAAATGATTAACGGAAAGAAGTCAAGAATTTGGTACCAATGTCGTATTGGAGAGGCAGTTGGAAATAAGATAAGAAGGCTCGGGCAATGGTCGCAAAGGTGGTATGGGAAGAGGAGGTCTGATCAACATACCACTTAGAAGCTTCACCTGTAAGCATGCATTGGAACAACCAAAGATGGATGGAATCATCAGAAATGAAATTGGATGAACACCACATGTGAAAAGATTGGATATGGTTGGAGGTATCTTCTCCAGCAAGGCCTTCGAACTTGGGAATGTCAGAGGAGAGCTTGGATGGCATAGCAGGCCAACCAATATTGTGGCGGATAGGGTCATTTATAAAGTGATTGAAATCGGGGAGACCGAGGCCTGTCATGTAAGGGAGCAAGGAGACAACTGAGGTAGTTCCTGTGGCGGTTCCACTAGTAGCATTCCTGGTATTCGGGCCGGGATTACCGCTAGCGTTAGGCCCTGGACCAGACATAGTGAAGGTGACAGGGGGAGAACTAGAAGTAAAAGGAGAACCCAATGAATCAAAAGAGGAGTCGGATTGCGGACTCGGAGGAGGACTAACTCGACGATGGCGGGAAGGAGTAGGTCAACCAACCGGAAACTGAGGATGAAGGCCAAGAAGTCTTCGAGATATATGCCTTGGCGGTGCAATGGTGACAACACAAACATGGCACAGAGGGAAGAAGAAATACCAACAAGGGCAGGGAGGTGCAGAATCAAGATATTATAATGTCGAAGCAAGGGTTGAGAGGTGCAGAGTCAATTGATTTTACAATGTTTTAAAGTCTTTTCCTAGCGGTGTTAACTAGGCTCTTCTTCGCTTAGGGTGAGTGTGTGGCATGCATTAATTTTAATTTTTAAACCCCAAACATTTTTTAGAGTAAAAGAAAAAGTGTGTTGCGTAATTGAGAATAAACCTGCAGAGAACAGTATATAATGCTGAAATAACATAAAATTAACAGCTAACAATGCATCAATCTAACACAAGGAAGTAGGTCTTTCAAAAACTAGTTTAACAAAGGGAAAAAATATAATCAAAACACACTGAAAATAAGCCAATAGATCTAAGGTCGAGAGGGATAGGGGTCTAAAGGATACATATACTAAAAAGAGGTGCAGAAAACAACAAAGAGACAGAGGCAAGGTTGTTGTGAAAGAGGAGGCAAAAAGCTAAAGGCAGTAGGGAAAGGAGGTGAACCTAAAGGAAAACCAAAAAAAAACTATATGAGGTGACTTGGATGGAAAAATAACTGATCTAAAAGGGATCTGAAGAGGAGGTATCAGATCTAGAAAAGAAATTACTGAAACTCTGAAAATTTAGACACCTGCAACAACTAAAACTCTTCCACAAAAACTGGAGGGTACTAAAGCCCTAGGGGGCTAGGTTCCCACTTATTGAGTAAAAAAGAACAAGAACAGGGCTAAACGGGTGGAGACAGAGGCTAGACAACCCTGACAGAAGCTTCAGAAAAACCCAGAAAACTTTCAGAAAATCTACAGAAAAAAGTGCAAGTCGCAGGTTCTGACCTGCTTTCTATCCAGGTCGCACTTTTGAGACTGAAAGGTGTGTCTTACAGTCCAGGTTGCAGATTTAGGGCCGAAAAGTGTGACCTATACTTCTGGGTCTCTCAGCGACATATTTTAGAAAAAATTTCCCTCTCAGGTGCGACTGATGTCTGTTACCTGCGTAATAGGGCCAGAAACACATGGAAGTTAGAAATTTTAATGTTTTAGGGTTTTATGGATGAAAAACAACATAAAAATAGGAAAAACAAAAAACTTAAGAGAAACCCTAGGGTTTGAAGCAGCTGGATATGCATGAATATGAAAAACGACAGCGGTCGTAATTGAAAACCCATGTGGAGTAGCCAGTTGTTAGGATGAATCCTTAGTGTAAGTGTATGAAAAAAGGCCCTTTTAGTTGTGCATAACAAACAACCCTAACAACAAAATATGGCTGCTAATATCTTCAGATCTGTAGTTAGCTGATCAAGATAAATGCTGCAAAAATCCAGATCTATGCATAAAAAGACATTAAGCAGTAAAAATAAGGTTTTTCTCCATGCATCCAATAGACAAGAAAAGAAAAATATTTTTAAATAATTTTATATTAATGGCACCTCAGAGGAAAACAAGAAAGGTGTTTCCAATTCTCCTCAATGGGATGGGTTCTTGGAAGTCCTCGTCACTTCAGATCTAGAATTTCTCTCTTGTTGGTGTAGAAAACGCAAACAAACACAGAACTCAAAGGGAGCTCAACAAGAAAATAATAGAAAATATGACACTGATAATGGCTCAAAGTCAGACCAAGAGTATACATCCAAAGTGATCTAAGAGGCAACAAAAGGTGATGAATGGTAGAAAAAACCCTTCTATTTATAACAAAATATTAAGTCATTCTAGATCTTGGTGCATGATTAAAATAATGTTAACCAGATCTAGATCCACATTTTATGGAATATTTTATTATATTTTTTGGAGGGGAAAGGAATTTGACTTGGGTCAAGTCCCTTTATTTGTAAATAATAAATAAATAAATGATTTATTTATCATTTTAAGGAAGTATTTAAATGATAATTAAATAAATAATGATTTATTCAATTATTTATAAATGATTTAGTCAAATTTAACAAGGAATATTATTTAAATAAGGTTTAAATAATTATTCCTAGAAAATAATAAGATAAATAAGGATTTATCTAATTAATTTCCTTGTTCTGGGTTAAATATGACTAGGAATAATAATTAAATTACTATTTGATTAATTATTCCATGAGGAAAACCAAACAAACATAGATTTGTTTAATATTTCCCCTTGGGGTTTCTTGTTTAGACCATAAACAACCTAATAAATGTGTTTTATTAAGTTATTTTACATAGTGAAAGAAATTCTACTTAGGGTAAAATTGGTCTTACATGGTGTACTTGGGTCCATATAATGATAATAGGTTAGATGACCAAAAATTGGTGTAACAACATACCCCAATGGTCTGGTAGATCCCTCTGTGGTTTACCTTGAAGTCCCTTTTATTCCCACCAAACTTTCAAAACAAATCCCACTGTCCAATCATAACTAGCCTAAAATGTTATAATAAAATCAAGCTAAATCTTGAGGAGAGATCCCTCTTCGGAACTTAGGAAGGCTAGATTCTGAATTTCAAAAGAGGTTCTTAGTTACCCCTAGTTTTCTTTAACTATAAACCAAAATCCCATGACCTAAGAATTACTAGGGTGATAACATACTGGCGACTCCACTGGGGAACTAACCACTCTCGAGTTTTAAGTTTAATATATAAGGAAGATTTTTAAACATATATTTTCTACTTTAAGATTAATTTTAAAGGTTGTGGGTATTTATACAATAATAATTCTGGCTTGAAAGAAAGTCTATTATACTAGATCCAACCCTGATCCCAACCCTGCAGATATAGTAGACAATTCGGACCAGATAGGAAAAAAAGAAAAAACAAATTGTTAGTTCATAAACTAAAATACCCCTAAAAAGAGCTGATTCTTTACCCAAAGAATTAGTAAACTTATCAGATGTTGAATTTGATTTGAAGTTTGAAAAATCACTATTTAGAACCAAGTCTGAAACTGATTTAAACAAAACTATTTTAGATCCTTTTTTTACTTCTTTTGTGAATGAGAAACATAAAATTATTTCAGAACCTATAAAATCAGACAAAACTGAAAGTTAAAGCCCAATAGAGAGGGTAAATGTTACACGAATTAAAGACCTTGAAAAAGCTATTAAGTTAGCCAATTTTTTGTCACAATTTAAACTTCCAGTTTCTCAATTGTCCACTACTATCTTTCCAACAGTAGATTCTACTCTGTATGTTGCCACTTCATTTACAGATTCCACTATCAGTTCACCCCTAGAGCCTATTAGCCCTGAGTTGCCTTTGCAACCTAGGATCATATATTCATCATACCCTCAATCCATCGCTATTTCATCCACGGGACCATTCATCTCTGAGCTGCCTTTGCAGCCTAAAGTATTATTTCCATCATTCACTAAATCCATTACAACCACTACCACAATATTCCATAGCCATACCACTTATTTTTCATCTCCTTTTCCAAGCTCTTCAAGTTTAGCCTTCAGCACATCTACTATTGTAACCAGCACTATCCCTGCCACTACTACCGTACCTCCCAGTTTAGCAAAAATCCAAGCCATGGCAACCAAATATGCTCTCTTGGTCTTACCTTAAAACCTCCATGACATGCCCAAAAATTACCAAAAGGATATCCCATTGTTTGATAATAATTCACAAATTATTGCACAACAACATATCACCAGAATGAATGATTTTTTGGAAATTTATGAGATAGATGAGTCTGATGTCATAATGAGGTTATTTACACAAAGCTTAACTGGAGAAGTAAAAACATGGTTTAGAAATTTAGGTGCTGGTACTATAGTAGAATTAGCTGCATTCCATAGAGCTTTCCTAAATAAATGGGAAAAGAAGAAAAAACCCCTATAAATATTATCTGAGTTTGATGTTCTTAGAAGAGCTCCCAATGTGTCTGTCCAAGATTTTTGCACCAGATACAACAGTATTTACAATTCCATTCCTGCATACCTTAAACCCACTCCATATTCCGTGCTGCTCAAATTCCCTAATTTTTTTGATATAGAAATGGCCTATCAAATTAGAGAAAGGGATGCAGACACCCTAGAAAAAATGCAACTAAATGGTGTTGGAGTAGAAATCAATATCCTTGCTAGAAAAGCCAAAATGAGAAACGAGAGGAGGGTTACTATCAAAGAAGAAGCTTCAAACTTAGATGGTAAATTTGATTTTATTAACAAAACATTAGAAAAAGTAGTTGAGATATTAGACCACATTGAAAAAAAACCACAATGGGACAATCAATCCCAAATCAGGAATCCCAACTACAGGAAAAAAAACAATCCTGGGAAAGGTAAAGAACCCTCCCCAGATCAGAACATAAGACCCCCATTCCAAGAGAACTTTGCAGAGAGTTCTCAAAACAATGTTTAGGATGAGGAAGACATCAACATAGTTATGGGGATAGATGAAAACAATACAATTTTCCTCACTCAGGAGGACCAGGAACTCTTTGAGCTACAACAGTTCAAAGTGGAATCTGGTGAATCCTTTGACTATAAGCAAGGTTATGACTTCACAATCAATGAAATTCACAACCAATATAACCTTAGGAGCAAGAAAACCAATGATCCTACTACAAAAAACAATGCTCCAACTCAACAAAGCCAAAAAAAAAAGAATATTGAGGCTCCCAAAACAAAACTTTTGCAGATTATTCCCAGAGAAAATAAACAAAATTCAAACCCACCCAGTCCTAAAAAACAGCCTAGTCCAAAGATCGTCGATATCACTGATGAGGTGGCTCAGTCCTCCAGAGATTCCCAAAAGGCTAATACCACAAAGACCACCAATTCATCAATAATTAATGATCCAAAAAAGAATCTAGCTAACTCAAAATCATCAAATCCTAAATCATCTATTGAGAATTCCAAAATTGATAAAGCATCTGCTAACACTCAAATGTTCCTGAAAAAATAATCAAAGATAACAGAAATTGGGAAACTCAAACAGAAGATAAAAGAAAACCTCAATCCAAAGGTAAAACTGTCGAAACAAAAGAAAAATCATCCCAAACAACAGTTCCAAAAGATGAAATAATTCAAGCTATCAAATCTCAGTCAACATTTAACATTCAATCTAAAATATCCAAGTTAAATATAGTTGTTCCCTTAGTTGAATTGGCTAAAAATGACTTTTATAGATCTATTATCACTAAAACATTGAATGTAAATGAAAATGGGGATACAATTAATATGAGTGATGACAGATCAAAATTAATCTTTAGTCCAAATGTAGATGCTGAGCATTCAGATGGGTCATTACCTCCATTTTATTTAAGTCCTACAGTACATGATCAGATATTACACAATGCTATGCTAGATACTGGAGCTTCCCATAACCTAATGCCCAAACCAATAATGGAAACCCTGAATCTAGACATAAACCGACCATATAAATATTTTTTTTCATTTGATTAATCTAAAGTCCAATGCATAGGATTGATTAAAGATCTGTGTGTAAACTTAGTCGAATATCCTGGTAAATGCATGACCATGGATGTTGTGGTAGCTGATATCCCGCCAAAGTATGGCATGCTTCTTTCTTGCTCATGGGGAGCCAAGTTGTTGGGATCTCTACAACTTGACATGAGTTATGCCACTATCTCGGTATTTGGACAGCCCAAAAAGCCTTACAGAGAAACCTTAATGAAGTTTATGATCAACAGTGCTGAAAGACCTACAAATTACCCAATCTATTCAACTCGTACTGATCTTGATTCCTTTATTCTCTGTAACTTTGATCATAATAACAGCCAAACTGAAATCACTGATAAGAAGCCTAAAATAATGGATGATTTCATTGGTCATGAGGCTTTGTGGCATTTGTATTTTGATGGCTCAGTCAATAAATCAGGAGCTGGAGATAGTGTATGGATTACCAACATTGAAACAAGCCATTCTCAAGGACATGTCTTTAGATTTAATTTCAAATGTACCAATAACATGGCTGAATATGAGGCTTTAATCTTAGGTCTTCAAATCATTAGAAAATTGGGAGGGAAACGAATATTAGTCATGGGATATTCTGAGTTAGTTATGAAGCAAATAAATGTAGAATACTCTGTTCACAATCCCAGACTAGCCAGATACAGGGACACAACAAATGATTTGGTTGAATATTTGTTAGAAGGCAGTTTTGCTATCATCCCTAGAAAACAGAATATGCAAGCCCATTGTTTAGCAACCTTTGCTAGCACTTGCAAATTTCCATTTTCACCAACACAAAAATACACTTCTGAAATCAAAAACAGACCTATTGTCCCAGATAATGTAAAACAATGGAAAATTTTCTTAGAAGATGAACAAATCTATCACTTTTCGAACAATGAGCAAGAGTTTAAAAATTGCCAAATTGATAATGATTGTAATATAGATTCACCTTATAACATAGATTCAATTTTTTGTAAAATAGATGATTTAGATGATTTAGATGTACATAATTTTGATAAACCTACTATATTTACTCAGAGTGACATAGATGAATTGGAAAAAGTAGATATAGAGGAAATAATGGAAGATGAACCAGACTTGATTGATTTAAAACATCACATTTTACCCAGAGGTTTAACTCCGCTAGAAGACTTGTTTGATTCCAACGATGTGCCCAAAAGGCCAAAAATGGAACCAGTCAGGTCTGATATAGAAGAGTATAACTTATGGAAAAATGAAAAACCAAAAATGATCAAATTATCAAAATCTTTATCATCAGAAGAAAAGGTTAAATACATAGAACTTTTGAAAGAATATCAGGATGTTTTTGCATGGGGTTATGAAGATTTGAAAACTTACAACAAAGACATAATTCAACATAAGATTCCTTTGAAAGAAAATAAAAAACCTTTTCAACAAAAACTAAGAAGGATTAATCCAATTTTGTTACCTTTAATCGGGAAAGAAGTTAAAAGAATGTTTGATGCACAAATAATTGCACCAGTCAGGTATTCTGACTGGGTATCTAATTTAGTGCCCACCAGAAAGAAAACAGGAGAAATTTGACTTTGTATAGACTTTAGAAATCTCAATAAAGCTTCCTTGAAAGACAATTACCCCTTGCCTAAAATGGATGATGTTTTGCAGAGGGTGGTAGGTTCTTCAAGAATTTCTTTACTAGATGGTTTCTCTGGTTATAATCAAATTCTATTTCATAAAGATGATCAAACTAAAACTTAATTTACCACTCCTTGGGGCACTTTCATGTATGTGAAAATGCCTTTTAGATTAAAAAATGTAGGAGCTGATTTTCAGAGGGCCATGTGTTAGTATGAATTCTTCGTCGAGGTGTACGAAAAAGAACCACTTTAGCTACGCATAACTAATAGCCCTAACAACAATAGAGGCTGCCAAACATCTTCAGATCTGCGATTAGTAGTAAAAATGCTGCAACAAACAGATCTATAAATGGAAAGACATTAAGCAGTAAAGTAAAGGTTTTGCTCCATGCATCCAACATACAAGACAAGAACACGATTTTTTTGAAAGAATTTTATATTACAGGGCACCTGGGAGGAAAACAAGAAGGTGTATCCAGCTCTCCTCAATGGGATGGGTTCTTTGTAGTCCTCAGCACTTCAGATCTAAGCTTTCTCTCTCTTGTAGGTGTAGAAAACCCAATGCAGAAAATAGAGCTCAATGGGAGAAAATGGTGAAAAATGGGACCAAGTGTATAGATCCAGAGTGATCTAATAGGCAACAAAAGGTGAAGAATGATGGGGAAAACCCTCCTATTTATAACAAAATATTGGGTCATTCTAGATCTTGGTGCATGATTAAAATAATGTTAATCAAATCTAGATCCACCTCTATGGAATATTTATTATTATTTGTTGGAGGGAAAGGGTGTTTGACTTGGGTCAAATCCCTTGATTAGTGAAAAATAAATAAATAAATGATTTATTTATCTTTTTAAGGAAGTGGTTGGAAGATAATCAAATAAATAATGATTTACTTGATTAATGGTGGGTGATTTGGTCATATTTAACAAGGAATATTATCTAAATAAGATTTAAATAATTATTCCTAGAAAATAATAAGATAACTAAGGGTTTATCTCATTAATTTCTTTTTTTTTGGGTTAAACATGACTGGGAATAATAATTAAATTATGGTTTAATTAATTATTCCATGAGGAAAATCAAACAAATATAGGTTTGTTTAATATTTCCTTTTGGGGTTTCCTGTTTTAACATAGTGAAAGCAGTTTTACTTAGGGTAAAACTGGTCTTACATGGTGTACTTGTGTCCATCTAATGATAATAGGTTAGATGACCAAAAAATGGTGTAACAGATTGCCCCCCAGCGTGCGAGTGTCAGGAGCAAATCGTATGACCGAAGTACGTTGTAAGAACTCGATCACTAGACAACAAAAGGGAAGTCAGAGAGAGAAAGGTGAGGTAGATAGTGTGCTGAAGGACTAGACCCTGAGGAGACGAGACTCACAGGTGCAACAAGTCTCTTTTTATGAGAGGGTACCTGTGCTGAAGGCGGCGGGGGAGGCATACCTATGCCCGCCGACACAAAGTACAAAAGAATAGTGTGTCCAGTAAACAAGGGACCGAACCATAAAGTACAGCTGGCATAATCATGAGCCAGATAAAAATACAATGAGGAATCCCACATACATGCTGTGCCTGGGATAACAGCCAGGACTTGTACAATAATATCCGAGTACATGAGATACAAATACAACCCAAATGCCCCCTGTAAATGGGGAAGGGCTCACAAAATCTGACTGATACATGCAAATCAAAGAGGCGCTGCAAGTGGCTAAGGCCAACATCATCAAAATCTGGAGCGGCATCGAAGGCTGCAAAGAAGAGGTCATCCGGGCATGTGGGGGGCTACCTGCAGGGCCACCCCCTCATGAGGGTTGAGACATCTCACACATACCCGGGAATCATCAAGAGCTGCTGCTGGATCACTGGACCGTCAAGTATACGAATCTCGATCATGCTGAAAGGAGCCGGAGAAACAATCAAGTCAAAGGGAAATGAGAGATCCCCCTGCCTGATCCGAGGCACCGAACAAGAGTGGAAGCTGGAACCAAGGTACACCGCCCTCTAGACCTGGCTTCTGGAATGAATGTGCTGATGTCGACAGAAGGAGGTCCGCCATAGGTGAGGCAATGAGAGATCCTCAACTAAGGCACGAGAGAAAACAATAGAGCTACGGACAGACTGACACTAATGACGATAGTGGAAATGGGAAGGACTGAGTAGCGAATGGACGACTTCCCTTGTTAGAGCATAAAGAGCATGGACGACACTGCAGTGACTGACACAAGATCATGAGGGATAGGGGACAGTGAGACTGGAGGTCATAATGTGCGACACAAGAGAGAGACCAAGCAATGAAGGATGGAGGGCTAAAGTGAGGTGCGAAGGGACGTGGTATAGACTCCATGGATGCAATGATGACTCAACTTGGATGCTCGAAACAAGGGCGACCCGATGGTGGTGCCACACAGTAAAGGCCCCAAGGGGGGACCATGGAAGCATGAGTACAAGATGGGAACTCATGACGAAAATCGACATGAACATGGACAAGTAAGGGAGCAATATGGTGCCCCAAGTACGAGTGTCGTAAGTGAGGAAATTCGATTTTAAGGAGCGGTGAAGTGACCCTTCTGGGACAAAATGTGTCCAGGTGAAGTATCAAATCACCAAAAACTAACAGAAACCCATTTGGGAGCTCGGTGAGAGCTTTCCAGCGGTGTTGACGGTTCGTCGAACAGGGCTACGGTGTGGTCGCAGCAGTCGAAAGAAGAAACAGTGGTTCTCTTTTAATAAGGCAGTTTTCCCTCCAAAATCATTCATTTGTTATTGTTGCTGTGGTGAATGTGGAGAGGAGAGAAGGCCCTAAATCTTGCGGCGAACGTAGCGGACAAACCGACTGTTGGAATCGAGATCCGTCAGTTGGAGGTAGGAGGCTTAACCTTTCTCTTGTATTTTGATGGATTATTTGTTCAGTTTAGGGCCCAAAATCCCAGAAACAGCCCCTCCTTCATCTCTACGGTCGGGTCACACTTTTTGGGGCAAAAAGTGCGACCTAGGACGCAGGTTTGAGGGAAAAAAGTGCGACCTGGTCCAGAAAATGGCAGAAAACTGCGACCTGGGAGATGAGGGGGTTTTGGTGCTGTTTTATGGCTGGAAGCTGGGTTTTGGTGTTTGGTTATGGTTTGCCCGATCTGAACGCTGACAAATATGATGTGTTTGTGCAGGTATGGCAGAGTTACGGGTCAACTGGAGAGAGAGAGATCTGGGGACACTTCGGACAGAGATCCAGGCGGATCAGGGCGTCCGTCGTGTATTGGCCAAATTTGGGGTTCTTAAGTTTGTGGAGAACCCATTGATGAGAGCAGGGGAACCGTTACTGGCCCGGATTATCAGTTATTGGGATCCAGATCAGGAGATCTTTGTGGTGCAGGGGCACAGGATTGAACTGACGGTCCAGGACGTGTACTTCCTGACCGGTCTCCCGCCACTGGGGATGGTGGGAAACACACAGCCAGTGTTGCCGCGGGGGCGACATATCATGGAGTTCGTGGAACGCCATGGTCGACAGGGTCTGCAAGTCAAGGGGACTCGAATACCGATTGGGGATCTAGAGAGGCTAGAAACTCGTGCAGTGGCCGCAGCTGTGCTGCGAATCCTGGGCAGCCAGGCGTTCCATCACATCACTGGGGGGCAGATGATGTTAGTGGAAAGTGTATTGGGTGGGACCTACTATGGGTGGGCCCAAATGCTGTTGGTGTCGCTAAAGCGACAGTTGTCACTATGCAGGCGGTAGGTGAACCATGACTACACATATGGGACTTTGTTGTGCGCCTTCTTCTTTGAGAAGATCCCGACCTTGAGGCCTCATGTACAGCTTCCAGATGGGGGCCTGAGAGAGCCCAGGATGCGCCATTGGGGACGGCTACTGTGCAGAGGAGGAGGAGGGGCGGTCGGGCGAGTATTTCGACCAGAGTTTTTTGCCTATTGGGATCAGATGCATTTGTACATAGACGACTATCCCTATAGTGGGATGAGTTATTGTGGAGATCCGGACCTGCCACTTCCGCCTGGTCGAGTCTGGGGGCCCGATGGTAAGTGACAGATTGCTATTCTTGTATGGGCATGTTAAAGTATTTTGAATAGTAGAGTAAGGTACTGATTCATGTACTTTTGGTATGCAGATATAGCACCGGTGAAACTGGCCGGATATATGGGACGACTGGCAGCAGCTGGAGCTACAGGATCGAGAGCAGCGCAGAATGAGGATGCAGCTGCCCTGCTGGAGGATATCCGATGTAGATGCGAACGGTTGTTGACCGGAGTATCAGAGCGCGGGTGGCAGGACTTGGACGACCAGTTCATAGAGTCGTGTGTTGGTGTACCCTCGGAGTGGCGAGGTGTCATGCGGCGCATGGCGATAGCCGGTCAGGCGATGCGCGATCTACAGGCTGCAGGGGCAGAGCCATTGGCTCGGGATCCTCCAGATAGTGATTAGGGGTGGGGCATGTGGTGCCCCCTAGTATGTGTGTAGGGGCGTATGGTGCCCCCAGTGATGTATGTAGGGGCATGTGGTGCCCCCTAGGATGTATGTAGGGGCGTATGGTGCCCCAGCGATGTATGTAGGGGCAGGTGGTGCCCCCAGTTTTTGTGTAACATGCTGTGGGCATGCCATATGTATCAGAGTAGATGGACTCTAATCACATGTTTTGCGACACATATTATGGATACGCATCGTTATGGTTTTTTATGAATGTTATTGTCTTGAATGAAATGCATGTGATAAATTCCAGTCTAGAACTTGGTTTGCAATACTATCTACATAGTGATTCTGTTCTCGAGGTACATGGTTGAAAGTTATGGTTTCAAATGCACGTATCAAGAGTTTCACACGTAAATAGCGTCTAAACAGCACAGGGTTATGCACACGATAAACACCATTCAGTTGCATTACAAGAAGTAGGGAATCCAAACGAACGTGCAGATGGAGCACGCGATGCAAGAGGGCATCGGCTAAGAGACCACGCACTGCATCATATTCGGCCTGATTATTGGTGGCAGGACCAATGCAGACCCCGTTGGAGAGAACAAGGGCATGCAAGGGGGTGAAAATGGCCCAACCTGCCGCGGCAATATTCCGGGAGTAACGACTTGCACCATCGGCGTAACCGATAAAGGGTGTGGACGGAGGGTCCTGAATAATGGTGTCACAAGACAACAAATGAGTAAAAGATGGAGACGGACGGCAGCGTGAGGGGACAGAAGACATCGAGCGGCAACTGCGAGAGGGAGTGCAAGGGGCAGGATGACGATGACTCACATACAAGCTGGAAGGTTGTATATGAGGGCTATCGGAAGTATGGCGGGGACTCGGGCTGCGGAGGTCTACAGGGGTATGGGTGGAGAAAACCGGGGTATGGGTGGAAAAGAGGGGATCAGGCGAAACGACATGGGAGGATGCAGGGGGGCTGGGCTCCAGGTGTCTCGCGGAGGAGGATAGGTAAAGAATGGTCGCGGTGGACTCTGTCATCTGAACATCGGGGGGAGGGATGACAATGGGAGCGGGAGGATCCTCGGGTTGGCCTAAAGCATACTGCGCGAGGATGGGAGAGGCAGATTGATTCTGTTCAACCTCGTACTCTCGAATGACCTCTAAAGAGGCGCGATAATGCGTTAGGTGAGGACAGCGGTGGGAGTAGTGGCCATGGACACCGCACAATGCGCATGGTTTGTTGGTGCGGAGAGTCTTGGGGTTCTTGGTTACGGACGAAGAGGAGGCTTCAGGGGCCGTAGATTCGGGGAACGCGACTTTAACCATGGGTTGGATACGGGGCAACTCGGGACAAGCATGGGTGGCATGACCGGAGACATCGCACAAGGCACAGGGCTTGGCCGGTTGGGGAGGGGTCGGGTCAGTCGTGGTGGTCTTATCTTTTGGTGCCCCCTTACGGGCTTTGCGTTTCTTCTCAGGAGCTGTCACGATAGGGGAGGGATCCTGTGGAGGTGCTGGAGGCACAGTAGCAACGGAAGAAGCGAGGGGGACCGGTTGGACCGGTGTCAAAGCCATGTAGGGTTTGGGGTGACCAGGAGGGGTGGCGGCTGGGGGATCAAGGTACCAGACTAGAATGCCCAAGGTCAGGTTAGGAAGGGAGAGGGTGGCCATGACGGGGACAGAATATACTCCGGGAGGGGGAGCCAGGAAGGGGATCTGTCCAGCAGGGTAATGGCCGGGAGGGACGGCTCCGAGATGGTTAAGGCCAGGGGGAACCGAACCAGGGGGGTAAAGGGGTTCAGGGATACCAGATGTAGGAGGAAGGCCAGAAGGAGGAGGTCCGGTTGGCGGAGAATTATGGCTAGGAGCGGGTTGCGGAGGGCGAAGGGGCGGTTGCGGACTAGCCGAAGCAGGCCGTTTGAGGGTGGCCTGAGACGATTGCATCATGCAAACATTTGACAAGCTGGGATCGGGGATAGGAGGAGGGGGAAGACAAGGAAAAGTTCCAAGCAGGGAGGAGTCCTTGTAAACGCCGGGGGAGACACTGGTCAGGGAATCGACGGTTTGCTTGTTGGCTACAGAAGAGATGGTGGTCTCAGGGGAGGTCTGAGAGGGAGGCTCATGATATGTCAACTGGTCAATGGTGACTATCTTGCCATTGTGGGGGAAATACATCTTGCGAAAGACCGCGGATGGGACAGCAGACATAGCATAGGTGTAGCTCCGCCCCAAAAGAATGTTGTAGTCGAGTGGGGCGTCAATGACTTCGACGTCAACGCAAACAGTCTTACCGGCGAGGGTGATAGGGCAATTACGAAACAAGCCAATGGGCTGGGAGGCATGACCGTCCCATGCTCTAAGGGTGATCGTGGAAGGGGCCAGGTCAGGGGATCCGAGTTGCTTCCAAACCGAAGCGGACATCACGCAGGTGGATGCCCCCTCGTCAATTATACACCGGGAAACGATGGCGTTCCGTATCTTGACTGGGATTTGGAAGGCGACGGAAGGAGGGAGGGGAGGGTGATCCGATTGAGTGGCGTTGAAAACAATCATTTGGTCGTCAGCAGGATCTACAGCACACACGACAGATAGTAGAGCCTTCTTTTGGGAAGGGCACGACTGGAGGAGTTCCAGTGTGGAAATGGCCGCGGGTGATTGCGCCAAATCATCTACTATGCTATACGATTGAGCGGCTCGGATGGAAGCAGCATTTCGGCGTAATGGTCCCTTTGGAATCTTTGGATGAACCTCAACTTTGGGTTGAGGGATGTGTAAGGGGCCACTGGATGTCGAAAGAGGCTCTATAGAACCTGAAGAGCGAGGCTCGGGCGCAGACGGAGCAGGAGGCTTGGGGTACTGGCGAGACCGAGTTTGAAGGTGAATATCGACGGAGGGGTTGGGATCGGAATTCATCATAAGGATCTGGTAATCAGAGGAACCAGAAAGGGAAGGGGGGGCAGCTACCTGGTTGTCAGGTGGTTGGGTAGCCACGAATCCTTGCTGAGGGAAAGGATCGGTAAACACAGCTGGCTGGGTAGTGGCCACATTAGGTGGAGCATGAGGGGAGGCGTGTTGTCCGCGCAATGTGGCTTGAGACTCCCACATCTGTCGCATCTGGGGTAAGAGAGGACAATCGTGAGTGTAGTGACTGTAAACACCGCAACACGAACAGGGCTTGTTGGTGCGAAGCGGCCTGTCCGGCCTGGGCGAGATGCCCTGAGGCTGGTTGCTAGTGTTAGGGTCCATACCAGAATTAGGTCCTCGGTTACCGGGGGCAGATGGGTTCTGGTTGCCTCGCCGCCTTCTTTGAGAAGAAGGGGGATTAATCGCACCCTGCTGTGCAAATACTTGCCCTGGAGGGGGTTGTATGTGCTGTTGCAGGTTGTGAGGAGGCAAGGGAGGCGGAAGCGCATATGCTGGAGGAGCTGGCGCACCAGGCTGTGGATAAAAGTAAGGGTTGGGTTGGGCGACATTGAGGTAAGCAGGAGGTTGGGCAAAAGGAGAAGGCATGCCGTATCCTGGATACATGTTGCCGGGAGGGGGGAGAGTGCCGAGGAGTCGTCTCCCTCCCTGAGGGAGACCATAGCCCATAGGAGGTTGAGCGTATGGATGGGAAAGGGCTCCAACGATACCATCGGCGGAATGAGATGCCCTTGGGGCATTAGCGCCACCGGGCCTGGGGATGTCAGGAAGAACGGTATAAACATAACTAGATTGAGCATAGATCAGGTCATATTTCAAAGCTATTTGGAGGGAGGCTTCTTCAGTTTGAGGAAAATGAGAGGCGACATCTTTGCCGATGGGAGCGGGAAGGGTGCGCAGGAACCAGTCCATGTAAACCCGATCTTCGAAGGGAGAGGCTCGACATAAGCTCCATCTTCGTCACCATTCCTGAACATGGGTGGAAAGGCGTGTTGAAGAGGCTTGCTTAAAGGAAGTCAAGAGCTTCGTGCCAGTATTGTATCGAAGAGGGAGCTGGAAGTACGACAAAAAGGCTTGGGCAAGAGTCTCAAAGGTGGTATGGGTAGAGGTGGCTTGTTCAACATACCATTTAGAAGCTTTGCCGGTAAGCGTGCTTTGGAACAAACGAAGATGGATGGGGTCATCGGTAATGGAATTGGAGGAACACCACATGTGGAAAGAGCGGACATGATTGGTTGGATCTTCTCCAGCAAGGCCTTCGAACTTAGGGATGTCGGAGGGGAGCTTGGTTGGCATAGCAGGCCAACCAACATCGTGGCGGATAGGGTCATTGATCAACTGATTGAAATCGGGGAGGCTGAGGCCCGCAATGTACGGCAAAGACAAAGGTCGGGGCAGTTCCCCGTGCTGCCCACCAGAGTAGGGCCGCACGGGGGTCGGGGAGAACCGCTAGCGTTGTGTCCTGATCCAGACCTGGTGAAGGGGGGCAGAGAACCGTGAGGAGATGAGGGGACCCAATGAATCAGGGAGAGCTTCGGGAGTGCGACTTCCGACAGGGATCGGCTCGACGACGGCGGTGCGAGCGTCGACGGCATCTCCTGAGCCTGGTGAAGGCCCGGTGGCGTCAAGAAGTCTCCGGGAAAGGCGCCTTGGGGGCGCAATGATGACAGGAAGAAGGAAACCGATAGGGGCAGAAAGGGGAGCTTAATCACCTTCATTGACAAGTAAAAGGTGTGAAGGACACCGACGTAGAGTCTTTTCTGTGCGAAAAGCAAAATCACTGCCAACTTAGGGTCAGTGTGTGGCGTGCGTTAATTTTAATTTTTAAACCCTTTTCGTTTTGAGATCAAGAAAAAGTGTGCTGTGTAACTAAAAAGAAATCTTCATAGAACAATATAGATTGCTGAAAAGACAGAACATTTCACAGCTAACAATGCATCAATCTAACCCAAAGAGGCGGGCCTCTCAAAACTACTCTAAAAGAGGGAAAACATCAAGTCAAAACACACATAAAAAGAGCTCAACAGATCTAGGGTCAAAAGGGACAGGGATCTGGAGAATAAGGCTGCAGGAAAAGGGTGCAGATCACAGCCAAGAGACAGAGGCAAGGTGGCTGGAAAAGGGAAGGAAATCAGCAAAAAACCGGAGGGGCAAGGCGGAGGCCTTCAGAGGAGGTCCAAAAAAAACGACAAGAGGTGATTTGGAAGGAAAAGAGGCTGATTTCAATGGATCTGAAAAGGAGGTAACAGATCTGGAAAAGAGGGGGCTGAAGCTCTGAAACTGACGGCTGAAACAGCTAAAACTCTTCCACAAAAAGTGGAGGGTACTAAAGTCTGTAATGGTTCCCACTTAGATGAGTAAAAACAGACGATCTTGGTCACATGAACAGGGCAAGAGGTCGTGGAAGACCTCGATTACGTGGCGCCTGAAGTAACTTTGGGGTAACCAAGTAAAAAGATAAAAATGCCGGAAAAAAGGCAGTGTCGCAGCTTTCGCACTGGACCGAGGCAAAGTCGCAGAAAACAGGCTGAAAAGTGCGAATTTGATTTCAATGGATGCGAAAGGGGAGGTAACGAGATACGGAAAAGATGGGTTTGAAGCTAAGAAACCGACAATTTAAAAACAGGCTAAAACTCTTCCACAAAAAGTGGAGGTACTAAAGCCCACAACCCTGAGAATTTGGGTTCCCAATTAGATGAGTAAGCGAGATCAGATCTTAGTCGAGGCGGGGAGTGCGAGGCAGAGAGAAGTTTGGAAGACCACTGACGGAAGGCTGCTTTATCAACCCCGAAAAATTGCGCGAGAAAAAATCTTTGGAAAAAAGAGCGGAGTCGCGAGGTTGAGCTGATACGAGTGCGAGGTCGCGAGAAAACGGTGAAAAGTGCGACACAGAGGTCAGTCGCGGAGTTTAGGGCCAAGGTGCGACCCCCTGTTCGGTTGTCTGGCGACAGATTTCGGAAAAAGTTGCCGTCTCAGTTGCGGCTGGTGTCGCTTACCTGCGCAATAGGGCCAGAAACACACGGAAGTTAGAAATTTTAAGTTTTTAGGGTTTTATGTGAGAAAAATGACATAAAAAGAGGAAAACTAAGAAGATGAAAAGAAGCCCTAGGGCCTGAAGTAGCTGGATATGCAGGAATATGAAAAACGATAGCGGTCGTAATTTAAAACCCGTGTGGAGTCGCAATTTGTTAGTATGAATTCTTCGTCGAGGTGTACGAAAAAGAACCACTTTAGCTACGCATAACTAATAGCCCTAACAACAATAGAGGCTGCCAGACATCTTTAGATCTGCGATTAGTAGTAAAAATGCTGCAACAAACAGATCTATAAATGGAAAGACATTAAGCAGTAAAGTAAAGGGTTTGCTCCATGCATCCAACAGACAAGACAAGAACACGATTTTTTGAAATAATTTTATATTACAGGGCACCTGGGAGGAAAACAAGAAGGTGTATCCAGCTCTCCTCAATGGGATGGGTTCTTTGTAGTCCTCAGCACTTCAGATCTAAGCTTTCTCTCTCTTGTAGGTGTAGAAAACCCAATGCAGAAAATAGAGCTCAATGGGAGCAAATGGTGAAAAAATGGGACCAAGTGTATAGATCCAAAGTGATCTAGTAGGCAACAAAAGGTGAAGAATGATGGGGAAAACCCTCCTATTTATAACAAAATATTGGGTCATTCTAGATCTTGGTGCATGATTAAAATAATGTTAACCAAATCTAGATCCACCTTTATGGAATATTTTATTATTATTTGTTGGAGGGAAAGGGTGTTTGACTTGGGTGAAATCCCTTGATTAGCGAAAAATAAATAAATAAATGATTTATTTATCTTTTTAAGGAAGTGGTTGGAAGATAATCAAATAAATAATGATTTACTTGATTAATAGTGGGTGATTTGGTCATATTTAACAAGGAATATTATCTAAATAAGATTTAAATAACTATTCCTAGAAAATAATAAGATAACTAACGGTTTATCTCATTAATTTCTTTGTTTTTGGGTTAAACATGACTGGGAATAATAATTAAATTATGGTTTAATTAATTATTCCATGAGGAAAATCAAACAAATATAGGTTTGTTTAATATTTCCTTTTGGGGTTTCCTGTTTTAACATAGTGAAGGCAGTTTTACTTAGGGTAAAACTGGTCTTACATGGTGTACTTGGGTCCATCTAATGGTAATGGGTTAGATGACCAAAAAATGGTGTAACAGGATCACCTCAAACAGTGAGGTACAACTCCAGATAACTCCATTTCCCCAATGGCCCTAGTCGCTATCCAAGATTCCCTGAAGCTAAAAAGGTTGTAGAACACCTATAATTCCTCTGGAACCTATCCCAATGTCTCTGGAATGCTTAAAATAGTCAAAATTCGTTTTTGGTTCACCTCAAATGGTTAAGCATAGCCCAAAACGGCTCCAACTCCCTCTTGGCCCTGATGGCTCTCATTGCTTCCCTGAAGTAAAAGGGGCTGAAGATAAACTATAATGGCTCTTACACCTATACCAATGGCTCCCGAATGCTGAAGAAAGGCAAAATTGACCAAAATTTTGTCCAATTTGGTCCAATATTGGAGAAGTTATGGCAGAAACAAACTTCTGCCCAATCTTCCCTAACCAAGCTCCACCAAATGTGGAGAAACTGCAGATAGCCCGACTAATTTGGAAAATGCCACTGAATTTGGTGGAGCACACCCATAAATGGTAGAACTTCTTGGAGTGATATTAAATGTTAGCGCGGTGGCCACATGCCATAACCC